>OZ007556.1:5363593-5935753 GCA_963931855.1 Philhelius festivus | reverse complement strand
GTATTCATTTAAGTATACCAAGTATTCCTCCTTAGAGTCATTGAAAATTGCAAGAATAAATGGTTGAATATTGTTGTGCTGCGTACTCAAAAAAGTGGTCTTTGGCCTGTTGCACGCAATTTGCTTCAAAAATAAAGGCCTGCTGGGAGTTTCTTATGGTGAACCTTTGAAACTTTTTATTTTCAGACGTTGACTTTAAAATTAAAGGTCTAGTAGGGTAGAGGTAATGCAAATCATTTTTGTTATTTTATGCAAATCCAAATAAACTAAGCATTGTTTATTCCTCCTTAAGTCCATCAATAAATGTACTTAAACGAGAGGTTATATCTTTTTTCATTTAAGTATACCAAACAAAGTATGCTTCCTTAGAGTCATTGAAAATGGCAAGTATGAAAGTTTGAACGTTCAATCTATTTATCTATATATCTATGTATCAAATCAGAATTAAGAGTCAGTTTTTAGTTTACCTTTATTGAAATTAGATTCTTGAACTTCTATGAGCATGTCATTAACTTTCTTGTCTTTTAAATTCGCTAAGAGAAAGTGCTTTATTAACTTGAAATTTTTGTCCCAGTTCTCACATATGGAAAGGCTTTGGGGATATAAAGCGTTGAAATCTTTTTCAATCTAAAAAATTAAATTTAAGTTATAAGTTAATTAAAATATAACTCTTTTAGGCGTACCAAACGATATCCATTCGCATCTTTATATTGCGGCCAAGCATCAAATATTTCGGTTTGTGTTGCAAATTTTCGTATTTGTAAAAGCCGATGTTGGGAGCAAGCCAGCCATAAACTGTCAAATTCTTCAGCAGACAGATTGTCGAAGTTCAAGCTTTTAACGCAAGACTCAGCGTCAGCCTCCGGAACTAAAATTAATACAAAAAATATATTAGAGTATAGCTAGGCAAAAATTTGCGTAAACTAATTTTGTTGTTATGCAATCGCAACAAAACGTATTCAAGCCATTTTTGTGAACATTTTATATTATTTAAGTTAAAAACGTTTTTGGCCTGAAAGTTAAAAAACGCATCAAGGGAAAAAACCAACAATTTAGTTATATATTAAACCCTCTTGAGCGCTAATTAGTAGTTGAAATGTTTCGTAATTATGCAAGGACGAATGAAGATGAAAATAAATAACTCATATTTCACAGAGCACTTTGAAATTTGTCTGTAACTTTTTACTTGTCACCATGTGACGAAAGATTCAATATAAAATATTTAAAACAGATTTTTTTTTTCCATTTTTTTTAAATTAAAAAGTCTAAAAATAAATACGGAACTTATTATTATTTTACCTGCTAACCTAAGTTTTTTCCGATTACGAGTTCTTTTACCGGGGAAAGTTTCTTTTTCTTGAATTGCAATGACTTGAAGGACCTTCTTATGTTGTGTAATTTTGTATATATTTTACCTCTTTTTTCATTTCGGTAGTATTGTAACGTTTCTGTGGGAAAATGATCTAAAATTTCATTTTCTAGAGCATAGCTTTTTTTCAGTGTCATTGGGATGCTGTTTTCTTCGAAATATTCAGCGATTATAGTAATGAGTAGCTGTCGCTGTTTACTTTCAAATTTTTTATTCTTATCATAATAAGCCAAAATTTCTTGGCCGTATTTTTTAGATGATAAAATAGTTGACAAACCTACACATTTGCTTTCATCTGGTTCGGGTGATGAAAATGGGGAAGAACCTCTGGAAGCGGATGGCGATGCAGAACTTTGACTAATAAATTCCACAGATGATGAAGATTCTACTAGTTGAAGAGGTATGCCAATAGAATTTCTCCACTTTTCCAATTGGTGTTCGAAAAGTATACGGTCTCCATATTTAAAATCAGATATAAGACCTTTGACGTGTCGTTCCTTAATTATTTTTAAAATGTAAACCGTTATATTCTCACCTATAAGAACAACATAGAAAGAGAATGTAAGTACATTATAATATCTAATAATAATGTTAATTTGTTAAGTTGTTTTTGAATTTGTTAACTTTGTTAACCAGGATTGCATGTTTTTGAAAATATAGTGAAGTAGTAAGAAAGATGAAATGATGAGTTACTATTTTTTATTAAAATTTAAAACAATTAAGAAGAAAATTCGCGCGAGTGGAACTACACTAAAAATAAATTCCTAGGTAACATTGATAAAAACGTTTTGTTGACCTTCAACAAAACAATTTTATCGTTTTGATTAAATTTTTGTCAATATGAAAGAATGAATTTGTTGATTTCAAAAAATTTTTATAATTCAGCATGATTTTTTGTCAGTTTAACAAAATATGCACTACAAATAATATTGTCAGTTTAACAAACCAAGTTTTGTTAACATAACAAAATAAAACAGAGATTTTTGTCACATCTACAAACTTTTTTGTGATTTTAACAAAATGTTTGTTGTATCTACAAAAAATCTGTTTTGTTCCTATGTTTGTCAATATCACAAAGTTTTTGTTAATTTTTTTGTCAATTTAACAAAAAATGAAAAATTTTTGTTAAAATGACAAATAATTTGTTTTGGGGTTGAGTTATTTTGTAATATTGATAAAACAATATGATCAAATAGATAAAACTATTCGGCGCGTATATTTTTTTTTTAACATAACATTTCTTTTGTGTATGATATAGTTAGCATTTGGTTTTTGTCAAAAAATCGAAGTAAGATTAACTGAACTTAACAAAAATTGCGTATAGGTATTGTCCATACGCCCTCACAGATGGTTGCATGTGAGATCGTAGGGGCGAGACGCCAATTTTTGTGGAAATAAATCCCCAAAAAAAGAAACCATTTTGACACAATTAATTTTGTGGATTCAACAAAAGAAATTTGTAAAATTGACAAAATACTTTGTTGAATTGACAAAATATTTTGTTAAGTTAACAAAATATGACAAAAAAATTTTGTTAATTTAACAAAATTTGTTAATCCGATAATAATAAAAAAAAAAACAAATTTTTAACATTAACAAAAAAATTTGTTAATACAACAAAAGAATTGTTAATATGACAAATTCTACGAAATTTTGTTATATTGACAAAATATTTTTGTTATTTTTTTGTTAGCATAACAAAATAATTTTGTGGATACAACAAAATATTTTTTGTTACTTCAACAAAATTCTGTAATTTTTATCAATTTGAGAAAACTTTTTGTTGGACAAAATTTTTATCAGATCAACCTACATTTTTATAATGTATACCTAGATTTTATTTTCAGTGTAGCAACAAAATTTTGCCGAAAATAGAATCATTTTACGTTCAATTTATGGAAATCATTGGCAGTTATATCTACAATTTTGAATAAAAGTCAAATATGTAGTAGATGGTTAGGTCTCGTTAAATTGTCTTAAATTGCTTAATTTGGTTTTTGAATTCAGATTCTTATTCTAATAAAAAAAGAAATATGTTCATATTACCATGTAAAAAGTTATACATGCTTAAGCAACCCCAAGATTTCAAAAGCTCCATAAGTTCTTCGTCATCAGTCTTCTCACTCGGAATATTATCGCTTGAGAAATTCAAATCAGGTGTTGGCAATAATGTGTAGACTGGAACTTCCTCTACTGTGTTTAATATTGTGTATTTTGAAGCTTCATCTTGCGGTCTTAAGTTTATAGATTCCGTTTCGTCTATAGGTAATATACTGTAGATATGAGCTCCCTCCTGTTGGCTTGAATTATTGACAATAGTTACTGTTTCTTGGCAAAGTGCAGCGCTTGAAATTATATTTGGATCCCGTTCTTCATTCCAATCTTCCATGTTTAAAGATTAATTTATTCTTGAAGTATTTTGTAAAAATTTATAAAGACACAAATACAAAATACATTAAAATATTGGACATTATTGGTGAAAATGTTCTTCAAGTCTAATAAGGTATTTTCCTTTTGATGTTTTAATTAAAGTAACAGGGGGTCCAATAATTTCATTAAATCCCACAATTCTATATTCGCCTAGTAATGTTGGACTAACCTCAAAAGCTCTGAAGTGAGAATTAAAATTAATGTTCGTTAAAGTCTGACAAAACATTAGTATATTTTGCTCGAACTGCACTATTATCTTAATAATGTATATCTTGTAATCGTTTGAACACCTGCCCACATAAAATCCTTTTTTATATTTCTTGCCAATGTACTCAACTTCATTGTAAAAAACTATTACATCATTTTGTTTTGAGTTTAATTTTGTCCTAATTAAGGTAGCAAATACACTGTCACATTTTTGTTTATCATCAAGTTTAAAATAATTTGAATTGCTGTTAGAGTTTAGAATTAGGCTTGCAAATTGGAACTGAAATTTTTTTGACAGAGTAAGACATATATTTTTTCTTGAAGTTATTCCGTGAGCATACACTTTGAAAGGCTTGTGTTTGGCTTCAAATTTAAAAGACCAAAAATGTCTTGCCGGCCCTGATTTCTTCAATATAGTTGGGTAGTGTGTCAAAAAATGAAATTTTGGTTTCAAACTATCGTTAAATAATTTGATATACTGCTCGTTATGATGTTTGATTTTCAACTCTAATGTTGAGGTTAGTTGTTCGGTAACTTCATAGCACAACACTAAATCTGTGATATCAATAAGTTCAAGAAAAAAGAGCCATACTTCATCATCACTGGGAACCAAATCGCCGATCATTAAAGGTAAATACATGGTGAAAGTTAGCATTTCACGTGCTGTCATTTTCAGATGGCTATTTTTTAAGTGGTTAATTTTAATTTCAGTCGAAAAATTGTCCATCTCTGTTGGGCCATAATCAAACGTTTGTTTTCTTTTATTAAGCGTTTCCAATGTTAAATATTTCATTTTATTAGTAAGGTGCAGTATTATTTTACAAAGATCATAATGGAATATACCTTCACATAGGTCATGCATTGCATCTACACAAAAATTTTCAAATACATGAAAAGAAGGTATTTTGTTAAATGTGCTTTCTGCCGCGATTCCAGTTTTTTTAGTATCACATACAGATACATCATGTTTGTAGTTGTCGATAGTTCGAATGCAATCTTGTTCTTCAACGCAAAGTATTTTTGAGCGTTCTTTGTCTAATTTACAAAATCTGCAAAACGAATTGCTCGAAAATGATTTCGAAAAATTAAGGACGGAGTTTACTCCTAAGTTATCACCTAGAAAAAGACCCATTATGAAGTAAATCGTAAGAACTTTGCCATTAACGTTTATGTCCACTCCTGTTTTTTCAAGAGATATCAACTCCTGGATAAGATAATCTAAACAATCTTCATTTCCAATATCTTTTAAATCTTTAGATTTTATAGCGGCTGCCAGAAAAATGCTCTCGAGTTTTGAACTACAAACTGGAAGACAAGGAAATGAGTAATAAAAATTACAAACGGAATGAGCTGTAGCATGAGAACCAAGTGGATTATTTACAGAGAAATCATCACAATATAAAAAGTAGGGTATCAACTTCTTTTCTGGATACATATCACGTTTCTTTTTCCAAATCGGCCCCTGAATGAAGTTAGTGTACTTTTCATCCAAGTATAAGGAATTCATATAATCCAACATATCAAACAGTATATTTTCTTGCTCGAAATATTTTCGGAATTGAAATCGTAGTGGCAAGACACTGCCTTTGCAAAGTTTTTCTCCGTAAACTAATTCAGATCGCGCATAAAGAGGCTGTATATCACTTTTTATTGTAAACTCTTTAATGTCATCCAAACAATCTATTTGTTTGAGTGTTTTATACAAATTATAGTCTGTACCACATTGTTGAAACAGATCACGGTAGTTTGAAACCATACTTAGGAAATCGCTTTGAGTTTGAGTGTCATCTTTAAGACGATCTTGTGCAAATGCTTTGATATAATCAAGCAATGGATCTATCAAATATTTCTTGACATTTATTTGAACCTCGTATATATCCTTACGGCAAAAATTATTAATCCCATGCAGGAGAGTTGTAAATTTTAATGCATTACTACGACTTCGAGTTAGGAATTCATTTTCGTTGAATTTGTATGGGTTTTTCGTTGTCATTTGTTGAGAAATAGAAGCTTTGTTGTCACTAGCACCATACAAATTAGGGTTATTTAAAACTTCTTGTGAATTATCAACAAGCACGTCCAAATTAACACTCGTTTCTTCCATGCAAGTTAGGCTATTACTGGGACAGTGTAATCGCAAAATATGCCGTTTATAATTGGAGAGATCTGTGAAACACTGAGCACAAGAATTGACATAACATATATGAAAGTACTGTCCTGTTTTAAATCATGTTTCTTCCTAAGATGTTTGCCTAATGCAAAGACGTTATCAAAATAAATCCGGCACAAGAAGCACTGCATTTTGTATCCCAAACCGGAAAATCTGTAAGCATGGATAATGCTTTTTTGTTTTTCCTTAAAAAATATTTCGAATACATACATTTATACAAATAATGGGTATTTTTTATGACAACATGGCCACCAAAATTAATTTTATATTTCTAATGAAAAGATTGAGTAGAAAAAGATTAGAATATCGCATGGAATCAATAAATGCAATCAAAAATGTTAATTAGAGAAACCTGTGAATTAGGTTCTTAATTATTTAAACTTTCAAATATATTTTATTTTATATGCAAACAATATTTTGCATTCATTTATAATTATTATTATTATTATTCCTTAAATAATTGAAAGTCTTGAATAGGACGTTTTAAATTATTAATGTTTTCAGTGAAAAAATACGCTTCAAAACTATTTTACAATCTCAAATTAAGAGAAAAAATACATATGTAAGTAAAAGAATGCAAAAATTAGGCTATGATATGACCAAAACCACAGAAATATTTGTTTAGTGAAGTTTTTTTCCAAAAAAATCTTAGTCATGTGGCATCGACCTCGTATTTACGAAAACAACAAATTATTTCCAATAATGGAACACAACATTCAAACTCAATTTATGAAGTTGGATAATATGTCAAGTTTGTAAATGAATTAATTAGAAAAGGTTTGAAATTAAATTCCAATAATCATTTGTCTTATGTGCAAGTATTAAAATATATTAATTTTGTAATTGAGTATTCCAAGCAGAATTGAGAAGATGACTATGTACATATATACTCGTATTATTTGTAGTTCAAGCACTAGAAAACCTAACTCGATTTTTTTGATGCTTGTTTTAGTATGAAATTTAATTAAGATGGATTTAATAATAGTATACCCAAATTTCGATGGCAAATGACAATACGAAAAACAATATCAATTTGACTTAGGTACCTCGTTTTATAATTTTTACTTTGTTAAAGCTTTATTCAAATTTCTGTTTTTTTGTAATCGGTTCTTGTAAATTTGTGTTTCCATTGACAATAGGTATTTCCATTCACGAAACGAATATGAAAATTGAATTGATATCAAGACAAACTACATAAGTAATACTCGTACAATGCAAAAATTATAAGCTATCTCGAAGTCTATCGTAATCGGAAACTTTTTTTAAGAATCCCGAAGAAAGCTACCACCAAATCCGTTCGTAATGACAATTTGTATGAGATTTTCCACTACGATGGATTTGGTGATAGTTTTTTTCGAATTTTTAATTCGTGATAGGGCTGATTATTTCCAATAATGGAACACAACATTAAAACTCAATTTATGACGTTCGATACTATGTCAAGTTTGTAAATGAATTGATCAAGCTTCGAAATTAAATTAAAATAATCATTTGTCTTATGTGCAAGTATTAAAATATATTAATTTTGTAATTGAGTATTTCAAGCAGAATTGAGAAGATGACTATGTACATATGTACTCGTATTATTTGTCGTTCAAACACACTAGAAAACCTAATTCGATTTTGTTGATGCTCGTTTTATTATGAAATTTAAATCAAAATTAAGATGGATTCAATAATAGTATACCCAAATTTCCAATACAAATGACAATATCAATTTAACTTACCACGTTTTATAATTTTTAGTTGGTTGCAGCTTTCTTCAAATTTCTGTTTTTTTTTTTTGTAATTGGCTTTTGTAATTTCGTGTTTCCATTGACATTAGGTATGTCCATTCACAAAACGAATATGAAAATTGAAAGGAAAATAACAAAATTATAAATTTGCAAATATATAGATTATATCATGATAATGATAAAATGATAAACTAAAATCATGTAAATTGCCATCAATATTTCAAAATTATGAACGCATTATTCTACATATGTATATAGTCAAGATATCGTTAAGACGTCATCAAGGAAAAATACATAAGTAACACAATGCAAAAATTAAGCTACGAGTATGATATGTATACCAAAACCACTCAAATATTTGTTAAGTGAAGTTTTTTGCCAAAAAAATCCTAGTCATGTAGCTTCGACCTCATAATTTACGAAAACAACATATCGTGGGTGTACAAGCAGAAGGCACTAAGTCAAAAAACATAGTTTTGAGTAAATTGATATTTAATGTTTTTTAGTCATGAAAATTCAATACCGATTTTAATTTTACACCTGATTACGTGAAAAGCTCTATTGATATTATGGCTTAAGTTTCTAATCAAAAATTTTAGTTTTCGCCAAACCAATTCGAAAATATTGCATTAGAACTACAAAATATGCTGACTTAGTGCTGTTTAGCAGAAAAGATAATGCAATTATGTAATTATAACTAAAAATACAAATTAAAAAACAATTTTTTCTTAATGAAATATTTAAAAGTTTTATTTTATTTTTTTGTGAGGGCAAAGATTCAAACCAAGAATGGAAAACTTCAGAAACCACTCCTTTTTGACACATTTCTATTAAGTCTTTTTTTGTCTGCACTTATTTTAGGAGGTTCTTGATACAATTTAGGCCTTTGTGTTAGAGAAAGATACTTTTGAACAGCGTTTATTCCTCTTTGTAAAGTTTTTATTACGTTCGTTGTTCTAAAATTGTCCGCGAAATTGTATTTGAACTGAAGGATTCCTGGTTTTGATGACAGCTAAAACGCACTAAGTCACTTTAATGCCTTCTTGCTGTATTATTATAGCATATTGTAACTTTTTCTATGACAGCCAAAAGGCACTAAGTAAACTTAGTGCCTTTTAGCAGTATTAAAAATTATTTAACTAACTTAGTTCAAAACAAAACCTCAAAAAATTCATGTTTAACGATGAAAAATCACTAAGGAGGTGATTGGAGTACAAAGATATCATCATTCTTGATCAATGATCACTTTGCATTAAAATGTAAAAATCCTAAAAAATTGACTTAGTGCCTTCTGCTTGTACAATGTACACCCACGATATTTCCAATAATGGAACACAACATTCAAACTCAATTTATGAAGTTGGATAATATGTCAAGTTTGTAAATGAATTAATTAGAAAAGGTTTGAAATTAAATTCCAATAATCATTTGTCTTATGTGCAAGTATTAAAATATATTAATTTTGTAATTGAGTATTCCAAGCAGAATTGAGAAGATGACTATGTACATATATACTCGTATTATTTGTAGTTCAAGCACTAGAAAACCTAACTCGATTTTTTTGATGCTTGTTTTAGTATGAAATTTAATTAAGATGGATTTAATAATAGTATACCCAAATTTCGATGGCAAATGACAATACGAAAAACAATATCAATTTGACTTAGGTACCTCGTTTTATAATTTTTACTTTGTTAAAGCTTTATTCAAATTTCTGTTTTTTTGTAATCGGTTCTTGTAAATTTGTGTTTCCATTGACAATAGGTATTTCCATTCAAAAAACGAATATGAAAATTGAATTGATATCATCAAGAAAAAATACGTACTTAAGTAATACAATGCAAAAATTAAGCTATGATATGTATACCAAAACCATATGTATACAACAGATTCAGCCCTATCTCGAATTCTATCATAATCGGAAACTTTTAAGAATCCCGAAAAAAGCTACCACCAAATCCGTTCGTAATGACAATTTGTATGAGATTTTCCACTACGATGGTTTTGGTGATAGTTTTTTTTCGGGATTCGTAACAAGTTTTCGATTACGATGGAATTCGTGATAGGGCTGATTATTTCCAATAATGGAACACAACATTAAAACTCAATTTATGACGTTCGATACTATGTCAAGTTTGTAAATGAATTGATCAAGCTTCGAAATTAAATTAAAATAATCATTTGTCTTATGTGCAAGTATTAAAATATATTAATTTTGTAATTGAGTATTTCAAGCAGAATTGAGAAGATGACTATGTACATATGTACTCGTATTATTTGTCGTTCAAACACACTAGAAAACCTAATTCGATTTTGTTGATGCTCGTTTTATTATGAAATTTAAATCAAAATTAAGATGGATTCAATAATAGTATACCCAAATTTCCAATACAAATGACAATATCAATTTAACTTACCACGTTTTATAATTTTTACTTGGTTGCAGCTTTCTTCAAATTTCTGTTTTTTTTTTTTGTAATTGGCTTTTGTAATTTCGTGTTTCCATTGACATTAGGTATGTCCATTCACAAAACGAATATGAAAATTGAAAGAAAAATAACAAAATTATAAATTTTCAAATATATAGATTATTTGTTGCTAGGTACTTTCTTAAATTTATCTTGTGCATGCTTTTGGAAAAATAACCTATGAAACTTTAAAAGTCATTATCAATATGCGTTTTAAGTCATTAATTTATTATCTTCGTAGAATAATTGTTTTAAGAAATTTTGTATGAAGAGTGCTTTCTTTTGATTTAAGAAACTGTACCATTGCCACACCTGGCACGCACGCTGGCTTTGGCGGCGTCATGGCGGCGTCGCCGTCATGGCGGCGTCGCCGTCGTTGCGGTCTGGCTTTGGCGGCGTACATATCTTGATAGTATACATGATGTAAAATAATGCGTTAACGATTTTATCATATTAATGGCAATTTACATGATTTTAGTTAATCATTTGATAATGAAATGATAAATTTAAGAAAGTACCTACCTACATTTTCAATATAAAATATAATATATATACAGGGTGATTGGCATAAGGTGTGACAAAAAGCTAGGGCGTGTAGGTTGGACTTAGACAAGAAAAAAATCGTATGGGAGGGGGGGGGTCTATTTCTCCCCGTTTAGGCGGGAGGGGCAATTTAAGAAAAAAATCACTTAAAACAGACAAAAAATTATTAAAAAATAACGGTGATACCTACAGAGTAATGCTATAGCATTTTGAAAAGCCAGAAATACATTCTTTAATTTTGTTTTTAAATAAAGTTGTTCGAGTGAATAGTTTTTGAAAAATTAATTTTCAAAATCAAAATTTTGAAAAAAAAAATGAAAAAATTTTTTTTAAACAATTTTTTTTCAAAATTTTACGTAATTAAGTATTATTTTTGTATTCAATATTCAATGCTCTCATTAATTTTTGATCAAACACAAAAAACCGGATGTCAAAATGTTTTGTAGTTTTTGCGAAAATCAAAAATAACAAAAACTACTTTTGTTCTAAGAAAAGCCTTTTATTTTAGTTTTTATACGTCTTTGGATTCTTACGTGAATTTACGATTGAAAGGATTAACTTTCTTTTTACTATTTTTTTAATTATCGTCTTATAAACATACAATAATGTGACAAAGTACTGGATAACCCATATTTCACACATTTTTTCATTGAGAACACCTGCGTGAGAGCATTGATGGTCTAAAATTGACCTGCCACTTTTTTATTATGGTGGGGTCGGCTTGGCGTAGGTGGATTTACGAAAAAAAGGCTTAACTTTTTTTGTAAAATTTTTTTATTATCAGTCTTATAAGCATACAATAAAGTGACAAAGTACTGGATTAACACATTTTTCATTGAGAACACCTGCGTGAGAGCATTGGATTAATATTAACCTGCGAATGTTTTTTAAATAATTTTTTGTAATAAGCTTTAGTTAAAAAATAGTTAAAAATTTAAATAAACAGTAATTACGTATTTTATCTAAATATGCATGTATTTCTTATTTTAATTGATTTCAAGATTCAGGAACATTCTTGTTCTTATTTCGCAATTGCACTTTTCTGTCACTAGTTAGGGCGTGTAACGTTGCATTATTTAAACAACATTCGCAGGTCAATATTAATCCAATGCTCTCACGCAGGTGTTCTCAATGAAAAAATGTGTGAAATATGGGTTATCCAGTACTTTGTCACATTATTGTATGTTTATAAGACGATAATTAAAAAAATAGTAAAAAGAAAGTTAATCCTTTCAATCGTAAATTCACGTAAGAATCCAAAGACGTATAAAAACTAAAATAAAAGGCTTTTCTTAGAACAAAAGTAGTTTTTGTTATTTTTGATTTTCGCAAAAACTACAAAACATTTTGACATCCGGTTTTTTGTGTTTGATCAAAAATTAATGAGAGCATTGAATATTGAATACAAAAATAATACTTAATTACGTAAAATTTTGAAAAAAAATTGTTTAAAAAAAAATTTTTTCATTTTTTTTTCAAAATTTTGATTTTGAAAATTAATTTTTCAAAAACTATTCACTCGAACAACTTTATTTAAAAACAAAATTAAAGAATGTATTTCTGGCTTTTCAAAATGCTATAGCATTACTCTGTAGGTATCACCGTTATTTTTTAATATTTTTTTTTCTGTTTTAAGTGATTTTTTTCTTAAATTGCCCCTCCCGCCTAAACGGGGGGAAATAGACCCCCCCCTCCCATACGATTTTTTTCTTGTCTAAGTCCAACCTACACGCCCTAGCTTTTTGTCACACCTTATGCCAATCACCCTGTATATATGTATATGATATTAAGAGTACCTACTTACCTTCTTTTATTATTTTTTCTTCTTTATTTTTTAAACGTTTGATTTTTCTTATTTTATTTTGTTTTATTTTATTCTATTTTATTTTTAATTTTCACTTGAAATTTTGATTTTTCCCCGAAAACTTTAAACTTTTCTCAGCGAACAGAGAAGCAGACCAACGAACGACGACAAAGACAAACTAATACTGAATGGTTTACCGAGCGAGAATCGATATATAGATGTGGTATGTGGCTCCTTTTAACGCGCGTCAAAATCAGTGCTGTATTCTGTCAATGATCACTTTTTGGAAAAGGTAGTAAAAGTAGTAAGGTTTCCTAAATGATCAAAAACATTATTATATTCTTTAGTAACAAAATATTTTTGCTAAATAAAAGAGAAACTTTAATATTTGTATAGCCAAATATTATTTTTGGACACAAATGAAGAATAGTAGCATTATGTTTTTATTTGAAAATAATGGAATTATTAAAAGCAAAATACTTATTTAAGGTCCCAGTTATAGCTATCATTGAAATGCATCTTTTAAATCCACTTTTATGATTTCACTGATAGAAATCAATTTCAATGAACAGCTGATTTTCGTTTCTTTAATATGGAACACAATCGTTCCACTGATTTGTTCGATTTTCTCTCTATTCTCAAATGTCAGTTTTCCTTTCAATTTCAATTCCATTGACAGGATCTTTTACTGAAACCAATTTTTCAATGATTGCTATAACTGGCTTGTCAAAAAAATGAACTCAGCATTCCACTGATTTGTTCCAATGATGCATTTCAATGATAGCTATAACTGGGGCCTTAAGGTCAGGTTTCTATGATTTTTGCGGGAATGTTTTGAAAAATTGTGGTTTGTAGATGGTAATAAATAGAAGGCGTATGATGGGTGAAACGGTGACAGTTCATATTTTTCGTTCGTAATTGCTTAAATGATAATTTCATACTTTTTTTAAGTTCTGTGAATGTTTTTCGATTGCACAAATGATTTTTAGTAGAAGGAAATTGACAAAAAAACGCTCCCATTGTATTAGAAGACCGAACTGGTAAAAGTCTCTTTGATCATTTACTTTGTTTTAAATCAATTGTCAATATGATGAATTTCATCAATGTGATGAAATCAAAGCTAAAGCATTCATAAAAATGATGAATTTCATAAATGTGATGAAATCAAATGTGAATGTATTCATCAATATGATGAATTTGAAATATGTAAAAAAAATGGTGGCAAATACATTCATCAATATGATGAACTTCATAAATGTGAAGAACTCAGTCATCAATATGATGAAATTTGCGCATGATGTTCAAATATAATCAAGGGGATAGACTTTTTGCATCCCGTTAGAATGCCAAGTGTTACCACTTAAAAAAGTAATATACTTTATTGTTAGTTAAAGTAGATTGAATAATTATGAAATTATAATCCTGAATCTTATTATGAAACTAAACTTGTAATATTTATGTTTCGTTTATATTAATGATTGCTTTATTTACTTCGTACCGCACAATAATGTGCTTTTCACTACATATTTTATTCAAAATAAGAAAAATTGAATTTTCTGCTGAAGGAAAGACAAACATCGATTTTTTCGAAATTGTATTTTTGATGGAAATTGATTCTGTATCTATCAAAATAATAACAATGGTAGTAATATAGGATACAAAAACATGTTTTGCTTTTTTCTATAGGATTTTCTTACTGATTTTTTTAAAAATTGTTCTGTCCAAAATCTCGAATTTCGATTTAGAAATTGAATGCTGCGTGTATTTCTAGCAAAAAGTAGCAGTCCTTGGGTTCACCTCTTCGTTTGAATGAAAAGTTAAATTTTTTGATTTTTTTGTTAAAAATTGACATAAAGTGGAAAAACAATTTACTAAACCATTGAAAGCACCTAAAAAGATGTGTAATATTATTTTCGAAAGCTATAAGTACGTAAAAATTTGCTGCAAGTTATTTCGAATAATATGTTTTGAGAAAATGGATTTCAAAGTCATCATTACAAGATATCCAAACGATAGTAGGAGTAAGGAAAATTATACAGCGTTTTTGAAACGCTATATTTAGCAATACTGACTAAACCTAAACTAAACTAAAACCAAAAGTCCTTCTTTTCATCTATAGGTCATATATCGAAAAAATGAGTAATACAAAGTTTTTTAAATCAATTTGGCCTTTTCCTACAACTTTTGAAAAAAGTATCAGAAGTTATTATTGCTAAAAATCTGTGTGAATCATTTCCCGCCTACCTACACAAGCATTTGTCAATACGATGAATTTCATAAATGTGATGAAATAAAAGGTGAATGTATTCATCAATATGATGAATTTGAAATATGTAAAAAAAATGGTGGCAAATACATTCATCAATATGATGAACTTCATAAATGTGAAGAACTCAGTCATCAATATGATGAAATTTGCGCATGATGTTCAAATATAATCAAGGGGATAGACTTTTTGCATCCCGTTAGAATGCCAAGTGTTACCACTTAAAAAAGTAATATACTTTATTGTTAGTTAAAGTAGATTGAATAATTATGAAATTATAATCCTGAATCTTATTATGAAACTAAACTTGTAATATTTATGTTTCGTTTATATTAATGATTGCTTTATTTACTTCGTACCGCACAATAATGTGCTTTTCACTACATATTTTATTCAAAATAAGAAAAATTGAATTTTCTGCTGAAGGAAAGACAAACATCGATTTTTTCGAAATTGTATTTTTGATGGAAATTGATTCTGTATCTATCAAAATAATAACAATGGTAGTAATATAGGATACAAAAACATGTTTTGCTTTTTTCTATAGGATTTTCTTACTGATTTTTTTAAAAATTGTTCTGTCCAAAATCTCGAATTTCGATTTAGAAATTGCAATTGCTGCAAGTTATTTCGAATAATATGTTTTGAGAAAATGGATTTCAAAGTCATCATTACGAGATATCCAAACGATAGTAGGAGTAAGGAAAATTATACAGCGTTTTTGAAACGCTATATTTAGCAATACTGATCTGATAGGGGTGTACTGTTTTTGTTAATAAACTCAGAACCAAAAGTCCTTCTTTTCATCTATAGGTCATATATTGAAAAATTGAGTAATACAAAGTTTTTTAATTCAATTTGGCCTTTTCCTACAACTTTTGAAAAAAGTATCAGAAAATCTTTGTAAATCATTTACCGCTTACATACACAATCATTTGCCTTAAAGATGATTTTCATATGTGAAGAAACTCAAGCTTTATGAATGCGTTTATCAATATTATAAACACGTTCTTCAATATGATGATATAAATGTAAAGATATTACTCATGAATATGTTAAATATACGAGTATTCATCAAAATTATGAACGAAATGTGAAAGAAATCATGCATAAATATGTCGATATGTAGAAATCATTCACAAATATAACAAATTAATTCATCAATATGATGTATAAATCCATCCTTAATATTATTATTGCTTTCATCAATATGATGAATGTTATGAAATCAGTGATAAATATGCTGAACAAGTACGACAATATGATTATCTGAATTTGAAGAAGTCTATCATTAATATGATAAATGCATTCGTCAATTTGATGACTAAATAATTCATAAATATGATGAACGAATTCGCTAATAAAATGCAATAAATTTCATGAAATCATTCATAAATATGATGAATACGTTCGTTAATGTGATTATCTAATTGTCAAAAAAGTATTCATAAATATGATGATTGCTTTTATCAATATGATGAATGCTTAAAAAAAATCATAAATATGATGAACTAATTGCTAAAAAATTATTCATAAATATGATGATTACGTTCATTAATGTGATGATCTAATTGTCAAAAAAGTATTCATAAATATGATGATTGCTTTTATCAATATGATGAATGCTAAAAAAAATCATAAATATGATGAACTAATTGCTAAGAAATTATTCATAAATATAATGAATGCATTCGTCAATTTGATGATCTAATTCTCAAGAAAGTATTCATAAATATGACGATTGCTTTTATCAATATGATGAATGCTAAAAAAAATCATAAATATGATGAACTAATTGTTAGAAAATTATTCATAAATATGATGAATGCATTCGTCAATTTGATGAATAAATAATTCATAAATATGATGAACGAATTCGCTAATATGATGCACTAAATTTTTTGAAATCATTCATAAATATGATGAATACGTTCATTAATGTGATGATCTAATTGTCGAAAAAGTATTCATAAATATGATGATTGCTTTCATCAATATGATGAATGCTAAAAAAAATCATAAATATGATGAACTTATTGCTAAAAAATTATTCATAAGTATGATGAATGCATTCGTCAATTTGATGATCTAATTGTCAAGAAAGTATTCATAAATATGACGATTGCTTTTATCAATATGATGAATGCTAAAAAAAATCATAAATATGATGAACTAATTGTTAGAAAATTATTCATAAATATGATGAATGCATTCGTCAATTTGATGAATAAATAATTCATAAATATGATGAACGAATTCGCTAATATGATGCACTAAATTTTTTGAAATCATTCATAAATATGATGAATACGTTCATTAATGTGATGATCTAATTGTCAAAAAAGTATTCATAAATATGATGATTGCTTTTATCAATATGATGAATGCTAAAAAAAATCATAAATATGATGAACTAATTGCTTAAAATTATTCATAAATATGATGATTACGTTCATTAATGTGATGATCTAATTGTCAAAAAAGTATTCATAAATATGATGATTGCTTTTATCAATATGATGAATGCTAAAAAAAATCATAAATATGATGAACTAATTGCTAAAAAACTATTCATAAATATGATGAATGCATTCGTCAATTTGATGATCTAATTGTCAAGAAAGTATTCATAAATATGACGATTGCTTTTATCAATATGATGAATGCTAAAAAAAATCATAAATATGATGAACTAATTGTTAGAAAATTATTCATAAATATGATGAATGCATTCGTCAATTTGATGAATAAATAATTCATAAATATGATGAACGAATTCGCTAATATGATGCACTAAATTTTTTGAAATCATTCATAAATATGATGAATACGTTCATTAATGTGATGATCTAATTGTCAAAAAAGTATTCATAAATATGATGATTGCTTTTATCAATATGATGAATGCTAAAAAAAATCATAAATATGATGAACTAATTGCTTAAAATTATTCATAAATATGATGATTACGTTCATTAATGTGATGATCTAATTATCAAAAAAGTATTCATAAATATGATGATTGCTTTTATCAATATGATGAATGCTAAAAAAAAATCATAAATATGATGAACTAATTGCTAAAAAACTATTCATAAATATGATGAATGCATTCGTCAATTTGATGATCTAATTGTCAAGAAAGTATTCATAAATATGACGATTGCTTTTATCAATATGATGAATGCTAAAAAAAATCATAAATATGATGAACTAGTTGTTAGAAAATTATTCATAAATATGATGAATGCATTCGTCAATTTGATGAATAAATAATTCATAAATATGATGAACGAATTCGCTAATATGATGCACTAAATTTTTTGAAATCATTCATAAATATGATGAATACGTTCATTAATGTGATGATCTAATTGTCGAAAAAGTATTCATAAATATGATGATTGCTTTTATCAATATGATGAATGCTAAAAAAAATCATAAATATGATGAACTTATTGCTAAAAAATTATTCATAAGTATGATGAATGCATTCGTCAATTTGATGATCTAATTGTCAAGAAAGTATTCATAAATATGACGATTGCTTTTATCAATATGATGAATGCTAAAAAAAATCATAAATATGATGAACTAATTGTTAAAAAATTATTCATAAATATGATGAATGCATTCGTCAATTTGATGAATAAATAATTCATAAGTATGATGAACGAATTCGCTAATATGATGCACTAAATTTTTTGAAATCATTCATAAATATGATAAATGCGTTCATCAATGTGATGATCTAATTGTCAAAAAAGTATTCATAAATATGATGATTGCTTTTATCAATATGATGAATGCTAAAAAAAATCATAAATATGATGAACTTATTGCTAAAAAATTATTCATAAGTATGATGAATGCATTCGTCAATTTGATGATCTAATTGTCAAGAAAGTATTCATAAATATGACGATTGCTTTTATCAATATGATGAATGCTAAAAAAAATCATAAATATGATGAACTAGTTGTTAAAAAATTATTCATAAATATGATGAATGCATTCTTCAATTTGATGAATAAATAATTCAGAAATATGATGAACGAATTCGCTAATATAATGCACTAAATTTCATGAAATAATTCATAAATATGATGAATACGTTCATTAATGTGATGATCTAATTGTCAAAAAAGTATTCATAAATATGATGATTGCTTTTATCAATATGATGAATGCTAAAAAAAATCATAAATATGATGAACTAATTGTTAAAAAATTATTCATAAATATGATAAATACATTCGTCAATGTGATGATCTAATTGTCAAAAAAGTATTCATAAATATGATGATTGCTTTTATCAATATGATGAATGCTAATAAGAAATCATAAATATGATGAACTAATTGCTAAAAAATTATTCATAAATATGATGAATGTATTCGTCAATGTGATGATCTAATTGTCAAAAAAGTATTCATAAATATGATGATTGCTTTTATCAATATGATGAATGCTAAAAAAAATCATAAATATGATGAACGCATTCGTCAATTTGATGTGAAGAAATCATTTTGATTGCCCTCAAAGTTCATAAATATGAAGAAATCAGTCGTCAATATGAAGAACTAAATGTTGGTCATAAATAAGATGATTGCCTTCATAAATATGACGAATTTCATAAATGTGAAGAAATCATTCATAAATATGATGATTGCATTCGTCATTATGATGAATAACTATCAGAAACTAGGGTTCATCATATACATGAAAAGTTTTGATGAACTGATGAAATTTCCCCTTTAAACATTTGTATGGAGTTGCTGGTTAAAAAGTTGATGAAATGAAATTCTTCATATTGACGAACGGTTCATCCGGCAAAATTTTTTTTCATCCAATTTCTTCATCAATGAGATGAAAAGTACATCTATATGATGATTTTCAGTTGATGAACGCCATTCATCAATATGATGACGGTTATTATTTTCAGTGTACCACACTCCATATTTTGAAAAAAGTGCCTTTAGCACCGTTTTGATTGTTAACGTCACAAATGCTATTTTAATTGTTGTTTGTCTTCAATAATGAAACAATCTCTTTTTTTTTAAGATTTAATAAATTCGGTTTACACATTTTGCTTTCCATCTAAAACTAAAAGTACGAAAACGGCGTTATAAATCATACTGTTTCAGAAGACTTAAATACGTATTAAAGAATCTGAAAAATACCGATTTAATACCAAAATAAAAAAGGAATGTTTTTAGAAGGATTAAAGAAGGAATTAAGTAACAAAAAAAACCGATTTAAGAAATGCCCATTTAAGAAGTATTTAAGAATGCTTTAAGTAGAAGTAAACACACCATGTTAAGTTCTTTAAGACAATACCTAATAAAGATCATATTAAGATGGAATTAAGTAGGCATAAATTTACATACCTAATAAAGAAGGAATAAAGTATGAATTAAGAAATGTGATACCGAAATTATACCATTTTGTGCTACTTGTGCAAGACGTGGCCTAGTTACTAACTTTTATCAAAGCCATTTCTGTAATTTCACTTATGGCTAAACTTTCCCGATACTAGTATTACCAAATCATCTGTAAATGCAACCGCATTTACTCCATATCTTTCTAAGTTAATAAAAATTTTATTCAGGACTTAAAGCCATATAGGAGGGGACAGAACTACGCCCTGGGGTGTTCCATTACTAACGTACTTTTACAAGCTTATATCACCTAACATACCTAGAATCCTTCTGTCTCTTAGCATGGATATAATCTACTTCCTGATGTATTCTTCTATACCAAACTCGATGAGTGATTCCAGAACGGACTTGGTAAGGACGTTGTTGAAAGCCCCTTATATATCTAAGAAGGTAGCGAGGGAGTATTCTTTAAATGTAATAAATTCCTCAATTGAACGCACTACCTCATGACTAACTCCGGACTAACCTTTAAGGTATGCAGGTTGATAGTTTTGAAGAGGACATCCGTTAAGAATGTCTCTAATATGGATGTCGAAAATGCGCTCTATAGTCTTAAGCACAAAAGAATTCAGACTAACTGGCCAGAAATCCTTTGAGTATTCAAGTCTCCAGGACTCGGGTACATAGTTCAAAAAGAGGCATCCTTTGAAAATTATTTCCAGCCATCTTCCTTTTTACAAAGCATAATTGGCAGTATACCATCCAGATCTGGAGACTGGAAATTAATTATTTACATTAAATAAGTAATTCATAGAAATTTTTTATTATTTAAGAGAGAATGATTTAATTGCCCATGCAATTTTCTCCCTTGTTATGACAGTGTTGATTTGCCCTACACTAGGTATTATCATTTTAGGGCATCTAAGCGTTTCGGGGCTATTCTCATAGCCCGAAAAGTTTGTCCTCTTTAGTAGCTCCAAGGACTCAGCCGGAGAAATTGCCCATAGTCCATCAGACTTTGAAGATCGTTCTTGTCGTTTTCCTCAGGATAGGGAGATCTTTATTCCACCAGGGTGGGAGTGATTTCCGGCTATACTCAATATTCATTGATGCTTCAAGTTTTTTACGATCGTATCATCTAGACTTCCCATAATTCATAATTTTTTGAGCTGGAAAATCAAAAGTGAGATTGTTACCTCTGTTATAGATCGTAAGGTCAGTTTCAACTGAAAAATCGAAAGTAAACTCCCCTCGTTCACGGATCTCTAGGCTACCTCAGAGAGTATGCCATGAATTAGCATCATTTGCAAGTACAAAGTTAGTTACCTTGGAATTGTCTTCTTTTGTTAAAGTTCGCAGCTCTTCTGTGGACATTTCTTTGTCTTCGGATTTCTTTAGCCGGGATAACCTTGAACTTCAAGCCCTCACAGTCGTTGCTTTTCTTAGCGACGCTTATGTTAAGGAAATCCCTAGAGAGCTCGTCCGTGCACTTTAACATATTAACCTACATATATCCCCTGAGTCTGAGGATCTTGCTATAGGGTTGAAACTAGGGAAAGCACCTTCGTGTATGGATATGGTATGTGAAAATACCATTTCTGATAGCTTGGCCTCGGTAGAGTTCCACACAGCCAAAAAAACTTTGTTGGTTGTGGGTTCATGTAGGTCGTCTCTGACAGCCTCCTAGGAGATGATATCCTTTCGTCCTTTTTAGAGCCATCAAACTTACTCCTTTTCTGGGGTCTGTTGGTTTCATCTTGAGACCCGTTTCGCTTTACGGCTTTTTCTTAAATTTCCAGAAGATTGTTGTACACTTCAGCGATATTATGGTATTTTATTTTATCAGCGGCATCTCTCTCATGAGCTGTTCCGATTTTCTCATTCCTGGCAGTCTTGCCAATAATTAAAGAATCACTCTTGAATTATTCCTTGAGATGGGCGTTCGCCGATTGTTGTTTAACCTCGTGCAATGTAGCTATATGGCTGGCGTTGCTACACGGTAATTGTTTTGTATTGGTCGGTTTAGGAAGCGAAGGAGTATAATGGCTGGTACTGCCAGTGCAACAGTTCATCCCCTGTGTCGGCGTATGGTAAGCAATGTGTCTTGTCACATTTGTTCATATTAAAAAATTAAAAGATAGAGTTCCCAAGAGTAGGGGGAAAGATAAGGTCAGCCCCAGTAGAGACGATATACCGAGTTAAGGCGAAGAATAAGACGGACCCTGCCAAGGCATCCGAAAGAGCTCGTTACTGACTTGTTTACCCACATGCCTTCCATTTCTTCGGCACGGATTATGAAAACCACTCACACCCCCACTAAAAGTAAGGGGGCCCGTATCTATTTTCAAATCACCTTGTTTGGGGGTCGAACAATTGAAAAGTAAAGAAACACCCCAACAGTATCAACCTTAGATGATCATCATACTGACAACGCCACAAGATTAACTGTGGGTGATCCAGGCATCCACTAGGATAATTTGAACAGGGGAATTTTTGCCGAACTATGCATTCATAAAAAAAAATTAAAAATCGTTATAGTACTTTTATAAGTACAGTAATTTCTTTAACACATCCCACAACTCTTCCCTTAAGATAAATGAGCGCCCTGGTCCCTTACGTGTCACTCGCAATACCCTCAAAAGAGCAAATTTAGCTCTCTCACCTTTAGTCCAAAAGACAAAGAAACCTACTCTTTCAACAACTGTAACACAACCACCATCTGTGACATCTTTATCTTCAATTCCTGCATCTTCTACATCTTCAACTTCAACGCTTTCACCTAAGACATCTTCATCCTTTTCAACTCCTTCGACTATAATACCATTACCTTCAACATCTATATGTACAAATTCTTCATCTACATCTTTATCTTCTTTATCAACGACTCCATTACCTTTAACATCTATATCTACTACGTGTTCTTCTACGACATCTTCATTAACTACATCTTTGACAACGATACCTTCACTTGCAACTTCAACATCAACTACTTCTTCGTCTTCGACAACTTCATCTTTATCTACAGCTTTTTCACCTAAAACGTCCACATCTACTACTTCTTCATCTACGACACAATCTACACCTTTAACATCTACATATGCAACATCTTCATTTATGACTTCTTCATCTTCACCATCTTTATTTACTTCATCTTCATATATTATGACTCCACTTGAAACATGTTCACCTTCAACGTCTACGACATCTTTAACATCTTCACCAACAATTTCGTCACCACCCCCTTCGTCATTCGCATCAATATCATCTACATTTTGTTTACCGGCTTCTAATACCTCTTCTGCAACTTCCTCAATTTCAAAGTTCTCCACAACTTCAGTGCCCCCGTCTTCTACGTTTGTATCGTCAGTAGCTTTACCAAATGGTGAAATATTACCTGCAGTTAAATTAAGAGCCGCTGAGAGATTTAAATGCATTTTTCTATCAAATTTCGACGCAAACACTACCTGCAATGATATATCTGCATATGTTGATTCTCATTTCACCAACATCAAATTCAAAATTGAGCAGTTACCAACAAAAGGAATTGACTACTCATCTTTCAAACTATTCGTTCCACATGAAATATTCACATTATCATATCAACATTATCATCCACGAGTTCGTTAAGCGAAATACTATGAATACTCCTTTTCGAAAGACTTTGACAAGACCAACACACCGTCGTCGCAACTAATTGATATACTCTATCAAAATGTAAGAGGCCTACGGACAAAGACTAATAAGGTCTACTACAACTCTTCAAATTCTTCTCACGATGTCATATCTTTGACTGAAACATGGCTGTTTGGCGAGATAAATGACTCGGAACTTTTTGATTCTTCGTTTAATGTATATAGACGAGATAGACACTCCGATCCGAGTATCAATACTGTCGGCGGTGGGATCCTTATTGCTGTTAAATCTTGTTTTGTGACGTCACTAGTCAATGTTCCTGTTTGTTTGAACGAAGAGTTCCTATGTGTAAAGATGATTCTTTCACACAAAACTATCTATCTTGTAACTATGTACATTGTTCCTGGGAGCCCAGTTAATACTTACAATGAAGCCTTCTCTTTTTTGAACTACATTTTTGAGATAATGAGTTATAATGATGAAGTTATCTGCCTTGGCGATTTTAATCTAACCAATGTATCTTGGAAACGTTGTCCCGATACATACGCAATGGTTCCAACAGGAAATCTATCAATGGATGATTCTCAAATTCTTGACAGTCTAACGTCACTTGGTCTTCACCAAATAAACGACATCAAAAACTCTAACGCCAAGATCCTCGACTTAATTTACACAACAATTGATGCCGGTATTTCACTTGACAGATCAACTGATCCTCTAGTGAACGAAGACTCTCATCACCCAGCACTTACCATATCTATTCAAAACTTTGAAATGAATAATCAGGATCCTGACAATGTTTTTAAATTTAACTTTAAAAAAACTGATTATACTAAATTAAATAACTTGCTATCTTTAATTGACTGGTCATGCCTTTGCTCTTGTTCAGATATTAATTCAATGGTTTTGAAATTTTATGACAAAATATTTGATTGTTTTTTAGCATCTGTTCCTCTAATATCTATTAAATCAAAATCGCTTGCTCCTAGCTGGTATGATAGTGAACTGCGAACATTAAAAAACCGTAGAAATAAACTATGGCTTAAATACAAACAAACTGGACTAGTTACCGATTTTAATATTTATTGTGAGGCCAGAAATATTTTCAACAGAGAATCAAGTATTAAGTTGTCTTTTTTACATACAAAAGGTTCAAAGTAATTTAAAAATGGATCCTAAATCCTTTTGGAACTTTATTAACAGCAAACGAAAATCTTGTCCTTATCCGTCCGTTCTTATGCATAACAATATCTCAGACCATGACCCACGTATCATAACACAACTATTCTCAGACTTTTTTCAAAGTGCATATATCTGTGATTCTTCTAACTGTGATAACTTTTCGAACTGTGATAACCTAAACTGTGATAATCTTGACGAAAATGATCAATTATTTGGTCATTTGAAATCATATTCTCACTTGACTGATATAAATTTTCATATAACTATTGACGATATTATGACATTTATAGCTAATTTAGAAGATAATGACGCGTCTGGTCCTGATGGGGTACCAGCTTCAGTTCTGAAAAAATGTGTCAATAACTTGTCTATGCCACTTTCTGTTCTTTTTAACTGTTCATTGTCTACTTGTAAGTTTCCTCATGTATGGAAACAATCTTTTATAATTCCTTTACATAAAAAAGGTAAAAAGGATCAAATTATTAATTACCGTCCAATAGCTAAACTGTCGGCCATTCCCAAACTTTTTGAAGCAATTGTTTGCAAAACATTAAGCTTTTACACAAAATCATTTATTGTTCATAACCAACATGGTTTCTCAAAGGGCCGTTCGACTGTCACCCTACTTATGGAGTTAACGGAGTTTTGTGTCGATTCCTTTAAAAACAAAAAACAGACGGATTGTGTTCTTACAGATTTTAGTAAGGCATTTGACAAACTATCGCATAGAGTTTTGCTTAATAAAATGAGTAGGCTGGGGTTTAGCGTAAAATTCATTGCTTGGCTAAAATCTTATTTACTTGACAGATCCTATTCAGTGAATTTTAAGGGCTACCATTCAAATAGTTTTGTCGTAAATTCTGGTGTTCCCCAGGGTAGCCATTTGGGTCCAGTTCTTTTTATATTGTTTGTAAATGATCTTCCTTCAGTTTTAAAGTACTCTAATTGTCTTATGTATGCAGACGATGTTAACATATTTAAAACTATTTCTAGCAATCTTGACTGTGAAAAGCTTCAAATTGATCTAAATGCTTTCTATAATTGGTGTGCACGTAATTATTTGTTGTTAAATATCGATAAGTGTAAGATTATAAATTTTACAAGAAAATTGTCCGTTTTATCTTTTGACTACAGTTTCAATGGCGTAAATCTATTAAATGTAAATGATGTATCTATCCTTGGCGTATTGTTCGATAAGAAACTCGAATTCACACAGCATATCAATATGGCATGTAATAAAGCCAATTCAATATTAGGTTGGATTAAAAGGGAATCACGTCAGTTTTCTGATCCTTATGTTATCAAACAACTATTTACTACATTTGTTAGACCCATTATAGAGTATGCTTGCCAGGTATGGACCCCCTACTACAGTTGTCACAAAATAAGAATTGAACAAATTCAAAAAAGATTCCTAAAATTTGCCCTTAGAGGCTTAGGCTGGCAGAATCCATTGAATCTTCCTTCATATAGCAGCCGTTTAAAACTCATAGATTTACCGAGTCTGGAGCGCAGACGTTCTTATTTATGTTTTGTTTTTATTGTTAATCTTATTGATGGTAATATCGATGCTTTAAACCTTTTGTGTCGTGTTAATTTTAATGTTCCAAATCGAAATCTAAGAGGTTTTCGTGACCCAATTTACATAAAACACTATCGTACCAACTATGAGCAGAATTCACCATTGAATACAATGTTTAATTTGTATAACGTCAATCATAATTTATTAATAAATTTTTGTGATGTCTCAAATAATAGTTTTAAAAAAATATTCTATAATATTGTATAATTTATAAATTCTTAATTCTAAGTAATATTTTTTTGTACGCTAGATATTAATTAGCTTGATTCAAATAAAAAAAACACAAAATTTCTTTAAGAATTAAATTTAAAAAATGTTTATATCGCAATTTTTAGTATTTAATTACATACATTTAAGGCAATTATTTCAAAATTATTAAAACTAAAAAAAAAATAATTTTTCAACATTCAAAAAAATATTGTTTTCGAAAATTTACATTTTTTATACTATTATTTTAAATTTATAGAAGATCCTATATAAAAAGTCCGCAATGAGAAAGTGGCTAAGCGGTGATCTAGCATTGCTGTATTTTTCTCTATTTATCATTTCTTCAAATGGAATAAGGGCACCAAGACCAAAGTAAGAGACCAGAACATCTTTTTGACAGGGTGTTTAATTCCTTGCGCAATATTGGCTGAAGTAATGGTTTCAACTTTGAATGCTCACCCCGCACTTAAAAGTATGTCTCGTTTGAGAATTAAGCTTTCCTTCGACACGCTACTGACCAACTTGTGTATTTTCTTACTCAATGCAATCATTTTTTATCATAAGAGCAGTTAGGAGTTGCCAATTTTGCGGCCTAAAGGCTTTTCTTCTCCCTTCCAATAGTCGTTTACGGCACCGACCGTAGACTCTGAAATGTTCACACCAGATTTGTTTGGGTCTTGCTGAAGTTCTTGGCGATTCAGTTTGTAGAAGAGAAGTTTCATCCCGTAGAGTCGTCTTCCGTTTTCATCTTGCATTTTCCTGTTTGCAACACTGTTTTATTATTTTTTTAACATTTTCCAAACTCACTCCACATTCTTTGGCAATGTCTCTCTGGGTCATTGTCGTGTTCTCAGTAAGCGGGATAAGCTTTTCCTTTTAATTCGATGTGATATCCATGATAGCAAGAAATAAAAATTCAATTGAAAAACAAAAATAGAAAAATGTATACATTAAGACACGTGTTTTTGAGGCTAGGAATATACAGAATTTGAGGTTTTATGATATATGCATCAAAACAATCGTCAGATTCAAAAAAGCATAATCGTTCGAACAAAAACTGATTTCTTTTTTATTTAGATTTTATTTATTTTTATTTTATTTATTTTTTTATTATTTCAGGTTACAATATTTACAAATTCCACATATATTTTACAATTCTTCTATACTGTATCAATTATCAAGGAAAAATTAAATAAGAGAACATAGTTATTCAACCATGAACAATAATTGTAACTAATACACTTTGTGGCAAGAAGTGCCAGTATCAAGTGTTTTTTTTTAAGAAGATTTATAAAAACTTATATGTCATACGGAGCCGCGCAGGAAGAGAAAGCGATTGTTTTTTGAGATTTGAAATGGAGGCGAAAAAGATTTTTTTTTTTTTTTTTTTTTTTTTAATTTTTTTTTTTTTTTTTTTAGGAGAGAAAAGTTAATTATTTTGGATTGTAATGCGAAGTTAGTTCAATACTTGTATCAATATTTCTACATCATCACTATTAAGTAGCCATAATCGAAGACGGCTGAAAAAAATTGATTTACTATCTATTTGCTTGCGTATATCCCATGGTAGCTTGTTGTAAATAAAGGGAGCAATTATAGTGACAAACCGTCTATAGTGTTCCGTCCTTACTCTAGGAACTACAACAGAGTTTGAATTACGTAGTGAATGAATTTCATTCATTCGTTTGTTGTGATATCCCCCTCGTAAAAAGAATATTCTCAATACCTTAAACACATATAAATAACGAAGTGGCAAAATGTCTAGGGTTTTGAACAATGGGAGCGAGGGCTCCCATCTAGGTTTAAAAACCATTACCCTTAGTACCTTTTTTTGAGCAGTAATGAGTGGTTGCATGTTGCTTATAAATGCACTTCCCCAGCAGGTTATCCCATACTCAAGTCGGGAATTTACAAGAGCATAGTAGATTGTAACTAAAAGATTCGATGGTACAAATTTACGAAGATGATATATTTTATTCAAACTTATGTAGATTAACTGTTTTACATTAGCAATGTGGCTTTTCCAGTTTAGCTTACTATCCAGCGTAACTCCTAAGTATCTGAATTCACTAACCGGTTCAAGACTTAAGCACTCGGCACTGCAATTTAAGCGATCACAACCTGTGACGTGGTGTTCTATTTCATCCAGATTAAAAGTTTTTGAGAGCGAAAATGACATGACTTTAGACTTACTACTAAGAACCATATTATGATATTTGAACCAACAGTTCAATGAGACAAGATCTATATTTATTTGTTGCTTAAGGTTTACTATATCAACTGCAGCGTAGGCAAGAGCCAGATCATCCGCGAATGCAACAATATTTCCATTTAGAGGCAAATTGAAAACAGAGTTTATATATATTAAAAAGAGCAAAGGGCCAAGCACTGACCCTTGGGGAACGCCAGCTTCTGAGCAGGGTAATACCTCACTCATCATTGCATTTGCAGAAACATATTGCTTTCTATTCGAAAGATACGAGGATAACCAACAGAGAATATTACTTCTAAAACCAAATCTATAAAGTTTACGTAACAAGATCTTATGGTTAACAAGGTCAAATGCTTTGGTTAGGTCAAGGAACATACCAGCTGACAATTGAGATTTGTCTAATGTTTTATAAATATTTTCTAAAAACGCTATAATCGTGTCTTCTGTAGATTTCCCTTTCCGAAATCCAAATTGACTATCATTTAAAAGCTTATATTTATCAATAAATTTGATCATTCGAAAGGAAATAATTTTTTCAAAAACTTTTGAAAACACAGATAGCAGGGATATTGGCCGGTAGTTGTTCGGGTCACACTTGGCGCCTTTTTTGTGGATAGGTATTATAATTGATGTTTTAAGGCACTCAGGAAAGATTCCTGATACAAAGCTTTTATTTATTAAAAATGAAAGGGGAGCAGCTATATACGGATAAATTTTTTTCAAGATCACGCTGCTGATTCCATCAGGTCCACTTGAATATTTAGGTTTCAGATTAGATACGACTTTCGCTATATCGGTTTCTAATATTGACCCAAGAAAAAATGATGAGGTTGTTTGAGAATCTAAATAAGGCTCTATTTCTAATCCGGTAGATCTTAAAGAGCTTTGTTTGTATGTTCCGGCTACATTTTTGAAAAACTCATTGAGACTGTTGCATATTAGTAAGTTATCCGTAGCAATTAAATTATTACTAAGTCGTAAACTTTGTATGCAGTTTTCACTAACACTTTTACCTAGGATATCATTTACTATTTGCCATTGACGTTTAGGATTTTTCGCATTATACTCAAATTGACGTTTATAATAAGATTGTTTTTGATAATTTATTTGTTCAAAAATGTCTTTCCTCAGTTGTTTATAATGCAATTTAATAGGTACTATATGAAAATTGTTTTTATTTCGTCTGTAGAAAATATTCTTTTCATTAATTTTATTACATAGAGCATCCGTCATCCATGGTTTTAATTTAACTAGCTTCGACTTTCTGGAGCTATGTTTACAATTATCTATATAATGATTAATTATTTTGATAAATATATCAAAACCGGCTGAAGGACAATTTGAACTATATACTTGAGACCAGGATTCTTTTGCAAGATAGTCATTAAGTGCACCAAAGTTAATTTTTGTTGTTGTATTTGTATTATTGCAGTATTTTAAGCTTTTACCAAGAGTATTTAACAGATCAGGAAACAAAACACCGGTAGCATAATGGTCAGTAATATCCCAATCAAGTACAAAAGGAGTTACTTCTAGATTATTTATAGCGTTGAGAAATATGTGATCAATACAAGTTTTCGTATTTTCAGTTACCCTAGTAGGAACATTTATAAGTGACTCAAAGCCCATCGAGGACAGAAGGAGATAATAGTTATCGCTACTAGACGGTAAACCCAAAATATCGATATTTATGTCACCCACAATGCAAGTGTTTTCATTGTTTAATAAGGGTATAATATCTTCGATGTCTTTTAGGAAGACCTCCCTAGCAACAAACTGCAGACGATACAAGCAAACGACATTTATTATAAAAGTATTTAAAATTACCTTAAGTACAATACAGTCGGCACTTTCAAGATTCGGTGTAAAAACATTTTCTACAACAAGTGTATTTTTGATAAAAACAGCTATTCCGCCCGAAGGGTATGTATTATTACAATTAGCCAAGAGATTATAACCCGGCAACGAAAAATAACTTATTTCATGGTTGAATATCCAGATTTCTGATAAAACAATTATCTGAGGTAGCTCAACAAAACTATTTTGCAGATAAGAACAAAAAGAATCAAAATTTTTTCTAATGCTTCTAATGTTTTGATGAAAAATTATGAAATCATTATGACTAGCTTTAAAATTTGAACCGATAAAAATCTCATTACAATTACTACAATTTTCAAGATCAAAAATTTCGTTTGGATTAGGCATAAATAAATTATAAAAATTAAAATAAATAGAGTGACTTAATCTAAGTGATTCAGATCGTTGATGCTCTGAATATATATGATCTTACTACCAGTAGCTCGCCTCATCATGATTCTCCCATTTCTCACCCATAGATATTGGTAGCCTGAGTTCTTTTTCGCCTTCTTCGCCTCATTGAGTAGCATTTTAGACTCAGTTGAAAGCCAGTCGTTGACAAAGATGTGTCCCTCACTCGATGAAAAAACTTCTTTAGCATCTATTGGTCCTTTTTTTGCATATACGGCAGACAAGATGCGCTCCTTTGTTCTTTTACTGCGTAGCTTTACAACAATAGTGCTTGATCTAATGCCTTTGATAAATTGTTCACATTAATTTAAACAGTATTGTATTGACGGTTACGTTACTATCATTTTTATTTGCAATATAGGTACCATAAGGCAAGTTCTGCATTTGGAAAAAAAGCTACTGGAGCTATTTTCTTCAAACTCAGTATTTAAGGGTCTTCAGTTGTTGCCTAGAGGAGAAATTGAAATTTTTTTTAACCCCAAAACCCGTTATACAAAATCTGATTTATCCCAAAAACGGCTCTAACGATATTTATAACGATGACCTACATTTTGGTAAATAAACATTTTAGGAAAAAATGCTATTAACGGTACCAGTCAGAGAACTGTTTTTTTTATTTTCAACTTTCTCATTAACGGTTCTTAGGATCTTAACCAACATTTTTTAACAGGAGCTAGTTATGTATCCAACCCTAATTTATGATACAAACATAGCAGAGTCAGCTCCATGTGAAACAATACACAATACCACAGCATCATTTTCCACTTCAGCATTGGAGTCGACATCGATATCTAATATAAACAAAGATAACATTAACAAAGATCCACTTCAGCATCATAGACCGAGAGTGATACCATAAACAATATTCATCAAGTGGTCATAAAAATCTCTAAGGCATCAAAAATCAACCACCACCAACACATCAGATTCAACACTCGATTTATTTAAGATATTCTTAAGATACTTTTATAGTTAGTCTTTGTCCCACTCTCATTGAATAAAGTTGATTTTCTTTTTTAAAAAACTCTTTTCATAAATAAAAAACATTTCTAGCTCCCTTAAATTTAAAATAATATTGTATAAAAAAATGAATTTGATAATAAAACGATTTTTAAACCTTGTTTGAATAAATTCATACTTTTCTAGAAATCAGACGGCGATCTTATACATTTTAACATTTGTTTCTCATTAAATTCTTGTTTTATATTTATTTATACAGAAATTTTAAATTCCAAAGAACTTTAACATAAGAACAAGTTTTTTTTTTTTTTTTTTTGTTTTTTCAATTCAATTTTGTTTTATTGAACATACTATTTACAATTTGGCTTACAACTAATAAGATACTACATACATAAATGTGTGAAAGTTTACATTTGTTGGTTCATAGGGGGCCTAACTATATACAGTGACTTAAGTTTAATTATTTTTATATAAAATTTACATGACGAGAAAAAAAAATTAAATTTAAAATGTCGGTTGTATTGTCCTCAGGGTGTTCATTCCTGGTTGTCAGTGGTGATTTTTGTGGGTTGTGGGCAGGGCTGGCGTTTTAGCCGCGGTGGTAGGCTGACCCAATGCCAGCGTAGAACGAGACTACTTCCTCGTTGTCCATGATTACGTTGTCATCCAGAGTTTCCATCACACTGAGACATAAGAACAAGTACGTGTGATCCAGTCGTTCATGTTATTCTTACCAATATGTAGGCTATACCTCGAGTAGTAACACATAATTTTTTAACAAAATTATATGATCCGTTTTCTAGTTTGTTAGTTCTAACCAAACAAAAATTTCAATTTCACCTCTAACGGAATCACCGAAGCTAGCAAATTTAACCAGGGTTGCAAAAGCTTAAGTCACTTGTTAGCTTAAGCTTGGCTTTAATTCACAAGCTAGTGAGTGACTTATGAATTAAAAAAAATATAATTCAGCAGCTACGAACTGACTTATGAATTAAAAAAAAAATTAATTCACAAGTCAGTTGGTGACTTGTGAATTAAAAAAAATTAAATCATAAGCTTCTTAGTGACTTATGAATTAAAAAAAATTAATTCAGAACCTACAAAGTGACTTATGAATTAAACAAATTTAAGTCATGGGCAAGTAAGTGACTTATGAATTAAAAACTTTTAATTCCCAAGCTACTAAGTGACTTAGGAATTAAAAAAATTCAAGTCATGAGCAAGTAAGTGACTTATGAATTAAAAAAATTCAAATCATCAGCAAGTAAATGACTTATGAATTAAAAAAATTTAATTCAACACCAACTTAGTGACTTATGAATTAAAATAAATTTAATTCATAAGTTAATGGATAAATGCTGATTAGAAAAATTATGAAATGGATAATTTATAAGCTAGCGTGATAATCTTATGATTTAAAAACTAGATTTGAAAGCTTTCGTTAATAATTAAATAGTTATGTAGTCAAAACAAGCTTAAAAATTTCCAATCTACCAACTAACTTATGAATTAAATTTTTTTTAATTCACAAGTCACCAACTGACTTGTGAATTAAATTTTTTTTAATTCATAAGTCACTTACTCCCTGATGACTTGATTTTTTTTAATTCACAAGTCACTTGGTAGGTGGTGAATAAAATTTTTTTTAATTCGTAAGTCACTTAGTAGCTTAGGATTTAAATTTTTTTTAATTCATAAGTCACTTTGGGGGTTGTGAATTAATTTTTTTTTTTAATTCATAAGTCACCAAATATCTTATGAATTAAATTTTTTTAATTCACAAGTCATCTATAGACTTATGACTTTTTTCGCAACCCTGAATTTAACGAAAATGGATTCTGTGGCTTTAGCTGTACATATGTAGTTCAAGAGGTACAACCAAATAGATATAATTGCGGGACATACTTTTTTCGTATACTATATCATCGTAAGGTCAAAATCTCGAGTTCGACTTTTTTTCAAATGCAAAACTTTCCCTAAGGTAAAAACTGCCGCAAGTAAAAACTAGATATCTAAACCTCAGATGAGATGCTTAATTCATTAGCATTCAATTGTTCTGGTATAATTATTTTATTCCAAAGAATTATTTTCTAAGTAGTCCACCAAATAATTTACGAATCATTGTTTGTGGCAGGTTTCTTTTTCAAATTTATCCTTGAACGGTAGACAATACGAAGCAATAAGACTGCCTGCTTTTCATACTCAGTTTGGTGCCCAATAGACTGGAAAAAAAAAATTCGTTCCCGAAAACAACACAATGTAGTATTGTATCTAATGTATATACAGTCGTTGGCAAAATTATTTGCACAACGTTAAATTTACACAACATCTCTTCATTGAAGCTTTATAACTCTTAAAATAAAAAAGATATTGTTAATATTTATTTTTATTAATAATAAATACATATTTTCAAAACGGTACATAAAATAACAAAATCTAACTTCTAACGGTTCATCTTCAAAACATAAGAACAAAAGTGGCAAAATTATTTGCACAAGTGCAATGAACTGCTTAGACTGTCTAACTTTAGTTAATTTATCCGACTAATCAATAGTAAACGGTGCAATTAGATATTTTTTTTAGTTTGTTGTGATGTTGTCGTCGGGCAAGTTTTTCAAATGGCTAAAACGAATGAACTTTCAACGGAAAAGCGCGCGGCTATTGTTTCTGAGTTCCGATCGGGTGTTTCGGCAGCAATAATTTCAGCTAAATATCGCTGTGTCCGGAGGACATTTTATTACCTTATAGAAAAACAAAAAAACTCATGGAAGCGTAAAAAATATTGCTGGTAGAGGAAGAAAAAGGACCACAACCAAAAGGAAAGACACAAAAATTATCCGTTCCTTTAAAAGTAACCGCTGTGCAAAAGTTAGAAATGTCCTAAATAATTTGAACAAAGATAGTGAAAATGCTGTTAGTGAAAGGACGATACGACGGAGGTAAAAAGAAAATAAAATAAACGCCTACGCCACGTCGCTCAAAATAAGCCCAATATACCTATCATGAAAAAATAAAATCCTCAGATTGAATTTAACTAGGGACCATATCAATAAACCGCTGGCTTTTTGGAGAAGTGTACTTTGGACTGATGAGACTACTTGTTCGTTAGATGGTAACAATGGCCGAAAATTTTATTACTCCGATCGCAAATCAAAAAACAAACGACCCGTTACACAACTCACAAGGCATTCCAAAGGAGGTAAAATAATGATATGGAGATGCATATCATATTGTGCAGTAGGACCAATTGTTAGGTGCTCCAACCCTATGACAAAGTCGCATTATTTGAAAATACTGAATGATGTTGCACTAGTGGCAGGGTCAATATTCATCGGGAGTAGTTTTATCTTGCAACAAGATAATGCTCCTATACATACGGCCCGGACAATAAAACCTTTTTTATCTGGGGTAGACCAAGAAGTTTTAAAATTACCCTCGCAGAACCCTGACCCAAATGTCATTGAGAATGTTTGACATCTTGTTAAATCAAAAATTCCTCAAGACATTGGAAGATCTTCAAATAAAACCTGGGAAGAGTTTATAACAGCTTGGAGTACAGTTCCGTCAGAACAGATTCAAAATTTGATATACTCAAGGCCAAGGCCCCTCGCTGCTGTTATTGCGGCAAAAGGAAGAAGCACAACTTGCTTGGTAATGCTATTTTCAAAACAACGTTCCGTTTTATTTAAAAAAAATTTACTTTTTGGCTTCTAGTGGTGTTAAATACAGTAATTCAAACATGTGCAAATAATTTTGCCGGTTTATTATGATGTGCAAATAATTTTGCCACTTTTGTTTTTATGTTTTTAAAACGAACCGTTAGAAATTCGATTTTTTTTATTTTGTGTACCGTTTTGAGAATATGTATTTATTATTAATAAAAATTAATATTAACAATATCTTTTTTATTTTAAAAGTTATAGGGATTCAATGAAGAGATGTTGTCTAAATTTAACGTTGTGCAAATAATTATACTGTATATTTTTTAACGAAATCCCTTAATCATACAATCAAAGAGAAATGTCTAGAAAACACACCGATTGGTTTCAGTTTAAATGGACAATATGGCTTGAGCTATAGCTGCTATTCCATTGAATTAAATGGACTGAACATAAAAACGATAAAAAAAATTTCAACGGCTTTGAGAAAAATATTTTGACTACAAGTTAACACAATACAAAACACCTTAAAAAAAAACCTTTAGAAATTATGAACATCCTAGAAACCAGCTTTTGTTTTGACCTGTCGGAGCAAATCATTGCAACGAAATAAAATTCATTTTATTTATATATAACTTTTGAGATCAATTCAGCGTGAAACTTAAAAAAAAAATCTCGCCGGTTCAAAGGTAAATTTTTAAAATATTTAAAAACAAAAAAATTGATTCTTAAATTTAAAATGTCTATTATTCTGCAAATGACAGTTAAAAGCCGCTTTACCAACCCATTTTTCAAATATGGAATCAGTAACTTTAAAAGATTTTCTTTGAATAATGTCCAAGAGGCTTAAGTAAGTTAGTGGAGTACCAGTATATATTTGGGAGTTATATATTATACTCAATCGATTTCGCGTATGTGATCGTTCCACAAGAGGTGGTTCGTGATGCACATACCGAGAATATCGAGATGTTCAGTTTCATTGATGCAAGTGCCATTCATAGATTGTGGCAAGGGAGGTATACCTAGCTTTAACGGTGGAAGACAGCATTGGGTTTTCAAAGCATTAAATTCCACGCGGTTTCTTATTCCCCATTGTACAATGCTGCTTAGGTGGTAATTTAATGAGCTTATCATATTTTGTCGTTGCAGTTCCACATCCGAAGAGGGGGGATGTGAGTCTGAAAGTGAATATGAAAAGCTAATAGTACTATCGTCATCTAAACAATTAATTGGATTAGAAGTTGTAGACAGGAGATCATTAATAAAAAGAGGCTTGGTGCGACCCACACTGATAACTTCCCATTGTGGTAAGAAAACCTTGAGTAGAATTTTACATCTTTTTCATGGGCAAAAAGATAAAAACATATTGTGACGTTTTCTTCAATTTTACCATAGCCATTAATGGAATTTGAATATGTGGGACTTGGGTACAACTGAACAACCTTATTCATATACGTATGTACAGTACATACATTCTTCTAAAAACTAAGTTGATAATAAAATTATAAAATTATGTATTATATTATAGAAATTACTTTATTATTTCGATTCCAAACATTTTAATTGAAAAAAAAAAAACGAAATATTCAAATATAAAAGATATGGTTTGGTTATTGATGGAAGGGTACTTACAAAATATATCCGCTCTAAAACTAGATATATGTCAAATATAAACCATTTGTTAGAAATTGTATTGTGTATAAAATTAAATAATGGCAAAGTCAATATCATTGCTCGTTCTCAAGATATTCTAGTCGAAAAACAAATATTACCACTTTTTAGTAGATTTTTTTTATATTTTTGTTAAAACTGTCAATTCGATACTTGTCAAAATTTAACCATATGTTAATAATTGTATTATGTCGATAGCTTCCCGTAAGAATGTACTAAGCGACACTTTTTTCGAAAATGACACTTTGATGCGCAAATATACTATATGTTAAGGGCCACGTTTTGGCCTGGGTTTCGCCAACCTATTATGCATGAAAAGGAAACTAGAGTACAAATAAAACAATTTATCAGCTGCCATGTTTTCTCATTAAAATAATGTTGCCCCCTAAATTTTGTATTATCCGCCAAAAAAATTATGCTAAGCGACATTAATAAAGATCTCATTGTCGTGAGCAACAAAAAATTTTGTTAGATTTCACTTAGTTTAACCAAAATTGTCTCTTAGCACACTATGAGACAACCAGAACTTTCTTCGTTTTTTTCGTTTCCTGAACAATTTTAGAAATGTCGCTTAGTATATATTCTTACGGGAAGGTATCGATGTATAAAACAACATACTTTAGAAGGCAATATCGGTGTTCATTCCCAAGAAATTCGACTTGAAATACAATTTTAACTAGTTTTCACTAGAATTTTTAATAGTTTTTTTATTTAAAAAAAAAAAACTATTAATTCAATATTTGTCAACATTTTACCAATTGTACAAAATTATACAATGTATAAAATAAACTAAATTAGAAGTCAATATCACTACTAGTTCTCGAGAAATTTGAGTCGAAAAACAATTTTTACCAATTTTCAATAGAATTTTATATAATTTTTTATTTTTTGTAAAAAAAACTGTTAACTGATTTTTTTCGAAATTTTCACCAGTTGTCAAACACATTATTTCTCGTAAAATAAAATTATTTTGAGTTTCAAATTGTTTTCCGTTCTTAGAATATCTGGGTTATGAAATTGTTTTTTTCAGTTTTTTTATTTAAAAAAATAACGGTTAGTTAATTTTTTTTCCAAATTTATACCAAATCTGTATGACCTTATAATGAGTACATTAAATTTTATTTGAAATCAATAGCATTATTTTTTCGTGAGATATTTGAAACTAACCAACATTTTTACTTTTTTTTTAAACCGTTATAGTGGAAAAACTACTCACTGAATTTTAATAAATGTCCTTTCAGCCTCTTTCGAAGTTATTATCTATGAAACAAAATTTATTTGAAGTCGATATCTTTACTCGTTCTTGAGATATCGACGACGAAAAATGGTACCAGAACGTACGGACGTACGAACGTACGAACGTACGAACGTACGAACGTACGAACGTACGAACGTACGAACGTACGAACGTACGAACGTACGAACGTACGAACGTACGTACACACACACACACAGACATCTCTCTAAAAATGATTGATATAGCCTCTAGGGACCTTGAAACGTCGAGAAATGTCAAAAATTCCAATTGGACAAATCGGACCGATTACAATAACTCCCTATGGGAAGTTAAAAATGAGGAAGAGTGTCGGAGATAAAACGTAGCCCTGGGGCACCAGAACTAGTAGTTATATTGAACGGTTCGAACGAAAATTCATAGACATTGAAAGCACGTATTTTCGATAAAAAGAGCAAGATGCCAGACTTTATCAAATGCCTTTGAAATATCAAGTACAATAATCTTTCTTTCTCCGAAACGATGTAAAGATTTGTTCCACTTTGCGGTTGGATAAACTATCAAATCACCAGTAGACCTATTGCTACGAAAGCCATACTGCCGGTCATTAAAAAGCCTTCGTTCCTCAAGATATTTCTTAAGCTGACAGCTAATCAGCCTTTTCATGACCTTGGGAAGAAGGGACGTTAGTGCCATTCGCCTTTTTGGGAATTGGCTGAGCAAATGCAGTTTTCCAACAACTCGGAACGAGCCCAGATGAAAAGGATAGATGGAAAAGCTTACGCAGAGGTTTTGCTTGATCCATTCGGACCAGTGGATTTATGTATGTTGAGTTCTTTTAGGATTCAAAGGCTCTAGAAACATTTAAGAATAGAGCTGAACAATGAACATGCCTGTTGCCTTGTCTGCAATATTTTCAATTCAATGCACTTGGTCTATCTATCGACTGGGCTGATTTTCTTTCAACTTCGTAGATAGCATTTTTAAGCCCCCTTCCACACTGTTTTTTTTTTTTTTTTAAGACGGGTAACAGTACCATACGATTTTATTTTCGGAAATTTTATAAAATATTTTTTTTCTCAAAATTTTATTTATTCAAAGCATAGTAATGCTTGAAAAAATAAAATGTACGAAAGGGTCGCACGAACATGCTCTTATGAAAAAGAATAAGAATTTCAAAAATGAATTATACTCGTACTAGAGAAAAATTATTCATAAGCATAAAATTCATTTTTAAATGACTAAAACAACTCTTTTAGTAGTTGGAGCTAAAAACAGAATGCCATGCGATTGAAGCAAATATTAGTTTATGCAAGAATAAAAATTATAAGTCGGTGTAGTGGTTTCTTAAAAAAATAAGCTTTTATATACAAAATTTTTAAAACATTTTTAAGAAAAAAATTTGGTACGGCAATTCAAAGTTTTTATTATCAAATGAGAAAAATATTGAGACGTTTTGAGATATTGAGTTTTCCAAAAAAAAATAATAAGATTTTTTGTTTTCAGAAATTCAAAAAAATTTTTTTGGAAAGTCTTGAAATGCGATATTTTTCAAACTTTTTAGAAGCTTGTCTATGAAAAAAAATTCATTAAAATCCGTTGTGCCGATAATGAGAAATTCTATAATTGACAAAATGGTTCTATGATAGGTACAGTCAGTAATATCTTGATTTCAATTTTTTTTATTAAATTATAGATCGTAAAAATAAATCTAGGGAAAAAAAATGTATCAAAATTCTCGTAACAGTTTTCGAGAAAAATATGATTTTCTAAAACCATTTTTTAACATTTGTATGGTGGTACCATTATTTTTAGGTAAAATAATTTTTTTCCCACATCTTGTAGATTATATTGAGAAATTTCTATTTATTAAGACTAAAAAAATCTAGCATGGGGTTTTCCATATGTTGAGTTTTGAAAAAAAAAATTTTTAAAACTTTTCTTACAAATAAAAAAAAAATCTTTTGAAAATTTGAAGAAACAAATCAGTTCAAATTACTAGGGAGCCTTAGCATAAAAAAAATCATCAAAATCAGTTGTACCGTTTTTGAGAAAATCAAAAACAAAAAAAATGGTTCCAGGGGGGGGTACCATTAATAACCATTTTCCGGAATTTTTTTTCAACCATTATCTAACTTTAACTAAATGAATTTTTTTGTATCATTCTTTTTTAAATCAGTCAAACAGTTTTTGAGAAAAAAAGTATGCATAAAATTTCGAAAAAAAATTCGTTTGACAGATACCGATAGAGAAAAAAATAACAATGATATCTACCAAGTTTAACGAAAATCGGCTGAACAGTGTAGGCAGACAGACAGAATTGCGAGACCCACTTTTATGGTCTTCGCTATCATACTTATATTTAAGAGTGCATAACTTGCCTTATAGTACCTATAAGACGTAAGTAAAAATATCTGAAGATTGGGATGCTTACGACAAGGTTACGTCTGTATTTTAAAATATGCCATAGTAAATTTGAAAAAAAAAGAATCATTTCTATGCATAGATTCTCCTCCAATAGCTTATTGGAGAGAAAATATAGATACATTCAATATTCACTTCAAAGGCTAAGCAGGAAGCCTAAAAGGAAATTCTGTGCTGGTACATATATTTTAATGAATACAAAATTTGTATATGGAGTATAATCAATAGTTTAGAAAATAGAATCACGCCTTATCAATTTAACCCCATTGTGCTGAAAGAAGCAGGAGTTGACATTTTTGAGCCTGTAGTTGTAGCTAATACATTTAATGAATTCCTTGTTTCAGTAGGAGATATGTCTTTCCAATCAAACTCTAGGTCGCTTTGCAACAGATGTGTAAGTTCTCAAGTGCATGATAGTACGACGACTGCAAATAGCTTCTTTTTTGAAGAAATAACTGGGTTAGAAGTCTTAAGTACGATCTACTCTCTGAAGAACTCGAATTCTTGTGGTAACGATGGCATTTCTAATGTACTACTTAAGAAAATTGCGCCAAATTTAGTTGAAATCCTTGCACATTTATTCAATTTAAGTATTTTTAGTGGCACTTTTCCTGATCAACTGAAATGTGCAGACGTATTACCACTGTTTAGAAAGGGTAATCGTAAAGAGAAAAACAACTATAGGCCCATTTCTTTGCTATCTTCAATCTCAAAGGTTTTTGAAAAAGCGATAAAAAAACGAATGTGCGCGCATCTGGCAAAAATTAACTTTTTTAGTCCAGTTCAGTTTGGGTTTAGGGAAGGATGTTCCACTGAGGATGCTCTTCTATGTTTTTGCTCTTTTATTAACAAAGCCTTGGATGAAAGTAAGTTTTGCGCTGGTCTCTTTGTGGATATTACCAAAGCATTTGACATGGTTGTTCATGATATTCTTTTGGATAAACTATATAATGCCGGTTTCCGTGGCTTTATATACAACTGGTTCGCTTCTTATTTAAAGAACCGTAAACTAAGAGTAAAAATCGGAGATTTCTTAAGTAGCCCCCAGGTGCTAAGCTTAGGTGTCCCCCAAGGGTCAGTCTTAGGACCGGTTCTGTTTTTGATTTTTATTAACTCTCTGTTTTCCCTACCGTTTGCAGGTAGAGTTACGGCTTTTGCAGATGATCTTGGAATCGCATATGGCTCAACGAGCCCACTGAATCTGACAGCTGATCTAAACTACGATATTCACTTATTGAGATTATGGTTTGCTTCACATAAGTTAATTGTAAGTGGAAAAACCAAATTAATGTTTTTCAGATTAGGTTCACTTGAGCCACCATATGTCGAAGTCAACTTCCATTCGTTTGACTTTCAGCGTTTCAGATTAAATGGTTGTGTTTGTACATCTGTGTCTGAAGCAACCTTTAATGAAAATGAGGCCTGCAGCTCGAACTGTTTTCAAATTGAAGTGGTCAGGAACTTTAAATATCTTGGTACTACGATCGATCAAAATATGAGTTGGATGCAACACATTTCTAGTTTGAAACAGTACTTGCGCTCTTCTATTAGGTGTTTATATTGGTTAAGAAAGTTTTGTTCTAATAGAACACTCAATACTGTTTACCATGGAATCTTCCATTCAAAACTGCAATATGGGATTAGTGTTTGGGGAGGTGCCTACATGTCCAATCTAAGGCCAATCGTCATCTTACAAAAGTGCGCCATAAGAAAAATTAGTAACGCTCATCGCCTTGCTCACTCTATGTCATTGTTTAGATCCTTGAGAATTCTTCCAGTTAGGCATTTATTTTATTTTAGGGTCTCTAAAATATTTTATATGAGAGCTATATGCAAAGTCCAATATTTGGTTCACGTAACTTACGTAGCATTACCCGTCATGTTGTCGAAACTCCAGCTTTCCGCACTACTCATTATAGGAACTCCTACCCAGTTGTGTCCTGTAAACTTTTTAATAATCTTCCGCATGATATAAGAGTTATAAGAACCCAAAGTAAATTTTTTAAAAATGTTAAATCATGGCTTCTTAATTTTAATCACGATGAGATAGAAGATTTGCTCACCTATAATGCATAAATATTAATTTAAAATCTTTTTAATTATAATTATATTTTGTAAATTTTATTGTTAATTTTGAAAAAAAAAGAAAAAAACAAAAAAAAAAAAAACAATAATTACTGTCACCCCACTTTAATTAGTTTTGTCTTTTTTTAAAGTGACATCTAACACTATTTATAGCTTTTATAAGCAAAATACAAAATGTCACTAGCTATTCTCAATTGTAAAAAGTAAGATTTTGTAAATATTTATATATGTAAGTTTATTATGTAAAAGAGAATAATGAATAAATAATAATAATAATAATAATAACCTTAATTCTCTGCTGGGCGTAAATGAGAAGTGGACACGCCTTAAGAATATTGTCATTGGTACTGCCAACTCCATCTTAGGCAGCAGTCGTAAAAATCGGAACGACTGGTTTGATGATGAATGCAAGCTAGCGACTGAACGTAAGAATGTTGCGTACCGAGCAATGCAACAATCTCATAGAACGCGGGCACGCGAAGAGGAATATAAAAAGCTCAGAAGAATAGAAAAACGGCTACACAGACAAAAAAAATCAGCCTGGGAGAAGAACCTAATATGTGAAATAGAAAATAGCCGAGAGCGAGGTCCGCACCAGGCGCGGAAGTTCTACCAATCCGTCCGAAACATGACGCAGTACACACCACGCTGCACATACTGCAAGGACGGAGAGGGAAATCTGATCACCGATCCTGAAAGCATACTGGAGCGATGGGAAGTGTACTTTAATGAATTGCTAAATGGTCAGCTCACTGCAGAAGTGGAGGCTCCACTACTTCAAGAAGAAAACCCTATGTTGCCGCCACCAAGCATAGAAGAGGTTGAGAAGGCTATAGGCCGGCTTAAACAGAACAAAGCCCCGGGAGCCGATGGCATACCAGCCGAATTATTCCATCACGGCGGGCCAGCCTTACGTCAAGCAATGCATGATATTATAGTACACGTATGGGAGCAGGAAGAAATGCCAGAAGACTGGCGAAAAGGTTTAATATGCCCCATACATAAGAAGGGAGATGTCACAACGTGCAGCAATTATAGAGGTATCACGTTGTTGAGTACCGCCTATAAGATACTCTCCTCTATCCTACAAGACCGGATAACCCCATACGCTAAAACCGTTATCGGACAATATCAGTGTGGTTTCATTCCAGGCAAATCAACAACTGATCAGATCTTTACCCTTAGGCAGGCGATGGAAAAATGTCTAGAATTTAACATCCCAACATACCATCTGTTTATAGACTTTAAGGCCGCCTATGATAGCATAGCCAGGGTAGAACTTTACAAAGCCATGAGAGAATTCGGCATCCCAAATAAATTGACACGACTATGTAGGTTGACCATGACCAACGTAACAAGCCAAGTAAAAATAGCCGGATTGCTATCCAGACCAATCAACATCTTTAATGGACTCCGACAAGGGGACGGTTTGGCCTGCCTCCTCTTCAACCTGGCGTTGGAGAAAGCAATCCGTGACTCTGGCACGGCAACAAGAGGGACCATCGTCAACAGGTCCAGCCAGTTACTGGCTTACGCAGACGACATCGACATCATCGGAAGAACCGAACAAGCTGTACACGATTCCTTCATCCAGATCGAGCAGGCGGCACAAAATCTGGGGCTGCACATTAGTGAAGGTAAAACAAAGTACATGGTGGCGTCGAATGCGAGAGGAACAGTTGGTCAAACAATCAAGGTAGCGGAGCACGAATTTGAAGTGGTGCAATCCTTTAAATACCTTGGGTCAATAGTAGCAGCCGATAACAATATAGAAGAAGAAATACGCGGGCGGCTTCTCAAATCCAACAGAGCCTACTATAGTCTGTCAAAGCTCTTCAAATCCAGAAATCTCACCATAACTTCAAAACTGCTGCTGTACAGGACCATGGTCCTGCCAGTACTCACATATGGATCCGAGACTTGGGTGCTTAGCAAAAGGCACTCCGACCTCTTAGCTGCGTTCGAGAGAAAAGTCTTAAGGAGAATTGTTGGCCCCGTATGTGAGGAAGGACGATTCCGGAGACGGTACAATCATGAATTGTACGCAATCTACCTAGAAGCATATATCGTGACAAAAATTAAGCTCGGTAGACTCCGGTGGGCAGGGCACCTAGCTCGCATGAGCGAAGAGGAACCTGCTCGGAAAGTTCTTTGTGGTACATTCTATGGTAGACGACAGCGTGGTAGACCATGCTTGCGCTGGAGAGATGGCGTAGACCAGGACGCCCGAAGCCTTGGGGTGCGCAACTGGATGGCGTCGGCTAGAGACCGGGATAGGTGGAGAGACTTGTTGAAAGAGGCCAGGACCGGAACCCGGTTGTCGAGCCGATGATGATGATGAACCTTAATTCTTTGCATTTTATGGTTCTGAAATATCAAAACACAAACCACCATTTGAAACTTCAAAATATAAAAGATGACAAGTGATATGCAAAAATAAATTTTAAAAAGTCTTTAGTTGCCTTTAAACATCGTGGATAATGTTAAAATTGATTGAATGAATGAATTGTATTGGGGTTTATTGCACTGCGACCTGTAGATCTATTGTGCCCCCTCTTATAATGATGAGCTGGCTCATCCTACAGTTCTTCCTCCAAACCTATTTAAAAAATTAAATTCGGTGGTGCAACAGTTCGGAGTGAACCAGGACCTAGTGACTTACAACTCTCAACCATTCCTGTGTGCGTGTTACCAGGAACAGAAGGGCCTACAATTTTCTGCCGATTCCGAACGGCTAGTGAGCAGCACTTTCCATGACAAGAGATACTCTTGGAGAATTTGTCAATTTCTCGCAAGAGGCAGTACACCCCTGAAAAAAACTTTCTTGCAGCGGCTGAGAATCGAACTCGAGACCTTCCGCATGACAGTCCAACGCACTAACCATTATGCCAAGGGGTACTACCCTCCAAACCTATTGCCTTTAGGAATTTTAGTATTTGGGGCACTTTTAGAGAGGGTAGGTTGCTCTCTTCCACCTGGTACCGTCCCAGATGGGTTTTCCTTTGGTGCATGATTGGACAGCACTTTCCCAGTATGTGTACCGGAGTTTCCTCATGCATGTTGCAGAATCTGCAAGTGGCACTGCTAACCACACCAAGTAGATTAAGGTGTCTTCTAAGTTTACAGTGTCCTGTTAGAATACCTGTTATTATTCTTAGGTTATTCCTACTTAGGTTGATACAGTTTTCGAAACGTTGCCGATTGTAGTTCCCCAGCAGTAGTTTCGCCTGTCTCAGCCTTGGGAGTTCATTCCAGTTTTTGATTCTGTTTGCCTCCTCTTCTTGTTTAATTCTGGTTTTGATGACATTTTCACCTATTCCGCAATAGGGTTCAGGCCCTGTTAGGGGAGTTGAAGCTCCTAATTTTGCTAGGGAATCTGCCTTTTCGTTTCCAAGAACACCAACGTGACCAGGTACCCAATAAAGAGTGACCCTGTTCTGTTTGCCTAGTTCGTTTAGTCTACTTATGCACTCTCCCACCAGCTTAGAGTTGATGGTGTATGAGCTTAGTGCCTTTAGTGCTGCCTGACTATCTGACATAATGGCAATGCTCTTCTTCTGTTCTGGTGGACTGTCCCATCGGTATGGAAAGTTTGGTTTTTGGCACAAAAATTCCTGCACCAGTCCCTTCGCTTGTTCTCGATCTTTCAGTGTACCATTTGATGGTATTTGTTTCGAGTGTATAGTTTATATCCTCTCCTACCCAGTCTTCTTTGTTATTAAGCTGTGTAAGAAAGTTTTTCTCGAAATTATGTTTTTTGATCATTCCATCTCTTGGGATGTCAATAAGGTTTGTTATTGTGGACCTCTCAATTAGGTCCCTTTCTCTGAGACCGATAATTTTACCTGTCCCAGTTCCTTCCTTTGAGAACCTCATGATTCCTTCCACTCCAGCACTTCTAATGACCTCGTGTAGAGGGGATAGGTGGAGGATAACCTCAATAGCTGCGGTAGGGCAGGTTCTCATTGCTCCCGTAATACAGATACATGCGAGCCTTTGGATTTTTTCTAGGGTTTTCCTAGTTGTTGTTAATTCGGTTTTCTTGTGCCATGCAACCGCACCATAGGTAATGATGGGTCTTACCATCATAGTGTACATCCACCTAAGGATGCTCGGTTTGCATCCCCATGATTTGCCTGCAATTCTTTTGCAAATCATTAGGGCTTTTGTGGCTTTTCCGACTATATAATCTATGTGTTTGTTCCAGAGGAGTTTGCTATCTAGTATAATTCCTAGGTATTTTACCTCCCTCTGCATTTCAATTACTTCACCAGTCAAACAGATAGGTTTCATATGTGTCTTTTCCTGGTAAATGGTATAATTGTTGTCTTGGATGGGTTTATTGAAAGCCCTACAGACCTACTCCATTTACTTGTAATTATTGTTAGTCCTCTTTGGATAATATCGCAAAGAGTTTCTTCAAACTTACCTACTGCAATGATAGCGATATTATCGGCAAAGCCAATGCAGTATATACCTTGGGAGGTAAGATTTTCTAACAATTCATCTACTACAAGACTCCAGAACAAGGGTGATAGTACACCGCCCTGAGGACATCCTCTCGTTGTGATCACTTTTTTTACATTTTGTCCTGCTTGTGCCTCTGCATTTCTAGTGCCCAACATTTCTATTATCCATCTGGTTATGGTGTTGGGTACGCATTTCCTAACAAGAGCTTTGCCTACAGCCTCGTGGGACGTGTTATCGAAGGCCCCTTCTATGTCTAAGAAAGCAGCTAATGCTGTTTCCTTTACATCTAAAGCTCTTTGGATCTTATTTGTTAGTTCAAACAGGGCGGTCTCGGTTGATCTGCCCGCCCTACATGCGTGTTGTCGCTGATTGAGAGGCCTGCTTATTAACACTTCTGATCTTATGAAGTTGTCAATTACCTTTTCCAGAGTTTTCAGTATAAAGGATGTTAAGCTTATTGGCCTGAAAGACTTTGGATGGGTTGTGTCCTTTTTCCCTATTTTGGGAATGAAGATTACAGATACCGATCTCATGCTTAAGAACTGTGTTGATGTATTTTAAAGTTAAATATACAAAAAATTGATTCTTTTTGTAGATCTGTACTTCATCGTAAACCTTTTCCTATTTTTCTAATGCTCGCACAGTGTTTCCATTTTAAAGGAAGTCAAAACTCGTTTAGTGCACTTGAAGTGTACAAAAAATTAAAATTGTAATAAAAAGGCTTTAATAGGTATTTCAAACTTTAATACAAAAGGATAATTTTTTTTAATTGTAGTTCAATCAGTATTTATCACAAGAACCATCCAGCTAATCTTAACAAAACCACATCTTCAATATCAAAAGTCAAATAAAAAAAACTCAAGAATTTTAGACCACATCAATAAGTCCACATAAATCATTCTGTTATATCTGCCAAGTTTTACAATTACATTTTTAAGAGCTTTTTGAAAGGGGTCATTTCACATTTGTGACGTCTGGTGTTAACCGACCTCTTCAGCAATAAAGTCAAACGAATGAAATTGATATGGGTGAGATAGCATGTCTAAACGATGAAAATATGAAATAGTGTATATACCTTCACAATATGTCTGAGGCATTTTGCTCATAACTGTTAAAAGAAATTCGGAAAAAGTTAACAATAAAACATCAAAATTCAATTCGATCCCTTGTTATGGTTATTTTATCGAAAATGTTTATGTTGTACCTATCAAATGCCACACATGACACATAAAGGTAAAAAAGAAAATATCAACTTAAATTTAAGGAGGAATCTTTTCCTTTGGTATTATTGCCAAATTCCTTCATAACACTATATCCTTTTCACAGCTTACCTTTAAAATATCTTTAAGTCTACCTGAGATGAAAGAGTCTCTTTAGTTTGATTCGGATCCCGGATATTGTATTAATAGGGTAGAATTTCTTGTGTGAAAATAATCCTTCGCCTTTAGAGGAAAATTTTCTATAAATCCAATTACATCCTTGTTGGGTGATGATATTTTCCTTTAATCTCGAACTTGTAAAAAGTCATAATGTGAGGAAAGGTCCCAGAAAAGTTATTTCAGAGTTAAAATTGAACTTTATGAAATATACAGTAGCGTTGGAAAAATGTTGCTACATTTTTTTTTTTAGTTTTGGAGATTGGTATTTTGGTAAGCATTTTCTGTCATTTCAATCTATTTTTACTAGCGACATATAGGTACTATGTGGTAAGTTATAAATTCGCAAACAAAATCATACTCGAGACTTCTATCAGTACATTACGATGATAGAGAAGACAAAAAAAGGTGGACCTCGTAATTCTGTCTGGCTGTCTGATCGACTACAGCATAAACGGCTCGGCAGATTTTCTTTAAACTTGGTAGATAGCATTTTTAATTACCCCCCACCCCTATATGATTTTTTTTTTATTTTTCTTAAGGCCAACAATAACAGTATACATGCCATAGGAATTTTGTATAAAACATTACTTTTCTCAAAAACTGTTCCAAAGATTTTTTTAAAATAGAATAGAAATTTCACTCAGTTAAATCTTAAAAAAAATCCGAATCTTCTTAATTTGGTTGTAAACGGTGGTTGAACTTTAAGGGCCGATGTTGAATGTAAACCACACCTAAGCGTCAAGTTTTTTTCTGCATTTTATTTGACATTTCTCAATTTCAGACTAATTCAATTTGAACCATGGAAATATACACAATCGAGCAACGCGTTAAAATTATTCAGGTTTGTTATGAAAATGGGCGTTAAAATCCAAATGCATATAGTGCACTTCGTGATTTTTTCGTTCAATTTAATCGTCCAAATGTGCGTACAATCGGAAAAATCATGCAAAAATTTGAGCAAACCAGGTCTGTTGTCTGTTGAAGATGTGAAAACACCAGTGCATGCTCGTACAGCTCGTACTGCAGAAAATATTGCTGCTGTTCGCGATAGTGTGGCTGAAGAGCCGTCCTTCTCAACTCGTCGTCGTGCCCAACAATTGCACCTCTCACGCTCTTCGTTGATGAACATTATGCATAAAGAATTGCTTACAAGGTGCAATTGACTCAAGAACTAAAGCCTCTTGACCATTTCAAGCGTCGGTCGTCAATGGTCAGAATCAGAATGGTGGCAAGAAATGACAACAGTGGATGATCAATTTTCGAAGAAAATCATTTTCAGTGATGAGGCACACTTTCACCTCAGTGGATTCGTCAATAAGCAGAATTGCTGCATTTGGGCGAATGAGAGTCTAAGAGTGACTGTCGAAAAACAAATGCACCCACAAAGAGTGACTGTTTGGTGCGGTTTATGGGCTGGCGGCATCATCGGGCCGTATTATTTCCAAAATGAGGCCGGTCAGGCAGTTACTGTGAATGGTGTTAGCTATCGTGAGATGATAAGGAACTTTTTATGGCTCGAATTGGAAGATATGGATGTGGTCGATATGTGGTTTCAACAGGGAGGTGCCACTTGCCACACAGCTAACGAAACAATGGCTCTCTTGCACGAAAAATTCAATGGCCGTGTTATCTCACGTGGTGGCGATGTCAATTGGCCGCCAAGATCATGTGATTTGACACCGTTGGACTTCTTTCTTTGGGGTTATTTGAAAGAAAAGGTGTACGTCGATAAGCCAGCAACAATTCAAGACATAAAGGATGAGATAATTCGGCACATTAACGGCATAGAACCTCAATTATGCCTCAGCGTCATCGAAAATTTGGACCATCGGATGGATGTGTGCCGCCGAGGTTGCGGCGGAAATTTGGCCGATATTTTGTTCCATACATTCCTAACTGATTTGTGTTTTATTCAAAATCAACCTCGGCCCTTAAAATTTAACCACCATATAGTTCGTACTAGGGCTGCAAATGGGAAAATTCTCTGGTGAAAACTACTCAAACTGGGTCTTGGTAAACAACGGTCGAGTTCAACTGTGAACTAAGATTACAATGCTCTTAAGTCACACTTTGTGTCGGTCAATAAAGCAAGATTAACCACTTACTGGTTACTGACCAATCTATTGAAGATAATGATAATGCATTGAACCTCGATTTTTCGCAATTAGCCGATGTAGACATTGTTGAAGCTTTGCTGTCGGTTAAATCGAACGCAATAGGCTTGGATGAAATAAATCCTAAATTTTTTAAGTTGCTCCTTCCCGTGCTTCTGAAATACATAACTTATATTTTTAATGAGATACTAGCCACTTATGAATACGATGTTTCCTGGAAAATGTCTAAAATAAAAACAGAGCACTCCTGAATTCAGACCTATTGCAATCCTAACGTTTCCGTTGAACGTATTCGAAAAGAGCGTTTTAAAGCAGATGCAAGTTGAACGAAGATTTATAAATAATTCAACAGTGGGAACTCAAGCACAATTTATCGCTTAATCCAGGAAAATCAAAGATTATTTGCATTTACAAACCCAAATTGGATAATTCCTCTTTTCCACCAATAAAATTAGGTCAAACATTTATCGAATACGTTGCAAAGGTTAAAATGTATTGATAGTCTTCAACGATACTCTCACTTGGTCAGTTAACGCTGCAGTTGTAATTGGTAAAGTTCAAAATTCATTGCCTTTAAAAACTAAAATGCTACTTCCTTTTAATTTTTTTGCTATGTTGAATCCACCAGGCGTAAATTAAATGTCAATTACAATAATCTAGCAAGATATATGTATGTATCTTTAAAAAACGCCTTTCTGATCGCATTTCAAGTTACTCACTGCAAATCATGGGCCTAAGTTTTGATAACCTCATGTCAGAGTTCATAGGATTAATCGCCTTGCATGCTACCCAACAACCAGAGTATGTACAGTACAGTAGACTAAATTTCGTGAACTCTCAACGAACTTTTACTTTAATTCAGCCTAGATTGCTTTGTATGTAATCTGAAAGCACATTCTTTGTTCATGCCACCTTTTTATGGACTCTAACCCGTCACACTTCGGAGGATCAAAAACACAAGTAAATTCAAAAAACTCCTTTTCAATCACTTGGCCAGTGATATATGTTATAAATGGGGAGAGTACGATAACTTAGGCACCAAAAATTGATAACGGATTTTTGTAGAAGAGTCAAATACAAGCGTTTTTTTACTATGGAAGGGGGGGTCTATCTCGCCCCGTTTAGGAGGTAAGGGCGAGTTTAGAAAAAAATGACTTAAATTAAAGAAAAATATCAAAAAACAACGGCAACACTTACAATAAAGTCCTATACCGGTTTTGAAAGCCAGAAGTCTGTTCTATAATCTTAAAATTAAATTAAATTATTTATGTCAATAGTTTTTGAAAAATTTACATGCAAACTCAAAATTTTGTTAAAAAAAAAATGAAAAAAAAGGTTAGACCAATTTTTTTTTTTTTTTTCAAAATTGTGAAATGAAGTGCTTAATTGGCTTTTTGTGGTCAATGCTACTATTAATTCTGAATCGAACACAAAAAACCGAATGGTTTTCTCCCTTTTAGTTTTTGAGAAAATTGAAAATTACTAAAACTACTTTTTATGAAATTTTTGATTTTTGGTATTTACCTACGGTGATTTCATTTTGAGGATTAATGTTAATGTCGTTCATTTGTAAGTAAAGTACAGCAAATCATTTAGCGTTACCAAGAATGCACCACGAGGAAGCATTCCGCGCCTCAGTCAGTCAGTTTGTGTATAAGTCAGGTGTTAATTAAAAATAGTCAAGTCAATTTTTTAAAGTTCAATGTATTAAAACCGTGTTTACAGGCATTTTGATCACAAAAGAGATAATTATAGCAAGCACTTCCCGAATTTCTAGCCAATATTGAGGCCCATGGAAAAATGTGCCGATAGATGGGTTTACTGTATTCTTACAATTTTTGTCACCTTTTTTTAGAGCTTTTTCGGAGCACCGCCACAACCAACCGAACTTGAAAATTTTATATTTTTCTACCTTTATCGGTAAGTTGGAACACAGTGGGGGAGTTGACGTTTTAGTTGGAATTAGACCAATTTATTCTAAGACCGCGATGCTTTTGAAATATTTTTTTTTAAATATTGAAAAGTTATTTAATTTAGGATGTGGATGCTTAGTCGCCATTCTTTATTCAAAAAAAAAAATTACTTCACTCTTACAAAGGTTGAATAACGAATGACCTTGGTAAACAATAACCTGTACCACATTAGCATTAAAAATGTTACACACAAACAATAAACATACATATTAATTAAGGAATTGTATAAATTTGCTGCATTCGTACAGTAGTACGTATTAAATTTTCATGTCTGAACATTTTAAATGTGCAACTTTGGGCTACGTACATATATTTAGTTGACATTGGATATAGGCCACACGGTAAATTCAAAGTTTCTTTAAATCCAAATTCGGTAAATGCAAAAGAAACCTTGCATACACTCAACCTCGCACCTACCCCAAATCCTATAGTGTACCCAAGCAGGGGGGTTGCAGGGGGGCAGCAAGCCTCACTGTTTATACGCCGTAATGCGTAAGCAAACAAAAAAACAAATGTCCCATAAAGAAGTTTTAGTTATTTTCAATTTTCTCAAGAACTAGACGACATAAAATCATCTAGTTTTTAGTTTTTGAATAAAAATAAATAAGAGTAACGAATTTTAGGAAAAAATAATAATATATAACTTTGCAGTTTTGAAAAATTAAACTTTAAACTTTTTTTTAAGCTTTTTTCCCCAAAATTTGAGTTTAAAACTCGTTTTTTAAAGCTGCATAGATTTTACTTGATTTAAAAATTGTCTTATAGATCAGAGTATTGGCTTTAAAAAAAAGTATAATACTTAATTAACGCCATCAGTACTGCTTAATGCAAGCATATGTAACAATATTTCTTTTCTCTTCGGGTTTTTTCACCTTTAGATACTTGGAAACATCAGCTTGTCACAGTCATCATTTAGCATGGTGTTAGTTGTTAGTAAATAAATATACATACATATAGCCTAACACTCTACTAAAAAACGAACAAATATGACAAACAAAGAAATAATAATTATTAATCTACTATCTGTAGGTACAAAAATAACTACAAGTCAAATAATACTAGCTATAAAAACAATAACGTTACGAGTAGTTTCGAATACTTAATGAGAACGCCCATACAACCTGTGCTTAAGTGTAAGCTTTGAGTAACTTAAATCGAATACATCATGGTTTATATTAGCCTCATGTTTCATACGTGTCAAAGGCTCATTGAGACCATAATTGGTACGGTGGAAGTCTATATGAAAAATTTCAGAGTTCCGAGAACTGTGGCTTCTAGCTTTAAAATGGATTTGTTCTAGAAGAACCGGTGAATCTATGGAACCAACCAAGAGCTGGTGTAAAAACATAACATCGCTGACTTTCCGGCGTTTTTCTAGAGAATTCATGTTTAAAAGAAGATGTGGAGTGAAAAGTCTAGATTTTGCGAGAAGTGAACGCCCAGGTCGCATGTTGTTTCTACCTTACTTAGAATGGCTTGATTAATGCTGTAATTGTAACATATTGGGTTTTTTCTTCTAAAGAAGGACATTGATTGGCACTTTGAAGCATTTAGAAAAAGGTTGTTATATGAGCACCATTCAGAAAACATATTTATGTCATTTTGAAGAGAAACACAATCGGATTGGCTTCTGATGATTTTAAATAATTTAATATCATCTGCGTAGATAAGAACCCTACATGATTTTACAATTGAAACAACGTCATTGATTGATACTATGAAAAGAAGTAGACCAAGGTGACTACCTTGTGGAACACCAGAGTCAGCATTAATTGGATCAGAAACGATTCCTTTATTTTTTAATATGTTTGTTTCCATTTTAGTACCTTTTTTATAAAATTGCCCCTCCTGCCCAAACGGGGGAGATAGACCCCCCTCCCGTAGTAAAAAATGCTTGTATTGAACTGTTCTACAAAAAACCGTTATAATTTCTTGGCGCTTAAGTAATCGTACTCTTGCCTTATAAATATTTAATAAATTTAATTTTTTTATATAAATTATCTTAATTTCATTAGTAAAGTTTTTTTTTCCCAACTCATATCAAATGTCAAACTGTAAGATAACAGAACTTATAACTCCATCTACATAATATGTAGCTTATGTACTTCTGCTTTTTCGATTTTTTTTTTTTTAAATACCAATAGACAAAAAACCCCGAGTGCCTAAAACTGAGATCAGGAAGCTATCCCACTCTTGTAGCAAATCACCCATTAAACTAAAATGAATTGACTTAGAACTGGTTATTAAGTATTATGACAAAGGTTCTATTTGCAGAAATCGTTGAAAAGGTTTGCGGCTTATTTTTTTATAATTTTGCACGCACTTAAGGAGTTGGTGACTACATTCAAGTACTTTGAGCACAGTGCGAGCAAATTAGGGAAATTGGAGAGGGGAAGTTTTTAAGGAGATACTGATGCATATGGATTTTGAATGTCTGAATATTTCAAAGGGATGGAACGGGTGTGAGTACGACATTCCACATTCGTGTTGTGCAGCTAAAGAAAGAATCTCAAAATACTGTTTATAAAAATCACGGTAATATAATGAAAGACATAAATATTGCGGTGGTGCTCGGGAGATGCCAACGTTTCTGTTGTAGTTCTATTATTTTTTTTCATTTTTAAATTACATATATCCTCAAGAGACTCAAGTGTGTTTTCAGAGCACCTGTCCAAAAATGGAAATTGTACTCAAGTTTTGGATGAATATTGGCTTTATACATAAGAGCCAAATCAGAAGAGGTGACACATTTCTTTTACTGTCGAAGCAAACTTTTACACATCAGTGTTTTGAGCTACATACGTCAAAAATTTTCCGTTCATAGATTGGCACATAGGAGGTAAGAGTTCCGCCTTAAAACAGAAGACATGATTACATTTCGGAAAAATTAAATTAATTTAACATTGGACAACGATCTAGATCAGAATTTAATGAGCTGCCGTTCTAAATCCTCATCCAAAGGACAATGACGTGCATCTGAAAGCAAATATGAGAGGCTCGTCGTCAGAAAATAATTTAATGGATTAATTTTATTACAAAAGCTCATTGTGGAATATGAGAAGCCAAAATTGAACACTGTGACACACCAGCAATTATTTTATGAATATCAGACTTCAGACCATCAAGTACAACTTATACAGAGCGTTTCGAAAGGTAATTTTTCATCCAACGAAGACGAGATTCTTCAATACCAAGGGCACAAATATTCGATAAGAGAGCTTAATGCCAAACTATAGCAAATGATCTTAAAACATCAAGCTTAATAATTTTACTTTCTTCAAAACGATGTAAGCACTTGTGCCATTGTTCGGTGAGATATACATACCATCAGATCACCTGTAGCGGACCTACTCAAATTCCATTTTAGCATCAGCGTTTCTGAAATAAATATTCTGCGCTGCCTAAGAAGCGTCTTTAGACAAAGTAAAAAGAAAAGTTAAATTTTTCACACAACACTGTACTCACAATAGCGAATTTCGTTTTTCTCAAGCCTCATGTGTCGCAGTCGAAAATTGGGATAGTAATTAAACGTGATTGAAAAAAGTTCCTGTGGTTCGAATAACCTTTGACCTTTTCATAATGTCAGATTTTACTCCAGCAAAAATCCTTTTCTAAATGAACAAAGTTGAAATCCTTAATCTCACTTGTTTTGACCAAATGAATTTGTTTTTCCTAGGTAACGCACACAGGAAAGGTTGAGAGTTGTAAGTCAATAGGTCTTGGTTCTTTTCGAGCTGTTGCATCACCAAATTTATTTATGATTTATTTAGTCTCATCTCTAAGATAAAAAAGCTACAGCAAAGTTTTCAATAGACAATTTAAGATTGATAAGTGTCCGACTCTATTATTCGTATGTACTTGTTAAACCATAGTCTTTATAAGCAGTGAGCTAGGAATTATGAGTGTTAGTGCCCCAAAACTTCCAACAGAAGTCAAAACTTAAGAAATGGTCAACAGCATAAAGGATATTGTGTCAGACAATCGCCGCCGGGCCATGAGATAGCTGTTTCGAATGATAGCGTTACGGGCGATTTTAACGTGCATAATTCCAATTGGCTTCGATATTCGGGCCAGTCAACACCAGAAGGTGTTTATGTAGAAATCTTTTCTGAGTTTAACCATCTCACTCAACTTGTAGATGAGCCAACGCGAATTCCAGATGTTGCTGGCCAATCTCCTAATACCTTTGACTTATTCCTCACTCCCCACCCTTAAAAATATACGTCAGACCATTCTGTAGTGTCAGCTATTTTTCCATGCTCCAACAAAAAAGAAAAAATCCCCAAAAGAGTCGTATGGCAATACGAGAAAGCCGATTGGGTTTAACTGGTCAATAAGCTTTCTCGATAGGAACGTGGATGCGTGTACTGATATGATAAGAAACATAATCACAAATGGTTTGAAAATGCTTGTTCCTCACAGACCAAAGAGTTTAAAGCCCAAAGAAAACTCTTGGTTTGACGGTAGCTGTAAAGAAGTGATTAGGGTGAGAGAGTTGTGCTTCCAAACGTACAAAGCCAACCCTTCTGAGGAAAACTACATTAAGTTTAAGCCAAATTCTTTCAGGAACAGAAAATAAGATAAAAAATAATCCAGTGCTCTAAAGGCAGTAAAAACTTTTGGTCATTTGTTTGTAGAACTATTTGCAAAAAATTCTTCTCTGCCCGATAGCGACATGAATCCTCGGGTTTTTGAAAATCGAAGCTTTTCAATGGGAAAAATTTACGTTTGCACTCGAGCAGTCGCTAGAATATTAAAAGATCTCGATATTCACAAATCAGCTGGACCGGATGGTATAGCACCGATTGTTCTGAAGAGATGTTCTTCTACATTGGCAAAAACACTGCACAAACTTTTCTTTCTTATTCTACAGAATACTTCCCGAAGAGTTGGAAAACAGCGTTCGTCCATCCAGTCCCCAAGAAAGGTGCATCTTCTTCACCTTCTAATTATCGACCAATCACACTGATGTCCCTTTTGTCTAAGGTCATGGAAACACCGATCAATCGGCAGCTTAACATACATCTTGAAGAACATAATCCTCTTAATGACCGCCAATATGGCAGTAATAGATCCACTGGTGATTTGATGGCATATCTCACTGAAAAGTGGAACCAATCCTTACATCTTTTTGGGGAAAGTAAGATCATTGCGCTTGATATTTCTAGGGCATTTGATAGAGTCTGGTATCCATCTCTTTTATCGAAAATGGGTGCGTTTGGTATTGATGATCTCTTATTCGTTGGATTAGTAATTACCTTTCTGACCGTTCAATTCAAGTTGTTCTGCATGGTTTCAAGTCTGAAGTTCGTAAAATAAATGCTTTTTGTCATTTTTATAAATAATCTTTTTTCCGAAACTACTAATCCACTTAACTGTTTTGCTGATGACAGCACCCTTAGCTTTTCATATTCATTTCCTGATTCAATTCCTTGTTCTTTGAATGTGGAATTGCAACGGAAAAATATGTTGAGCTCATTAAATTTCGATCTAAATAGCATCGTTATATGGGATATTAATCGTGTTGAATTTAATACTTCTTAAAATCAGAGCTGTTTTTTGTCATTAAAGCGGAATATTCCCCCTATTCCATTGTTCATGGATGGCTCTTACATCGTAGTTGAAAAGCTATCAATTCTTGGTATGTGTGTTACTGACCACCTTTTGTGGAACGACCACATATTGGATATTGCTAAAAATGCGGCCAAATGCTTAGGTTTCCTAAGACGATGTAAAAACCCTTTCTCCCCCTCTGATCTGGCCACAATTTATAAGGCTTATAAACGCCATAAACTAGAATACAATTCTCATATCTGGTGCGGTGCATCAAAAACATCTTTGCACTTACTAGACAGAATCCAGAATAGAGCTTTAAGGCTGACAGAGCAAATTCCGAAACAATTATTTCGTAGGAACACCGTCGAAATGTCTCTTGTCTATCACTGTTTTATTGTTACTTCTTTAAACAATGTTCTATTGAAATAGCGAGTTGCATTCCCCCCCTAAAAAAATTTCACCATAATACTCGTGCCGCTGGGAATGCTTATTAATATACCCTGGAGCAAAACTTTGGACGCACAGTTAAGTACAGATATTCTTTCTTTAGCCGTACGACTCGAATGTGGAATTCCTTAACCGACTCTGTTTTACCTCCCCATTTAAATGTCCAGACATTTAAGACGAATGTAACATCGGTTTCTCCTACTCAATCTTCCCACTGTTTCCTAAATGCTCGCACTGTCTTAAACCAACATTTAAAGGGTAGTCATAATCCCTTGAGTGCGCGTTAATTATAAAAAAAAAATATTAACGACAAGATGGGTACCACATTTGCTAACAAATGATCGAAAACGGAATCGGGTCTTAACTTCGGAGCTGCGTTTGGAAGGAACTCTTTGAGTGCAATTTAAATGAAATGTTTTTGCGTTTTGTAACTGCTAATGAAAGCTGGATACACCACTACATACTAAAATTAAAAGAATAATACTACAATCCAACATCAGCTGGAAAAGTAATGGAAACGATTTTCTGGGATTCCCACAGTGTAAGCCTTATTGATTATTTGGAAAAGGAAAAATAAGTTACCGGCAAGTACTATGCCAATTCATTGGATAAATTCAAGAATTGGTGGAAAAGCGGTCTCATATGAGAAAAAAACTAGTCCTGTTCCATCACGATAATGCTCCCAGAACATTCGGCGGCAGAATCTAAAACAAAATAATCTGAATTGTGATATAAAATGCTCCTGAATTCTTATGAAGTAGGGTTCAGGCTATTATAGGCACGTATAGTTGAATTCTTGGAAGCGCTTTCGAAAATAATTTGAAGAATAAAAACTGTTGTACGAGTAAATCATCTACACTTTCAGAAAGAGCTGACATAAAAAATTCAAATTTCATTCATTGGGAATTAAATAAATATCTGCTGTACCGAATGCTCCATCAATAAGTTGTACCCTCCTAGTCTCTAGGTATATTTTTACAGTTCAAATGCACACGAATAGACGCACAGGGTGACTGGTTGCTAAATTAAACACACTTGTTTGACTCCCCCATCATCTTAATGTCAAGTTTGACAAAAGCCCTCAAATTTAATTAACGTGAAACCAATAGAGCATGAAGAAAAATACCCGCTTTTAGAAATTGTCAATTTTCTACAGTTCGAGTGAATTTTATCTTTTGTAACTCACAAGAGAACTCATACAAACATTAACACAGTTTCAATGATTCTTTCGTTTTTCATTGTTAAAAAAAAGTAAACATGCCTTAAGGTGTCGAATGTCTCTTATCATAACCCTTCCATTTTATAGACGTGCGTTATGATATGTAAGTACTCGTATTGTGTTTAAAATTCACTAGAAGCTGAACCCTTTATTCTTAAAAAGCTATTCAAATTGAAGTTTTTCATCAGTTCCCTTACCCTGTAGCACTTTGCAGACTAATTTAAGATCCTGGAATTGTAAAGGAATTTGTTTGAGTTAGGTCTTACGAAAGGGTATTTCCCAAATTTTACGGAACAACTTTAAGAATAAAATCAACCAAATTGAAAATGCTTTTATACCTGAAAGTATCTAATCTCTTTGGAGTGTTTAAGGTTTGGTCATGGGTTTGAATTAGGAGAATTGTAAAAGACTTCATTTATTCTTTGTCAATTTTTTACCCGTTCGGGCAGGACTTTTCACAAAAGATGACTTAGATTTCCTTTTATATGTGTTTAGTGATGCCCAGTGAACATTGTATCGCCCTTTAAATTAATTTGATGGTTAATTATTGCATCGACAGAAATATTCTGAATGAAAACCAGGTCGTTATTGGTGGTCATGTTTCGGGCTTTACAGAAACCTGAACCTACGTCAGAAGTATGGAGCCATAGGTGTTTTTAAATTTTGTATTATTTATTTCAGAAGCGAAGAAGAAACCGAGCATTTGCTTAGAAGTAATGGGGGACTTCACATGTCGGTTTCTAAATTTAGAATTTTTGAATTCGATTAAATTCCACTAGATCCGGAATATAACTCTCAAGCGAGCACTGTTGTTTTTGTTTTTTTTATTATTTATTATTTCTGCCGAAAATTAAAAACGATGAAGTCACTCAATTTCAAATGGGCCGCTATGTTAACAGTAACGCAGCGATGTGGCGTATTTTTTCAGTTGCAATACAAGAAAGACACCCCACAGTTGTTCACTTGGCCGTACTTTTGGGAAATGGTCAAAGAGTGTATCTTACAACGGAGAATGTATAACTCGTTGTAACAGGCCGCCATCGACAACATTGACAAGCTTCTTTGAAATGTGCCAGAACGATGACTTTACCAGAACGCTGATTTACTCTGAAATGCTAAGATACTATACCTGGATTCCGTCTGCACAAGAACGTCTTTACACACTGGATTGTGTTGCGTCCATCCCATTCAAGACGAGTGTTTTTATTACCGTTTACTATTAGTCAATATTCTTTGCCCAACATCATTCCAACATCTGCGAACAGTTAATTGTGTATTGTGCGGCACAAACAGAGAAGACTGCCAACATTTGGGATTGCTAGAAAATGACGCTCATTGGGACCACACACTTGAAGATGCTGTAATGACGTCAGATGCTAAGCAAATAAGAAAATTATTATTTGCTATAATTGTGTGCACATGCTTCCACACCAATTGATATTATGGAATAAATATAAAGATCATATAGCCGAAGATATATTGCATCAGATGCGTCTAAGACCATTGAATGCATATTTGCAAATGAACGAAGAAATTCACAATGAAGCAATTTTTTTAATTGAGGACATGTGCTAGATGCTTACTAACAAAGGATTAATACTATTGTACTCTGTTCAATTTATGTTTGCAGTAGGTACAGGGAAGATAGAATATTTGCCATTCAGTCTGATTTCGATAAGCTGTCTTTATTTTAAAGCTCTTACTGGGTTGCTATTGTAAGCATTTAAAATTGCCGCAAATCCTTCACAAATATCGATAGATTTTCCAACTGTTTATTAATATAGGCAAATTATAATAATCAAAATCAATGATGACCTAAATAAATTGAATCTATCTTTTTCACACCACCAAGAGCTAAGATAGCAGAGTAGACCTAACCCCTTTTTAGGTAAAAAATAAATCACAGAAAAACTTCTTAATTATTTTAAAAACAAATCACGTCGTCTATACTCCGATGTCCGATGCCGACGAGTAGTTGCTGTTGCTGTTTTCTCCGTTCAAGCTGATTATCAAACTTTCCATTGCACCTTCAGTAAAAACATCCATTTCCCCCATCGTTGGCCCAATAACTCTAAACGATGCCATTTTTCAGCGTCAACCTTCATAAGTCACAATAAAATTAAAAACTCTCTAAAAGACAATAACCAACAATTGTAACTGCATTTTAATTTTTAGTTGTTTTTCCATACATAAAAGAATAACCTAAAACATGAAAACAGAAAAACACCAAGCGTCAACTCCTTTTTCACTAAAGTAGAAATATTTGCTATTAAAAGCTCTAAAAAAGCTTAAATCCTGAAAGTTACATAGCAAAATTCAAAGAAAGTATCATATGAATTTCCATCAACTGGACAATGGTAACTCTGATTCAAAGTGTTTTTTTTTTTTTTTTTTAATAGACACAATGGCGCAAAATTTTAAACAGCCTGTTATTAAGGTATTAGCAGATATGATACTACTTAACAATTTGCTAACTTTAAAGTACTCTACTAACTCATTCTTAATTTTAAACATTTCCTTACTACTCGTAGTATCGTACTAAGGCAATTTTCTTAATAAGTTGCTTCTGAACACACCTAACACAATGACAGTAGGTATTGCAGCAACGTTTTTGGAAGGCGGTCGAACAGCTCATTCAGTGTTGAACATGCAAGTTAATGAAACTCCAACTTGCAACCAAAGCGTTGCAGCAAAGCAGATTAATCGTTTGGGATGAATGCACTATGGCACACAAAAAATCTTTGGAGGCATTATTAAACCGCACAATGAAAGACTTACGAAGCGAACAAAATCGGTTTGGTGGAGCGATGATTCTATTGGCAGGTGATTTTCGACAAACTTTGTGAGTAATACGTCAAGACACTCAAACTAAATATGAATATGTCACTCGTATTTCAAAATGGCGAATCTGGTGAAGTACGAGTATTTTCCAAGCAATGGCAAAATTTTTGTTGACACACCGTCTGAATACATTACATTCCCTGCAAATTTTTATCGCTTTACTGAATCGAAGACCGAACTCATCGAGATGGTTTTCCCAAACATTGCTGTAAATTACAAAAATTTTGTTTGATTAAGTGATGGTGTTATATAGCCAAAAAACATTGATGTCAACGAAATGAATTTTCATATTCAAAGTAAGATAGCTGGCGAATTGATGACAAATCGGTTACTAACCAAGATGCCAAATGTCCGACCGAATTTTTAAATTCCCTAGAATTGACCGGATTACTACCTCATAATCTGCAACTAAAAATCGGTTCGGTAAATCATAATGTTAGGAAACATAAGCCAGCTAATTCTTTGTAATGGCACCCGTTTTGTGGTGAAGATTAATGAACAATGTCTTCGAAGCTGCAATTTTAAAAGAGAAGTATAAAGGCGAGGACGTTTTGATTCCACACATCCATATGATGTCGAAAGACATGTCATTCGACCTTAAACGGTTAAAACTTCCGCAAGAGCAGTGCTTAAGTGTTTGTGGCATTAATCTTGAAAATCCATGTTTTCACATGGCCCACTGTATGTCACCTGTTTCCGTGTCGGTAAACCATCAGCATTATTTATTTACGCGCCATGAAATAAAACTAACAGTGTTGTGTATCAACAAGCATTACAATGAACAATATGTAATAGAGACAATAATTACAACTATACTCTGTCCAACAAAAATTGTCAGTACAGGCCTTATGGGAGAGCTTTTTCTAAAGCAGTGGCGCCTGATGCACCCTCACTACAATGCGTTAGGAAAAATGACACTAAAAAAAGAGCAAGCCACTGACTTTTCTTAGAGAATTGTTGTTGTAATTCTTTGCAAAAAGTTGTACACCCCAACACGACCGTCGCGTCGTATCCCACTGCTGATGAGATACTGTCAAGACTCAAGTCAAGAGTGTTAAGTGTCACTCAATACGATCGTGCGCTCTTTATCTACATCAAAACAGAGTTACCAGTATCATTCTCAATTGGAAGCAAGGAGCTTTTTCAGTGGTTTTTATTAAGGAGCTTTTGGGATTTGAAGCTTTTGAGAGCACATTTTAAGATGAGTATGTTGAGTGCTGTCACATTGCTTTTCAACTTAAAAAAAACGCGCATATTATCTTACCGCTTGGTGTTGTGGGAAAAGGTAAATTGAATATTGTTTTCAGTCGTTTTGAATCGGCAGACGGTAGCCCTACGCGTTTTTTACTATCATTTGCGGCGATTTATAATGTAAGCTACGGAATCCCTGTGAGAGCTTTACAAGGCGACACACTTATGCATGGCAATGCAACCAGAATGAGAGACAAACGTCCTATCTTCCCTGTACTGAAAATTTTTGTTGGACAGAGTATACATATGGATATACGATATAAAAATATAAAAATATACAACAATAGAAATAATTATTTTTAGTATATTATTCCAGTTTGAATCGAATGATAGGACAACGTCTGTCAGGTCAGCTAGTGAAAAATAAAAATGAATTACCAAAAAAAAACGTTTTCTTCAAGGAAATATGGCCCGACAATGCACATTGATGAAACTGCATACCACAGAGTGACTCGCTCTAGGTGCACTTCCGTCTCATGGAGCATTTCTGTATTATAGTTGATCCATATACCTATGGTACTCGTAATTTTGCTTCTTTAGATCAAAATGAACAACATAAGATACCATAAGATATAAACAAGTAATCTATCAAGTTGTTGTATTCTTTGGCCGTTTCAATCAGTTTTTGGCAAGATTACAGGGGATCTTGCTCGTAATATGGGCTTTGTATGGAGAAAAGTTTAAATCATCATGAATTATCAATTGTTGTGACTGTCTGCTAACTCCCTTTTGCCTGCATAAGTTTCGAGTCGAAATGGTGGAATTGCTTGCATTGACGAGGCTACATCCGCGATTGTGTCCTGAGCCCGAATACTGGGATCTTTATGGACCGGTCTTCGCGCAATGCTTCCAGATTCGGTAAACATATTAGCCAGTCTCATAATGGTCCATCTTCACAGGGATTGCCACAAAACTGTCGCCAAAATTCCTTTTGGAAGGAACTGAAGGACTGCAAAGCATGGTACCCAGCAATTAATTTTATATTTTTATAAATCAGAAACCTACAAAATAAAAAAATGAGTCGTTTACCCACACAGTAAAAACTTATTAAGTTTTGTTTTTGTTGCACAATTCGTGAGCTTACAGGAATGGCTCGAGAAAAGTAGTGATAATAGTTATAATAATAGACCGGCTATTCCGAAATCAAATATTTAAATTTTCCTAGAATTTAAACACCACCGCACCCATCAATTGTTTCAAATTTCACAACCTTGTACTTATGGTTCTCTTTATTTGTGGATGGCTTATATTTCGTTATTCAGCATTGATTCGTGTTCCCTGCGAAACTTTGTGCGGCTGTAAATTGCCAGCTGAATAATAATAAAGTGGATTTCCTCCTGCGTGTTTTAATTAACAGTTTTTCTTTTTTTCAAGGACATCCAGAATGTGAAAGACCATGAGAAAAATTTAACGTACAGTGTTAATTTTGTACGAAAACACTTGTAAGAAGGTTCCTTTATACCAATTTTTCAGATTTTAACATTTAAAAACGCAATCTTGATTTCTTACTTTTTCTTCCAACGATTTTCAGATTATTAGTTTTTGTTTAAAGTGCCGGCCCTTAGTGATTTTTCAACAATTAATGTAATTATATTTTGTCCTTCCATCAATTTTTATCACCACCGATGTCTTTAAATAACTCGGTCAACAGAACGAAAGAAAATTGGAATATCCTCTAACTGGTCATGACGTCAGCAAAACTCCTTCTTCACTTTCGAAATGAAAGTCACATTAAGTGACAATCATGCTTCTCACCCGTATTACGGTTGTCAATTATCAATTGATATTTGATATATATTGAGATTTTGTACTTTTAAACTCAATTGTATTTAATAAATTATCAACTATCTGGCAATATTAGTCAATTTTCTTTCTGTTCACAACGGTAAGCATCATTATCAATGACCTAAACTTTTTTTAATTGGGTTATTAAATATCGAATTTCAATTTTTATCAATTATCAATTGATAATTGACAACCATAATAGGGGTGTCTAGTTGAAAGATTGATGTGATTTTAATAGAAATTTATTTAAACTTGACAAAGAACAGTATGAACTATGATAGAGTAGGTCTAGGTACTTTAATGTATTTTTTTTTTGTATTTAGCTATCTACATATTTGTTCGAACTGTTCTTTCGGTTTGTATATTAAACGGATTTCAAGAAAGACCTTTGGAAATTGTATTTTTACTATTCATATTACCAACTTTATTTCATCCAAGAATCTACATAGTCCTGCCATAACTTCTGTCCCTAACAAAAACATGTTTTATTTAAAAACTAAAAAAGCAATCAAAATTCTTTTTACGTCATTTATTAAGTATTAAATTTACAATATAAATATATAAGAAATTATGCAAGATTTGAATAATTGATTTTATATCAATATTCCCTATTCCCTTATAAACTAAAACACAAATTCCCCCTGAACACTCGTTACAAACTTAAGTGTCAATAGTTTATAAATCAAGTACCAAAGCCAATAGTTGTACTATGTTTTCCGCCTTGGAATCAATAACCCTAGTTGGCGTAAAGCTAAAAATGGAACGTGAAGTTGGCTCCTAGCAGTCCACATGTATCTTGTAACGTGTTATATCTGCGAGCGTGCATGTGTATGCAAAGGTGACTAAACATACGTGAAAGTAACCTGGAGAATATCGGATCTGGCATATGCAAGGGAGGATTCCCTTCTTGTATCTATTGTGCATTTGGTTCGCTTTGGTCAGCCGATATTCTTCACACAAGCTCTAGGAACGATGGAGAGAGAGACCAGATTCCAAAAGAAACTTTGAGCTTTTTCCCCCTTCCAAAAATATATTCCAAACAATCGAGGTTCACTAATGACAAAATTACGAGTATTCTCTGAAATTTGCTCCTTCCTTCATTCCTTTCACTAAAATCCCTTCCCTTGACGTCTACCTATAGTGGCTAATGTTTACAGACACCTTAGTCCTTTTAGGCAACTTCGAGAGGGTTGTCTGTTTCCAAATACGTCGGTGGCTTGCTAGTGATCGCACGTACTTAGCTCGTCGGTGGGGTGGAATCTTGACTTTTGGAAAACTAGACAATGTTACGTTGATTTCAATTTATTTCAAGCCAAAATGGTTTGAGATGTTTTAACCGGTAAATGAATATTTTTTTTTTGTTTTATCGCAAAATTTGTTTTGCGGGGCCCAAATCTTACGTCACCCGAGAATCCCATCCCATCCATACTCCATTCTACCCTACACTTTCATCCCCTGGGATATTTAGATTCGGTAACACATCTTTAGTCCATGGGTTCCGAACATGCTATCATATCTCTTTATAACAATGTCTACAAATAATATTCAGTGTATTTAACTATTTTTATCTTTTTTTATTTTAATTTCCTTTCTTGTTAGTTTCGTTATTATTCTTATTTATGTTGGCTAAAATAATATTTATGGGTACTTAACCTAATTACAAAAAATTATATTTCATTATTTCTAAAGGAAAGAATTGATTTCGTTCCACGGAATTCCTTAACCTTAAAAAAAAACAAAATATTATGCTTATTGTGCTCGAATACTATATCGCGAATATTTCCACTCGCCTTGGACAAATACAGCTCCAATACGAACACGAACAGCGTTCTCATATATTTAAAAAAAAATGATCCTTTCTCCATCACATAACGTCGCACGGAACCTTTAACTCAACCGATTTCATTATGTCGAACTTATGGGTACGAATTTAGTATTATCAAAGAAAAAAAATAGGTGCCAGAAACTCTTACTTAGTATCGTATCATCTAAGATTTAAGTTACATCCAACTCTTTTCTTTTATTGTTTCTTTATTTTTTGTTTTGTTTTTCTTTTATTTTTGAAATCCGTTCACGGAGGAAGTAACAGAAAATACAATTTATAAAAAAAATCAATATAGGTAGGTGTTAAACAATATAAACTTACCTCAAACTCTGCCGAAGGTGTGCACAACTCCTTTAAAGCTTGCGGCGTGTGATTTTGATGAATTGTTAGTGATGATCTTCCAAATTGCTTTTCTAATCTCTCCCACCAGGCTGGATTTCAAAAAAAAATTATGTTCTAACTTAGATTAGGTACTACTTAATTCACTTTTAATTTATCTTATTTATTTTTTTGACACCAATTTTTGTATTCTTTTTTTTTTATTATTAACCTTTTTTTTTTGATAAAATTTTCTTTAAAGAATGCTAATGCGAACTTAACTAGACACGTTCCGACAAACTATCGCGGTTCCACAAATTGAAAAGAAAATGCCACGACCGATAAAATTATCCTTTTTACGTTAAAACGAATAGTATTTAAACTTAATTTTTTTTTTTTTTTTTCAATTCTTTCCTGAACATTCTTTGTTTTCTACTTATTTAAAATACACTTGTTTTTCTTATCGACCAAAAACTAGGTTAGTAGGGAAGGAATCACCATTTCACAATTTGGCAGATGTTTTCGCCTTATTTTTCAATGTCTTTTTCTTTTATTTTTCTTTTCCTTTAATTTTCCCCTCTTTCTTATTTCTTTTACTCTTTCTTATCCTTGTTTTTTTTTTATAATCATTCTTTTTAGATTTTTCCTAGGTTCTTCTTTTTCTTTCTTTCCGATTTTCCCTTGTATTATACCTTGTTTTTTTTTTTTTTCTTTTCTTACTAATTTTTGATTCTCTTTCGTTTTCTTTACTTTTTGATATCTTTTTTTGTTATATTTTTTTTTGACTTATAAAAAAAAGGTTTCACTGGTAAGAAAAAAACTTTAGGGTGGAAGAGAGACACTTAGGCACCACGTTATCCAGCTCGAATGTTCGTAACATCGTAGTTACTGGAGTGGGGTGAGACTGGAACTAGATACTTCCGCAACGAGCGCTCATGCACAGCTGAGCAGCCGGGATTTGTTAGACTGGATTCTAATCTTTCCTAGGAACTTTATTTTTTTAGGTCTTTTGAATGTACTACCATCTTATTTCTTTTTTCATCTTGTACTTCGTAAAGGTTATTTCCTATTACCTTACAAATCGTCACTTTGGAAAATTTTGGGCACAGTTTGGCATTTCGATGCTTTGAAGAATTACTTAGAATGAAATTCCTTTTGAAAACTAAATCGCCTATTTTAAAATCTATTTTCCTACTCCTGAGGTTGTATGTTGTAGCATACGATTCATGTGCACGTTCTAGAGAGTTCTTTAAATGCGACTGTAAAATGTTAAGCTTAGCTGCTTTAGGTAACCAATTTATTTCCGATTGGTTAAGACCACCCAGTTTTCGCAATAGCTTATAACTATTCCCATGTTCGATCATCTGCTGTCCAAATAATGCCTCATAGGGCGACATTCCTATGGCAGAGTGAATTGTTGAGCGTAAAGCACATCCGATAGATGCCAAATGTTCGTCCCAGTTCAGTTGTCGATCATCAATGTAGGACCGTATTGCCGCTAAGAGTGAACGGTTCACCCTCTCGCTGGCGTTGGCCTGTGGTGAATAAACTGCTGTTTTATAGTGTTTTACACCGAACGTTTTAAGCATATTAGCAAACTCTTTGCTCAAGAACTGTGAACCATTATCAGATAAAAGAGATTCTGGGACCCCAAAAATAAGAAAAACTTCTTCCTGAAGGAACTTAATGACCGACTGAGCCGTCGCTCGTCGGAGAGCTTTGACTATAACAAACTTTGTCAACTGATCTAATACTATCACGATTTGGGTATTCCCACTTCTCGATCTGGGGTACGGACCTAAAAAATCTACGTACAAATGTTGGAACGGCCTCTCCACCACGAATGCTTTTCCCATCTCGGTTCGGAGTGTGAAATTCGGTGCTTTGGACGTTTTACAAACTTCACAATTATTTACGAAATTTTTTATTTGAGAACCCATGTTCGGCCAGTAAAACTGTTGACGCAGACGGTAAGAGGTTTTGGCGATACCACCATGCGAAGACTTCGGTGGGGAATGAGCCAAAAAAATCAGACGTTCGGTCAGAGCTGTTGGAATCCACAATTTCCAAGACAAATCGTCTTGTAGAGGATTCCCTGTACAATGCCTGACTCTTTTGTAAAGGTAACCGTCCGATACTTGTAAGTCAGGTAATTGATCTTTGTTTTGTCTGACATGTTCTATGATTTGGCGATATTCCTCTGACTTAAAGTTAGAGTCATCCAAATCTACGTGAAGCACATCAGTAGGACTCATTGACATCGACCTCGGCTGCAGTTCCTCCACATGTAGCTCCTCCGTCTCATGTAGTCGAGAGAGAGCATCGGGCACTACATGTAAAGACCCCTTCCGGTGTTCGATGCCAAAATCAAATCCTTGAAGTTTCATACTCCAACGCGCCAACCTTCCCGTCGGATCCTTTAGGCTCATTAGCCACTTCAAACTCGAATGGTCTGTTATCACCGTAAAATGGTACCCTTCTACATACGGTCGAAACTTTTGAATACCTTTCACTGAAGCGAGACATTCTCTTTCTGTAACTGAATAATTTCTTTGTGCCGAATTTAGTTTCTGTGAGAAATAATAGATAGGGCGCTCCACCCCCTCGTCATCTTTCTGACACAGCACGCATCCTATACCTGACGCTGACGCGTCGCAGAGTATAATAAATTCTCTGGAGAAATCCGGATTTACTAAGACTGGTGCGGACGTTAACGCTGTTTTCAGTTCTTCGAAAGCCTTTTTTGCTCTTTCATCGAATGTAAACTTTTTGGATTTTTTTAGTGCATCTGATAGTGGGGTGGCTAGGGTAGCAAAGTTGTTTACAAACCTCCGGTACCATCCTGCCATACCTAAAAATCTACGCACTTGCTTTGATGTGGTTGGTACCGGAAAGTCTTTGATAGCGGCTATTTTCGATGGATCTGTTTTCAAACATCCCTGTCCTACTATGTACCCAAGGTACTGCAGTTCTTGGAAACAGAATTTCGATTTCTCGACATTTATAGTCAACCCTGCTTCTTGTAGTCTTTTTGCTATTATGCTTAAAATTTTTAGATGTTGCTTGAAAGTAGAAGAGATGATGAGAAGATCATCTAAATATACAAAAACTTGGTCACGTAGTTCCTGGGGGACCACTTTTCCCTTTAGGTAAGTTAAGCTTTGTGCCGCATTAGAAAGGCCGAAGGGCATCACTCGGAACTGGTACAATGGTCTACCGGGAACGCTAAAGGCCGTCTTTTCCCGTGATCCTTTCTCCAGCGGTATCTGCCAGTACGCATCTTTTAGATCCACACTTGAAATAAAGTGCGTCTCTGCAAGGCGTGCTAGCAGACCCTCAATATGAGCAATTGGACCCGCATTCTTTTTCGTCACCTGGTTCACCTTTCGAAAATCCAAACACATGCGGTTCGTACCCGGTTTGCGCACAAGTACTACGGGGGAACTCCATGGACTTGAACTCTCTTCGATGACACCCAACGCAAGCATGCGATCCAATTCCTCATACATCAGGGCTTGTATCGCTGGAGATATCGGATAATGACGCTGTTTGATTGGCCTCGCGTCCCCGGTATCGATTGTATGCTCCAGTAAGTGGGTCCTTTCTAAACCTTTCTTTGCGAACGAAGGAAGAAGCTCGATCGTGGCTTGAAGTTCTGTACGTTCTTGGTCCGTCAACTGAAGCTCAATTGCGGGATTGTCTATTTTAAGTTTTGGTGAATTAAGAGCGAGCTCTGAGATCAGATGCGGAGCAATTTGAAACTCCTTCCAAAAATTTACGCCTAAATATAAGCGTTGCGCTAAAGAGGGTACTATGAAAAATTCCAGAATCTTATTTCGGCCTTTATATTCCACACAGGTGGTGAGCATGCCAATGATATTTTGTTTCCTACCGTCAGCGGTAGAAACTGAAGAAGTAATCTTCTTAAAGGATATCTTATTTTCTACTAGGTACTCTAAAACACCGTTTCCGAGACAACTGATGCTCGCCCCTGAGTCCAGCAAACCTAACCAATTCTCCCCAAGAATCTTTACTGATACATACGGACGAGGATCACTAGATGTGCTATCTAACGTTGTTGCTAGGATGTTTTTAACACGAACTTTCTTCTTATGCATCCGATCCCTCATTTTCATTATTCTATTGGATACATAAGGGTAGGTTAAAATTCGTTTACGGGCTTCATAGTATTCTATTTGCCGTTCATGTAAGGATTTCCTTGGGAACGGAAGTGTTTTGTTAACAGTATTATCGAATGTTCGAGTGTTAGAACTATCACATGTAGGTCTAAGCAGGGTAAATTTGGGAGTTTCCGATTCTGTTTCTACAATTCCGGGTTTAAGTTTTTCGAACAAGTCCCCCCGGATGATGGGTTGTTCCGCTGGTAGTTTCCCAAGCTCACGGTGCATTTAGGGCAGTTGGGTGTAACTACGTCTGCAAGACCACAACGGTAGCAAAATAGATTTCTTCTTGAATCCTCACATTCTCGGAAATTGTGACCTACGCCTTTACAGTTCCAACACTTAAGAGGTTTAACATCCCTTTGGAATGCCTCCATGGTGTTAGCGACTGCAAGAGATGTTTCTTCAATCGGCTCTCCCAGTTCATTCACTTGTCGACGGTTTGATTGGTTTGGAAGATTTGGTTGGAATCTGCCCCTGATTGGTTCTTGTCGATCTAAAAACTTCTCTATTGAACGGCACACATATGCCATTTCTGGAAGACTATGAGTGTTGAAAGTAATTAATAGTTCCCCTATTCGTCGGCGGACGTTTTGTTTAACTAATTCTACAACCTCTTTGGTTGGCTTAGGAGTTCGTAACCTGGAATTTATCTGAAGCAAGGCATCGTAGAAATCATTAAAAGACTCCCCAGGTAATTGCTTCCTATCGATCATTTTACGTAACAACTCCGAGTCTGTCTCCAGACTCCTATACTGCTCGACGAGAGCTAATCTGAGGGCTGGCCATGACGCACGGGGATTACCTTTTAGGTACATCCAGAACCAATTTTCTGCTTGTCCACTTACAAAGTGGTGAAAATTTACTACCAAATCTTCCCAGGTAACGTTGTAGCTAGCTCTCACCCTTTCTAGGCGGAAAAGGAATTCGTCTACGGACATGTTCCTTCCATCGAAACGGATTCCCCATTTATGATATTGTGGAAAGCGCGAAAACGTATGTGACGATGAAGAAGCCTGTTGATTTTGGTTTGACGTCGAAGGTGAATCGTGTAAATTCAAATTGCTCAGTTGAGCCAGAAAATTGTCGACGTTTGACACCTGTGCCATATCAACTGGGTGAACGATGGGATTAATCGTTTGAGCTAAAACTGGAGGTGGGGTTTCGGATATTCGGGGCCGCACCAAGTTCTCTGGGCCTCCCCCCGATGTAGAAGCTCGAGGCGGTACATGCGATGGTGAGGCTCTTTCTTGGGACGGAAGGTTCGATCTAGCGCGTGTGTCTCTCACTATCACTGCAACTTGGCCAAGAATATTAGCCTGACTCTTCGCTAACTCCTCTCTAAGAAAACGTTGGTCCTCTGTTCTTTGCAGACCGATGGTAGCAGTAACCACTTCCTGTATGTAACTAGAGAATTGTTCAGATTCCTGCAATACCGAACCTCTCAATGGACTAGAATTTGCAGCAGGTTTGGCTCTTGTTCTGGGTAAAATATTCCCTAAAACCCGGTCTGACCCGCTTGGTAGCGGTTCCCCCCTATCGTCTACCAAATCTCCATCGCTTTCTCTGGGTAATGCGTCTTGTTGCATACTGTTCCTACGTTTATTTCTTCGACGTCCTCTACCAGTCATCGGAAATCTAATAATTTCTTAATTTAATTTAATTTCTTAATTGTTTTTTTTTTTTTTTTTTTTTTTTTTTAGCACGGCTCTAAACCCTTACAAAAAAATATCTTTTCTTTTTCTTATCTGAATGTCAAGAAAAAAAAATCCTTTGCGATCTCTTCATCAAATTTTGAAAATAGAATTCTTATACTCTTACACCTTTGTTTATTTTGTTCTTGAAAGCAATAAGCACAAGAAAATCCAAACTTATCAATTTTAATTTTAATTAACTACTAATATTACTATACCAAAATAATCAAAAAAAAACTACAAAGAAAACTCTTAACAATGATTTTTTTTTTCCAAAAAAAAGTCTTAAAATTTAGGTTTTATTTCATAACTAATCCGGGATGAAGTGTAAAGTCAATGGATATGGATAGATTGATACATAAACTGGAGGTCTTGCTTTTGCCTGATGGGCAAGGCTCCGACAAAGGAAAATAAAAATTTAACTACGTTTGAGTTCCACAACTCTTGAATGGAAGATTGAATGGGAAAGAAAATCTCTTCCGATTTCGTAACGTCACTACTGACATAAGCTCGGAGTTCACCTGACTTATCGGATAACGTATACTCAATCACAAAAAAAATTCTTCCTTATTATTCCTTTAAGAAATAATTTAACTTTTGATACTTGGAAGCATCTGAGTATATTATATATTATTTTGATATATGGGTCACATCTATAGGTTTTCCTGCAACAGGCGAATTTGAAAAAACTTCCCAATTCCAGACAAGATTACCTATAATTAACCTGCAGCCCAAAACAAAAAATCTCTTTAAACTTCCTTACTTTCCTCTGTGCAACGTACAAATTGGAAAAAAAAAGTCCTAGAACCGGACACTGAGGAGAGTAAGGAGAGTTTTTGCGTGAAGCATTCCAGTTTTAAGTTGTTACAGCGGTCAAAAGTCTGGAGCTTCCCTAACTTTTCGGATAACAATCAATAACTAGTTGCTTCGGTGTTTTTCGCAAGAGTTTTAGTTCGCCCCAAGCAAATTTTCAAAAGATCAATCTTCTTAAAAATCTTCAAAAAAAAATCTCTATGGAAACGTAAAATTCGTTGGGCGCCATCTGTAACGTGTTATATCTGCGAGCGTGCATGTGTATGCAAAGGTGACTAAACATACGTGAAAGTAACCTGGAGAATATCGGATCTGGCATATGCAAGGGAGGATTCCCTTCTTGTATCTATTGTGCATTTGGTTCGCTTTGGTCAGCCGATATTCTTCACACAAGCTCTAGGAACGATGGAGAGAGAGACCAGATTCCAAAAGAAACTTTGAGCTTTTTCCCCCTTCCAAAACAATATGATTTTATCGAGGTTCACTAATGACAAAATTACGAGTATTCTCTGAAATTTGCTCCTTCCTTCATTCCTTTCACTAAAATCCCTTCCCTTGACGTCTACCTATAGGGGCTAATGTTTACAGACACCTTAGTCCTTTTAGGCAACTTCGAGAGGGTTGTCTGTTTCCAAATACGTCGGTGGCTTGCTAGTGATCGCACGTACTTAGCTCGTCGGTGGGGTGGAATCTTGACTTTTGGAAAACTAGACAATGTTACGTTGATTTCAATTTATTTCAAGCCAAAATGGTTTGAGATGTTTTAACCGGTAAATGAATATTTTTTTTTGTTTTATCGCAAAATTTGTTTTGCGGGGCCCAAATCTTACGTCACCCGAGAATCCCATCCCATCCAAACTCCATTCTACCCTACACTTTCATCCCCTGGGATATTTAGATTCGGTAACACATCTTTAGTCCATGGGTTCCGAACATGCTATCATATCTCTTTATAACAATGTCTACAAATAATATTCAGTGTATTTAACTATTTTTATCTTTTTTTATTTTAATTTCCTTTCTTGTTAGTTTCGTTATTATTCTTATTTATGTTGGCTAAAATAATATTTATGGGTACTTAACCTAATTACAAAAAATTATATTTCATTATTTCTAAAGGAAAGAATTGATTTCGTTCCACGGAATTCCTTAACCTTAAAAAAAAACAAAATATTATGCTTATTGTGCTCGAATACTATATCGCGAATATTTCCACTCGCCTTGGACAAATACAGCTCCAATACGAACACGAACAGCGTTCTCATATATTTAAAAAAAAATGATCCTTTCTCCATCACATAACGTCGCACGGAACCTTTAACTCAACCGATTTCATTATGTCGAACTTATGGGTACGAATTTAGTATTATCAAAGAAAAAAAATAGGTGCCAGAAACTCTTACTTAGTATCGTATCATCTAAGATTTAAGTTACATCCAACTCTTTTCTTTTATTGTTTCTTTATTTTTTGTTTTGTTTTTCTTTTATTTTTGAAATCCGTTCACGGAGGAAGTAACAGAAAATACAATTTATAAAAAAAATCAATATAGGTAGGTGTTAAACAATATAAACTTACCTCAAACTCTGCCGAAGGTGTGCACAACTCCTTTAAAGCTTGCGGCGTGTGATTTTGATGAATTGTTAGTGATGATCTTCCAAATTGCTTTTCTAATCTCTCCCACCAGGCTGGATTTCAAAAAAAAATTATGTTCTAACTTAGATTAGGTACTACTTAATTCACTTTTAATTTATCTTATTTATTTTTTTGACACCAATTTTTGTATTCTTTTTTTTTTTATTATTAACCTTTTTTTTTTGATAAAATTTTCTTTAAAGAATGCTAATGCGAACTTAACTAGACACGTTCCGACAAACTATCGCGGTTCCACAAATTGAAAAGAAAATGCCACGACCGATAAAATTATCCTTTTTACGTTAAAACGAATAGTATTTAAACTTAATTTTTTTTTTTTTTTTTCAATTCTTTCCTGAACATTCTTTGTTTTCTACTTATTTAAAATACACTTGTTTTTCTTATCGACCAAAAACTAGGTTAGTAGGGAAGGAATCACCATTTCACAATTTGGCAGATGTTTTCGCCTTATTTTTCAATGTCTTTTTCTTTTATTTTTCTTTTCCTTTAATTTTCCCCTCTTTCTTATTTCTTTTACTCTTTCTTATCCTTGTTTTTTTTTTATAATCATTCTTTTTAGATTTTTCCTAGTAGTACGGGAGGTAGCGCTGCAATTTTTTTAGGAATTTTATGCCGAATGAATTTTACTTGAAACAGTTGTTTAATGTTCGAAATTCAGTAAAGTGAGCGTCAGTTGTCGCACTTGTGGTGGAGCTAAAGGAGACAGCATGCAAAAGTCATTGGAAAAAAATTTGCTCCGATGAATTTTATACCAAGCGAAACTGTATTAAATTATTGTTTTAATCATATTTCTTCAAAAAATTATCGTCAGCTGTATTGCCGAGGGGGGGTTCAATGTCAGTCACGGGCATAAACCTCATTTAAAATTTGAAAAATAAATTTATTTTATACCTTATGAAATTTATATATCTCAATTTTTATACTTTTAAAATAATAAAGAAAATAGTCAGCTGCACTTTTGACGGGGGTAACACCGTCAGTCAGCGCGATAAACATGTCACGCGCTCAACGCATTCGAGCGTCGCATAGTATCTTTGGAACATAAACTGACGATCTTTACACCCACAAACAATCAGCTGACGACGATTTTTTGTTTCTTTAACATTTAAATTATCTTATACTTAAAATTCAATAAGTATAACATCAATTTCATATAAATAACATCACAGTTTATTTATTTATTCCGTGTAGGTTTCAAATTACATATACAGGGTGATTTGCATAAGGTGTGACAAAAAGCTAGGGCATGTAGGTTGGACTTAGACAAGAAAAAAATCGTATGGGAGGGGGGGAGTCTATTTCCCCCCGTTTAGGCGGGAGGGGCAATTTAAGAAAAAAATCACTTCAAACAGAAAAAAAAATTATTAAAAAATAACGGTGACACCTACAGAAAAATGCTATAACGTTTCGAAAAGCCAGAAATACATTCTTTAATTCTGTCTTTAAATAAAGTTGTTCGAGTGAATAGTTTTTGAAAAATTACTTTTCAAAATCGAAATTTTGGAAAAAAAATGAAAATTTTTTTTAAACAATTTTTTTCAAAATTTTACGTAATTAAGTATTATTTTTTTATTCAATATTCAATGCTCTTATTAGTTTTTGATCAAACACAAAAACCGGATGTCAAAATGTTTTGCAGTTTTTGAGAAAGTCAAAAATAACAAAAACTACTTTTGTTCTAAGAAAAGCCTTTTATTTTAGTTTTTTTCGTTCTTGGATTCTTAGGTGAATTTAAGATTGAAAGGATTAACTTTCTTTTTACTATTTTTTTAATTATCGTCTTATAAGCATACAATAATGTGACAAAGTACTGGATTAATCATATTTCACACATTTTTTCATTGAGAACACCTGCGTGAGAGCATTGGTTTAAAATTGACCTGCCACTTTTTTATTACGGTGGGGTCGGCTTGGCGACGCAACCTGTTTTGTTGTACAAATTATTTCTAATTTGAATGTCAAGTCGTCAACATATCACGATGTCAAATTACTCTCGTACCGAATTAACGGATATGCATTACTGCTAGGGTCGAAGTCGTGAAGCGCAAAGACTCTACGCTGAAATGTACCCCAATAGGAGGTGTCCCAGTCATACGATATTTTCAAGAATCCATCAACGTCTTCGAGAACACGGAGTACTGGAGCACCGAGGGAGAGAAAGTTCATCTTCTGCATCAGTACACATAGAGGAAAGAATTTTGGATATGGTCCGACGTAATCCCTCCCTTAGCACAAGGAGAATAGCTACTATGCTTCAGTTGCCCCAAACTAGAGTATGGGCAGTGCTTCATACCGAGCATTTACACCCGTACCACACTACACCAGTTCAGGAGCTAACCGCAAGCGACAAGTTACTGAGAGCTGCATTTTGTCGAACATTATTGCTAAGAGATGAAACTGAACATAATTACTTTGGAAGGATATTCTGGACGGATAAAGCTCAGTTTACCAGAGATGGAGTAACAAATTTCCACAATTTACATCACTGGAGTAACAGCAATCCGCATAACAAGAAACAAATCAAATCTCAACACCGCTTTAGCTGTAATGTTTGGCTTGGTATTGTTGGACGAACAGTTATTGGACCACGGTTCCTGAATTCAGTCATAAATGGAGAATCCTATCTGCAGTTACTACGAGACCTTCTGCCCGATTTGAATGACAACGTTGCCTTGGCCATAGCAGACAATTTAATCTACCAGCAAGATGGAGCTCCAGCACACTAAAGCCGCACTGTAAGGAACTGGCTTGATGAACATTTTAGTGATCGTTGGAATGGAAGAGGAGGTCCAATAGAATGGCTGCCTAGATCGCCAGATTTAACTCCGTTAGATTTTTATGCTTAGGGATTCATGAAGAACTATGTGTACGAAGTGGAAATAGAATCTTTTGAACAACTGAAACAACGAATTGAAGAGGCTGGAGTCAAATTACAGGAAAATTTATCAAGTATAAATTTATGTGCAGCAATAAGAAGGCACTATAATCTTTGCGTTCTACAAAATGGGGATCATATCGAAAATTTTTTGTAATAAGCTGTAGTTAAAAAATAGTTAAAAATTATAATAAACAGTAATTATGTATTTTATCTAAAAATGCATGTATTTCTTATTTTAATTGATTTCAAGATTCAGGAACAGTTTTGTTCTTATTTCGCAATTGCATTTTTCTGTCACTAGTTAGGGCGTGCAACGTTGCATTATTTAAAAAACATTCGCAGGTCAATATTAATCCAATGCTCTCACGCAGGTGTTCTCAAAGAAAAAATGTGTTAATCCAGTACTTTGTTACTTTATTGTATGCTTATAAGACTGATAATAAAAAAATTGTACAAAAAAGTTAATCCTTTCTTTCGTAAATGCCCTAAGCCAAGCCAACCCCACCATAATAACAAAGTGGCAGGTCAATTTTAAACCAATGCTCTCACGCAGGTGTTCTCAATGAAAAAATGTGTGAAATATGGTTAATCCAGTACTTTGTCACATTATTGTATGCTTATAAGACGATAATTAAAAAAATAGTAAAAAGAAAGTTAATCCTTTCAATCTTAAATTCACCTAAGAATCCAAGAACGAAAAAAACTAAAATAAAAGGCTTTTCTTAGAACAAAAGTAGTTTTTGTTATTTTTGACTTTCTCAAAAACTGCAAAACATTTTGACATCCGGTTTTTGTGTTTGATCAAAAACTAATAAGAGCATTGAATATTGAATAAAAAAATAATACTTAATTACGTAAAATTTTGAAAAAAATTGTTTAAAAAAAATTTTCATTTTTTTTCCAAAATTTCGATTTTGAAAAGTAATTTTTCAAAAACTATTCACTCGAACAACTTTATTTAAAGACAGAATTAAAGAATGTATTTCTGGCTTTTCAAAACGTTATAGCATTTTTCTGTAGGTGTCACCGTTATTTTTTAATAATTTTTTTTCTGTTTGAAGTGATTTTTTTCTTAAATTGCCCCTCCCGCCTAAACGGGGGGAAATAGACTCCCCCCCTCCCATACGATTTTTTTCTTGTCTAAGTCCAACCTACATGCCCTAGCTTTTTGTCACACCTTATGCAAATCACCCTGTATATGTAATTTGAAACCTACACGGAATAAATAAATAAACTGTGATGTTATTTATATGAAATTGATGTTATACTTATTGAATTTTAAGTATAAGATAATTTAAATGTTAAAGAAACAAAAAATCGTCGTCAGCTGATTGTTTGTGGGTGTAAAGATCGTCAGTTTATGTTCCAAAGATACTATGCGACGCTCGAATGTGTTGAGCGCGCGACATGTTTATCGCGCTGACTGACGGTGTTACCCCCGTCAAAAGTGCAGCTGACTATTTTCTTTATTATTTTAAAAGTATAAAAATTGAGATATATAAATTTCATAAGGTATAAAATAAATTTATTTTTCAAATTTTAAATGAGGTTTATGCCCGTGACTGACATTGAACCCCCCCTCGGCAATACAGCTGACGATAATTTTTTGAAGAAATATGATTAAAACAATAATTTAATACAGTTTCGCTTGGTATAAAATTCATCGGAGCAAATTTTTTTCCAATGACTTTTGCATGCTGTCTCCTTTAGCTCCACCGCTTTCGGAGCAGCTGACGTTCAGATCTGTTATGTGTTAGGGGAAAACTATTATTGTTATGATTTTCAGCCGGTATGAAATGACTTCGTCAACTATAGCGCTACCTCCCGTACTATAGGTTCTTCTTTTTCTTTCTTTCCGATTTTCCCTTGTATTATACCTTGTTTTTTTTTTTTTTCTTTTCTTACTAATTTTTGATTCTCTTTCGTTTTCTTTACTTTTTGATATCTTTTTTTGTTATATTTTTTTTTGACTTATAAAAAAAAGGTTTCACTGGTAAGAAAAAAACTTTAGGGTGGAAGAGAGACACTTAGGCACCACGTTATCCAGCTCGAATGTTCGTAACATCGTAGTTACTGGAGTGGGGTGAGACTGGAACTAGATTTTTTTCTTTTTCTGGTGTCTTCTCCTCCAACTCTGTGATTCTTTGCACCAGATCTTCGTATGCTCCGTGATCACTGAAGGGCATATGGTTGGTATCTTTTTCTTTTTATCCCAAAATGGCTTCCCCGCTTCGTATCAGTGGCTTAAGGGAAAGGAAATTGAATTTCTGTGGGTTAAGAAGAGAGTTCTTTAATGCCCCAGATTCAATAAAAAAAAACTTACAAAATTTTGGCGGGTTTATTATTTTAGTTCCCGGAGAGGTGAAGTCCGTCCAGCTAGGCGGCAATTAACAGAAAGACTTTAAGGTACTTTTTTGGTTGGCGACATGCCGAGACGAATGGAAAGGAAGTAGCCATGTTTGAACAAAATATTGGAACAGGTGAATAAATGAAACAGTCGATTCGTTCTTTTCCTTACGAAACTTTTCGTCAAAAAAAAACTATTTTAACCAACCACAAGGGGCAGCTGAGTAGCGCTTACTTAGCGCTCTTGTATAACACTTTCGTTTTGGTTTATAACTAAGCTATGAATTTTTGAATTTGTTTTTCGCTTTAATAGTGACTTCTCTTTTTATACCTATATAAAGTTAGGCATTTACCTATATTTAAAGAAAATACTCAATACACTTTATTAAATGTACATTTTTTTCATTGTATTCTTATGAATTAAAGCACAAGTTTTTAAATTTTTGGTGTAAAAAAAAACTTATGGGGGTAGTTTCCTTGACTTATTATAGGTGTGTTTCTTTGGTACGTGACTACACAGCGCAGTACAATTGTACACGCTGTAAAAAAATAAAATGTTTATGTTTGTTTTTGTTCGCAGCGTGTAAAATTTTATTGTGCTGCGTAGTCACCTATTAAAAAAACATTCCATATTTTAAAACAATTGAAAGTATCAAACTAATTGTCCTCATACTTTTTAAAGAGGACGTATCGTCTTTTATTCTGAAATGAAAATAAAACAAGTTCTTGAACCAAGCATTTTGGTCCTTCGAGCCAGATATATGTATGTACATATATAGACATTGTGATAAGGAATCTGTTATTGGAAATTTGTAATATAATGTGATAAAAGAAAAAACTAAGTGTGGATGACTAGAATATCTTGAATATAATTGGAAATTATCGTATCTGAATCTATTAACAAAATTTAAAAACTGAAGAAGAAATGCGTCCAGTCAACAAAGTTTCTCGCGGCCGGCAGGCGAACGAAAGTATCGATTAAATATGCTCCTTAAAAATGATGGTTCCAAAAGAAATGCAATTTCAAAGAAGTGCCAAAATAAGACAGTGGGCTATCGAAGTACGAATTTCAGCTCACGATGGAATGGTGGGTTGGAATTTTGTGCTATTTTACAATCCTACTTGCCCAATGAAATATCGTATGATACGCCGTGAATTAAAGTAGAGAGAAATAAGGTAGAATCGACTTTATTTCCATTTTATATTGGAAATAATGTCGAATTCTACCATTTTCTGCATTCGACTTTATTTCCTTGAAATCCGAATTTTGGTAATCGACTTTATTTCCCAAATGAAAAAGATATTTTCGATTTTATTACCAGCAATATTCTATTTTATTTCCAAGGAAACAAAAAATTATAAGTACAAGATCTCAATCAAACAATCAAAAAAGTCACATAAATAAGTAAATATTCATGAATTTCATGAAATGAAAAAAAAAATAAACCCAGGAACATAATAATTTAATTTTCAACTTTAAATAATGGTGCAGGGAAATAAGTCAACGGGAACTAAGTCCACTGAGGTACTCAGTTTTCACTTAATGGGAACGAAATCCACTTTACTCAAGTGGTCCTTGTTCCCATTAAGTGAGAACTAAGTCCACTTTCTTCTGGGAAATTAGTAGACACTCGAAAGTATAAAGTGGGAATGAATTTCCAACAACAAAAACTTATTGTTTTTATTTTGGTTATTTTCCAGATTCTTTAAATGCTAAAGAAACTTTGCATACACCCAACCTCGCACCTACCCCAAATCCTGTAGTGTGCAAGGGGGTTGCAGGAGGGCAGCACTGCCCCCGTTACATACCTCACCGTTTATGCGGTGCGGGGCCCCGTGCACCCCGCTCCGCCCCCACAACAGAATTTCGACTTTATTTCCCAAACTTTCTACATTTCTGCTTTATTACTTTATTACTCATTTTTTTCGACGTTATTACTCATTGTTACGGAAATAAAGTCGACTATGAAAAAAAGTAAATTTCGACATTATTTCCAATATAAAATGGAAATAAAGTCGATTCTACCTTATTCCTCTCTACCTTAATTCACGGCACCGTTTGATACTTCTAAAACATATATTTTTTAAGATACATCTGTAAGTAAATGGAACATCAAAATGCATAAGGGACAAGAAATATAAATGTACAGTTTGATAAAATACATAGCTCAAACAGATTTCTTAATTCCAGTATTTAAGACCCAATTGCGCTGTCAATATTTATTGTACATTAAGAGCTCTTTCAAAACTCTTTTAAGGAGTCTCTACCCATTAAAAATTAACAGCTTACAGAATGTGCTAAGAACTTTCCTTATCCTTCTAAGCATGTCACATCGTCAGTAGCTGTCATGAAGGAAAAGTTGTTAATGACTATTGGTTCCCAAGAGAATGACATGACCTCCACAACAAAAGTTGTTGCTCCCCATAGTATTTCCACGAATTCAATAAACTTAAATCACTCAATTGCCTCTTGAGGTTGAGTGGACTCAACAAAAAGAAACAATTATTAATAATGGAATATCGAAATCGAGTTTTTTGTTTAACTGTAGGATTTATGTTTACTTAGTCTATAAAGCAATTATTTCTTGTGAAAATCAAATGCACCATTGGATCGCACGTTCTTGCTCTTATGTAAAAGACTAAAAATTACAAAAATGAACGTTATTACCAGAAAACTGTACATACATTAATTTTTTAAATGACTAAAATAACTCCTTTAGTAGTTGAAGCTTAAAATAGAATGCCATGGGATCAGCGTTGTTCCTGGGAAGCAAAATGTTGGGGCCATTTTTGGGGCCATTTCAACTTTTCTGGGGCCACTTCGTTTTTCCATATTCGATAAAATAATTAAAAAATAAAACAGAAGATATTATTTTATTTGTATTTTTGCATTTTATTCCATTTTTTTCAAATAACTTAAAATCTATGTTAGACATTTTTTTATCAATTCTGGAGGCGGAATAAAATTACCACAAGTATTATTTTTCAGAGACCCCTTAAAGCTCATAAGCGAATTTATAACTTCATAGCTAAGTCTATTGCGATTTTCGGTTTTAATATTAAGTGTGCTTTATTCACTGCTGCATAGCTAGCGCAACAAAATTTGCCTCGACAAACAACAACAATTTGATTGCTGGAGAAAAAGAAGCCATTAAAAAAAGTGAGAGTTGTGCTGGTGATAGAACTTTAAATTATTGAAATGAAAATGGCGCTATGCATTACATTTTAGAATTAAACATGTACATACATGTTTTGACATCAGATTTTGATATTTTCTATAATAATGCGCAACATTTAAATATAAATTGAAATTGACATATGGAGTGAGTTTGATCGTTTTATTCGCACTTGAATGCTGCGCTGGCTATGCAGCTATTGCAGCAATGAATAAAACACACCTATTATTAAGAGCTGAAAGAACACGTTCTGCACAGGCTGTAACGAATTTGATTCTGAAAAAGTGAAGAACTTAAATATGAGACAGAGAAAAAGAGAAAGACAGCCGGTATGTGCTACTGTCAGTCGATGTGATGTGTTGAATTTTTCAATGAATGCGTTCAGCCAAATTAGCATAAAGATGAGAGTAAATATCGACTACTTGGATATTATCGATTTCTAAAATAAAATTTTGTTTTTTAATGCAGTGCAAAATGGGTTGCTTTAATTTGGAAATTTTACAATTTTGGGGCCATTTCGTGATGGCCCGGGGCACCGGGCCAAAATAAGAATCTTGTGGCCAAATGGCCCAATTGGGCACTTTAGCACAACGCTGCATGGGATTCAAGAAAATATTAGTTTATGCAAGAACAAAAATTATAAGTTGTTGTGGTGGTTTCTTTAAAAAAATAGGCTTTTGTATACAAAATTTTTAGAACATTTTTATGAAAAAATTTTGGTACACCAACTTAATTTTTTTATAATTATTGTACGAATAAAAATTAAATTTCCAAATAAAATATTGACCCGTTTTTTGAAATATTTGACAATGTTTAATGACCATGTCAATGTCGTTAATTGTAAGGACAAAGAGGAGAGGGCCTAAATGACTACCTTGTGGGACACCAGAAATGGTTAGAATAGGATTGGAATGTGCGGATCTGAACCGGATACAATATTTTATATTTCTCTAGGTAAGAACTAATCCATTTACGAAAAAGGGGTTCAAAACCTAAAGAGGAAATCTTAAAGGATATGTGAAAGTTTAGCAATTGGTCAATAGTTTTTCACGTCACCTTTCGGGTCTTTCTTGTGAATTGGTGTTATGAAAGATGTTATCCATATCTTGGGAAATGTTCCTTGAGTTAAGGATAAATGAAACATTTTTGAAAGATGATTTGAAAGAGACGAAGAACATTTTTTTTTAAGAAAATGGCAGGAAGTCTATCAGGGCCGGGAGTAAACTCATCATTAAGTTGAGAAAATTTGTTTTCAATAGCAGATGGAGCAATACAATCAGGTAAGAATGAACCCAGCGAAAAATTCGGTAAGCACTCAAAATAGGTCAAGTCTTTTTAAAAAAGATCCTTGGAAAATGAATCTTTAAAATGTGATACAAAGTAATTACCTAAGTAAGATTATCATTGCACTATTGAAGAACAAAGAAGATGAATACCTAGCCACCTGACTTTCTTTTGTAATCAACGAACTGAAAGAAGGATTTGGGATCGTTGATAAGGTTAGATTGGCTTTTATGTAAATATTAAGTAATTTTCACGCTCTGAATTTCAACTCTTAATATTTAAGAAATCGTTTAGTATTAGTACGCGTCGAAACTGAACTTGAAAGTTGAAAAAAATCCGAGAAATGGGTATTGATGAAATCATGGAAGCATTTTTTGGTTTTCGATTTTCTCAAAATCGGTGCAACTGATTTTGTTAAATTTGTTATGCTTTAAGCTTGAATAAGATTGTGTATTTAAATATTCATAAGAAATGTTTATATTTTGAAAACCCCATGTTGGGGCAGTTTTTGAATCTATTAACAGTTTATTAATACTATCTATTTTAAAAAATTTAATTTTAAAAAATAATGATATGCTTATGAACATTTTTCCATAACTACATTAATTTTAAACAAATTCTAAGTCATGCCACTTATTTTAAAATTGTTGAAAAAAATTATATTCACCTACTTCAAATAAACCATACAATTACGAGAATGTCAGTTTAATCCATTTTGAAATTGTTTTATTAAGGAATAACATATTTTCGCCAAAATAGCTCTCATTTGCCCATGGCATTTATGTAAACATGTTCCAAATGATAAAATTTACCATGATAAAACTTGTTAAGTTGAAACAAGAAAATGAGCTATTTCATACCTATATTTAGACATTAAGGTGGTTCTTAAGGCAAAGTTAATCTGCGATGGATTAAAATCTCCTACAAAGAATTTTTTTTATAATTTATTGTCTCTGTTACGAAATGATTCTTGTATTCCAACTTTTTTTAAATTTTCGAAAAATTTTAAATATGTATATGAAAATTATCCATTCCCATACATAAATGAAGAGAAGACGTTTTTTTTTTGGCTGCTGACAATTTTTCCCATTTTTAATTGTGACTTATAGGTACTATAAGGCAAGTTATGCATTCGGAAAAAAAATCGAACTCGAGATTTTGATCAAAGTTGACATTACGATGATAGCGAAGACAAAGTGGGTCTCGCAATTCTGTCTATCTTTTCGACTACAACCTAAACGGCTCGGCCGATTTTCTTTAAACTTGGTAAATATCATTTTTATTTTTTTTTCCCCCACACGTTTTTTTCTTTTTTTTCTTAAGACCAAAAAATAACGGTACCTGCCATACGATTTTTTTTCGAAATTTTATAAATATTTTTTTCAAAAACTGTTCGACAGATTCAAAAAATAAAAACACGGAAAAATTTCATTTAGTTAAAGCTAGGTAATGGTTAAAAAATTTGATCCCAAAAATGGTTTTTGAGGGTATTCCCATGGAACCAATTTTTTGTTTTTGATTTTCTCGAAAACGGTACCACCGATTTTGATTAGTTTTTTTTTGCTAGAGGTCCCCAATAACTTGAAAATAGAATTGTGTATTCAAATTTTCAAAACTTTTTTCAAAACTCAATATTTCCAAAACCACATGCTAGATTTTTTTTAAATTTGATAAATAAAAGTTTCTCAATATAATCTACAAGATGTGAGAAAATAAAATGCACGACTGGATCGCACGAACTTGCTCTTATGTAAAAGTACTTTGGAATTTAAGATACATTTTATAAATATAAAACATGAATTTAAAATGAAATTTCCGTCTGATTTCTAGAAAAGTATGAATTTATGCAAACAAACTTTAAAAATCGTTTTATTATTAAATAAATAAATTTTTTATATAAAAATTTCTTTAAAATTTTTCAAGAAAAAAATGTGGGATGCAAATTTTAAGTATTTAATCACATTGATTTTTGGAAATAATTTCAAAAAATAATCGTTCATAGGTTTTGAAGATATTGATTTTTCAAAAAAAATTTTTTTTCAAAAAAAACCAACAACTAATTTTTCGAATATTTTTATATACAATATTATTTTAAACTTAGGGGGTCTCCTGCTGAAAATTTTTGGTTAAAATCGTTAGAGCCGTTAATAAGAAAGTCGAAAATCAAAAAAACCGTTCTATGACAGGTACCGTTAATAACATTTTGCCCCAAATTTTTTTTTTACCAAAACGTAGTCCATGTCCATAATATCACATCTAATTTTTTTTATCAAAATCGTTAGAGCCGTTTTCGAGATAAATAAGATTTTGCATTACGGGTGTATGGGGGGTACCGTTAGTTTTAGAGCTAAAAAAAAAATTTCAATTTCCCCTCTAGGGAATCACCGAAGACCCATAACTACCGAGTTTGAACAAAATAGGTCCAGTGGCTTAGGCTCTAGATCGAGGTACAGACATACAGACAGACAGACAGACAGACAGACAGACAGACAGACAGACAGACAGACAGACAGACAGACAGACAGACAGACAGACAGACAGACAGACGGAATTGTCGGACCCACTTTATTCGTCTTCGCTATCATCGTAATGTCAACTTTGATCAAAATCTCGAGTTCGATTTTTTTTCCAAATGCAGAACTTGCCCTATAGTACCTATATCGCAAGTAAAAATAATTATTTTACCTAAAAATAAAGGTACCCAACATACAAATGTTAAAAAATGCTAAAAAATGGTTTTCAAAAATCGTATTTTTCTCGAAAACGGCTCGTAGAAATTCGACAATTTTTTTTATTTCAATTATTTTTTATGATCTTTAATTTAATAAAACAAATTACAGGTACAGCTTGTACCTACCATAGAACCATTTTTTATAATTTTGAATTCCTCATTATGGACATAATTTTAATGAAATTTTTTATAAGGATTGTTCTGAAAAGTTAAAGAAAAAAAAATATTTTTTGAATTTTTGAAAAAAGTATTTTTTTCTTTGGAAAATTCGATATCTGAAAAACGGCTCAAAATTTTTTTTTGGAAATTTAATCTTCATTCGTACAGTCATAAAAACTTAATGTTTTAAAAATTTAGTATATATTTATTAAATTCAAAATAGCTTTTTTGGCCTTTAGTCCACAAAAATTGGCGTTTCGTCCGGGTAAGGTTAGGTTAGGTTGTTGGGCTGACAATTGATGTTGCTATTGTCACACTTAGATCAATGTAGATCCATTGTGTTACCCGTGAGTGTTATCACTCTTTCCTGATAAAACCTATGTATTCTATTAATCAGTCAAGCCATTTTGAGGCATTGACGAAGTTCAATATGTGTATTGCTGAAATATTAGAAATATCTTCTAGATTATCAAAGAAGTAGCTACCAAGCCATTTCCTTCTCTGGTGGCATAGTGACGGGCAATGACAGAGAAAGTGTGAGGTGTCTTCATGTACCTCTTCATCACCACATCCTCTGCATAGGTCATCTGTACTTAGTTTCATTTTAAATTTATGGTATTTCAATAAATTATGTCCTGTGATTATGCTCGTAAGAGAGCGAAGGGACTTCTTACTAAGTTGTATAATTTTGTCAGTTCTCTGCTTGTTAAAGCAGAGCCATATTTTCCTAGTAGTATCACAGGTGTCAAGTAGATTCCACCTTTCATTGGATTTCCTTAGGATTATGTCTGAAATTGTCTGTTTAATGTTACAGAGTGGGATGCTTACCATCTCTGCTTGACTAGCGTCGAGCGCTGATCCCTGTCTTGCCAACTCATCGGCATTTTCATTAACTGGTATGCCGCTGTGTCCCGGTACCCAGCAGAGTCTAATATTGTGCTGCGTGCCAAGAACCTTAAGCTCTTCGCGGCAGCAGGAGACAAGCTTCGATTTTATCACAGTGGCAGAAATCGCTTTTATTGCCGCTTGGCTGTCAATGTAAAAGGTGATATCAGCCCGTGGTATCGCCATCATTGATACCTGTCTAGCAGCTGTTGTCACTGCCAGGACCTCCGCTTGGAAGACACTGCTATGATCCGGGAGCCTAAGTGAGTTGTTAAGCTCAAGAGGTTCTGATCAGTATAGATTGCTATTTCTGATTCACTGGTGTAGGGTTGGTTGTTCAGCCATTCTTCTCTGCTTGGAAAGGCAGTTTGGAATGGTTTATAAAAGTCAAGCTCGGGTGTTGTATAATCTGTAATGATGCTATCACCCAAGTATTTCTGAAGAATTTGAGCATGTCCTATTGCGCTGTTTTTCCAGGAATTAGTCTGGCTTAGCCTTAAGGCACTATATGCTGCGGATTCTTGTACGAAAAGGTCTAGGGGTTTCAGGTTGAGTATCGCCTCCAACCCTGCAGTTGGTGTGGATCTCATGGCACCCGTAATCCCAATGCACGCGAGTCTCTGTACTTTTGCCAGAGTTTTGAGGTTCGTGCTTTTTTCCGTTGCATTCCACCATACCAAATTACCATAGGTTAGTATTGGTCTGATTATCGCCAAATACATCCATCTGATAATTTTTGGACTAGGTCCCCAGGATTTCCCAAAGATTCTGTTACAGGAGTAGAATGCAATCATTCCTTTTTTCGCTCTTTCCTTAGTGTTAAGACTCCAGTTTAATTTCATATCTAGAATCACACCAAGATACTTTGCATGATCTGAAATCTTCAGCGGGGTGCCTTCAATTGAAGGTATTCTGAAGTTTGGTATTTTCCTTTTATTTGTGAAGAGGACTAATTCTGTTTTTGACGGGTTAACCATCAGGCTGCACTTTCTAGTCCATCTATTAACCTTAGAAAGGGCGTATTCAATCTGTTCACTGATAGTGGGTAAGAATTTATCTGTAGCTAATAACGCAAGATCGTCAGCGTAGGCTACTATCTTTACACCACAGTGTTTTAAATTAATGAGAATTGTGTTCATAATCAGCACCCAAAGGAGTGGTGAGAGAACTCCCCCCTGTGGGGTGCCCCTGGATGTGGACACTCTCATCTGTATCCCTGCCAGTTCCGAGTTAATTTGCCTGTTCTTTAGCATGCACATAACCCAACGTATTATCGAATTATCGATTTTATTGTCTACTAGAGCTACCTCTAACGCTTTATTGTTCACGTTACTGAAGGCTCCTTCAATATCGAGAAACGCAGCAAGGGTATATTCTTTGTCGCTCAATGTCTTCTCAATCGTGCTAACGACGCTGTGAAGCGCCGTTTCTACACTCTTTCCCTTTGTGTAGGCGTGCTGAGCTGGGGATAAATCAACCAGTTCTAGAGTGCCATGAATATGTAGGTCTATCAGTCTTTCAAACGTTTTAAGAATAAACGATGTCAGACTAATTGGCCTGAAATCTTTTGCTTCTGTATGACTGGGCTTGCCAGCTTTTGGGATGAAAACCACTTTGACTTCGCGCCATGATAAAGGAACATATCCCCATTTTAGACTGTTAAGGAATATGTTTTTCAGGAGCGGTATTATTTGGATTTCGCTTTTCTGTAGTATCATTGGGAAGATGCCATCAAGGCCAGGGGATTTATACGGAGAAAGGGAATGGATTGCCCATCTTATCTTTTCTTCCGTTATAATATCCGATGGTATAATGTGTTCCCTGTAGGGTTCTGTTTCCAGGTTGCTGTCATTCAACCCGCAACCCGGGAAGTGAGTATTTATCAAGTGCTCAAGAGTCTCATTGCAGGATTCTGTCCAGCACCCAGTGGGCGTTTCTAGAGATCCTAAAGGGATTGAATCTTTGGAAAGAATTTTCCTTAGTATAGCAGATTCGTTTGTCCCTTCGATTTCACTGCAAAAAGTTCTCCATGAGCTTCGTTTCGCTCGTTGCGTTTCTGCTTTAAATTTTCGTTGACTGGTTTTATATACTTCCCAGTCATTCTCATTTCTAGTGTTTTTGGCAGCATTGAAAAGTCTTCTTGTTACTTTTCTCAAGTTACCGAGTTCTACCGTCCACCAGGGTGGTTTCTTTTTTCCTTTCCCTATATGTTTCAGTGGACAACTTTTCTCGAAGGCGCTACTAAGAATCACCCTGAGTTCTTCTGATGTTTGATCAATATGCTTGGGTTCTTGAATCGCAGTGTTATTGAAATTTTTGAGTTTTTTCTCTAATTCCCTATTAAAGAGATCCCAGTTGGTGTTTCTGAAATTCCTATAAGGTTTCGGAGTTTCCACTGAATCATTTATCAAGAAGCCTATAAGCCTGTGGTCTGAGAATGATTCTTCTTTGAGAACATTCCATTGGTCGATTGAAACTGTATCTGAATTATTAGTAACAGTTATATCAATCACTTCTTCCCTGTTTTTTATAACAAAAGTGGGCTCATTGCCCATATTTGCTACCAGTAAATTATGTTCTATAATAAATTCAAAAAGAGACTCACCTCTACTGTTGGTGTCGGTACTTGCCCATTGAGCATGATGTGAGTTAGCATCACATCCTAGAACCACGTCCCATCCTTCGATTGCTGCTCGCTCTACTAGCTGGACTGTTAGGTCTGCAGGTGGTCCCTCCGTCCCGTCATATGGCATATAGCAGGATGGCAGGATGAGTGGTGGGAGCCCGATCCGCTCTAGCTTCACGACAGTCAGGTCTAGATTACTATAAATGTAGATAGAAGAAAAAGATTAAACTGTTTCCTAGCTACAATGCAAGTTTTAAAATTACTGTTTGATACCACTTGTGCAGTTTTGAACAGTGTAAGTCCTTTTGAGTGGAGGCCCTTAATTTTGCCACCTGCGATCCAGGGTTCTTGAATAAGGGCGATGTCTATTTGCCTACTCTCCATGAGGTAGACAAGGTTGGCGCTGGCTGCTTTACTATGTTGGAGATTAATTTGTACTAATTTCATGTTCATAGTTTATTAAAAACCTCCCGCCCCTTACTTACTTGCTTGTTCTTGTTGGCTATTAGTCGCAGTTTGCACCGGCTTATCCCGATCCGAACTTTGCTGCCAATTTGTATAGACTTGTGACTGAGCTGCACAACCACTTCTGTGCCGTCTTTAGTCTGCTCTCCCCTCTCAAGCACTTTCCAGTTCTCACTGAGCTGCTCAGTATTTAGGGATTTCAGGTACCTCTCAATGCAGTCCCTAGGGATGGTTGGTCCTCGCATCATCATCTTCGCTTTGGGTCTGTTAAGGTCTTTTATTTCCTTAAGCCCCATAAGGCGAAGGTTTGCATTTGGCCAGGGAGCAATCGTTCTTTTGACGAAGTCCTGCAGCCATACGAGAGTATAATCGTCTTCGCATGTCAGCATCTTGAATCCGTGGACGGTTCTGAGATTACCGAAGAGAGGCGGTTGCCCGTTCTTAACGATAATGTCGTTCACCTCGTCCAGGATTCTGACTTCCATCAACTGCCATTGATCATCGGAGAGTTTTGGGGAGGGTGTACCGAAATCCGCAATGGCAAATTTTCGCTTCTCCGTAGTCCCTTCCGTGATCAAGGTCTTTCTTCTCTTCGTTTTGGGTGAAGGATTCGTAGGCGAAGATTTATCATCCTGCCTCGTTCTTTTAGACGCCGTTGAGTTTGGTTCAGGGTGGGGCGTAGTGCCGACCGTCTCCTTTCCCGCTCTCAAGGTCTTTGTCTTTGTTTTTGTCGAGTTGTTCGTTATGTCAGTGGTCGTCAAGGTCTTTAGTTTTTGAGTAGCATTGCCCAGCGCTAGCTTCACCCTGGCCGTTAAGGTTTCGGGATTTTTGCTAGATAGACGCCGGACCATCCTCTCAGCGTTCCGTCGTTTCTTTTTCAGAACCCGTTGGGTGAGATTTCCAGCACTCCGTGAGGCCTTCTTCTCGATTACGGTGTTCTTTGTCGTGTTCATTGTCGTGTTCGTTGTTAAGTCTATGACACTACTTCCACTCGATAGAGATGGAAAAGACATGCCGGAGTTGCCTATGGGGCTAAGGGCCCCTAGCGCCACTCCCACACGGCACCACCATATCCATCTCCAACGTTTGCACCTTCCCGCCTTCCAGTCCCGATTGAGCAAGTGGCTCCATACCAGGTCTGGTTGGGAGAAGTGGTCCCGCTGTTTGCTTCAGCAGCGTCGTCGTAGGCGTATTCGTCGAGGGGGTCTCCAATGAGATCGGACTTTCCTTTGATTGGATTTTACCAGTCGGCGGATTGGGCGGTCCCATTAGAGTATTCACGCTCGTACCCTCTGTAGAATTTACCTCTTTGGACAGCTGGGAAAGTACCCTTCCTGTCCTCTTAGGATCATTCGCCAGAGAAGCACGAGCGTTTTGAAGACGTCTTCGTTCAATGTCGTTGAGTTCCTTCCAATTCCGACTTCCAAGTCGTTTGACCGTCTTCTTACAGTTGGAGATTCTACTCCGAACTGAAGTGGTCGTGAACCCTGAGAAGGCGGAGCTGGCAACGGAACACGCGTCGTCGTCTGAAGGGGTGGGGAGAAGGTCTTCTTCCTCTTGTGTTGTAATTGTCGTTGTCGTTGTCGTTGTCGTTGTCTTTGTCGTCTTGTCTTGTTGTTGTTGTTCGTTTTTATTTGTCACTGGTGACTTATCCCCTCCTCCTGTTGGAGAGGCCAAGCCCGCGCCGGCAGCCGTGACTGCTGTCGACGTTTCAGCGTATATCCCCGCTGGTGTTTTGTTCGTTTGTTGTGACAAGTCCATAGTTTTATCGTTGTGGGTTCCTCTTAGTTGGCTTAAAACTTCAGCAGATCGATTGAGGATTTAATAAATATAAATCTAAAGCCGATCAGCTGAGGCTTCAAACGTAAGCCTCCTCACCGCAACAAGGTGGAAACCCGGCGAGGAGGGTTTCGTCCGGGTGATCTCACATGGACTCATCAGTTGACTGTGAGGACCTTGTCAATATGCAATTTTTGTTAAATTAATTTATCAGATAAATTAAAGGACACCCTGTAAAAGCCCTTACAATCACGGAAGGAACATCGGAATTTTCGTTCTATTTAAATCCTATAAACCCCTTTTAAACAATATAATTCTACTCATAAATTGTGACCACCCTAATATGCATATTTATTTTTGCAATTTTCAAGCTACATTGGGCGTTGTCCTTTGTATTACGAGTATGATATGCAAGACATGCTATTTATTTTTCCTTTTTTTTTGTGTGTGTGTGTTTTTTTTGTCAATTTACACTTTACCAAGCGGAATTTTTACGTATTTTCAAAAAAACATTCTTGGTCTAAAGTTTGTGCAGTATTTCAAGTGAAACAGCCTCAGGATGCGGATGTTTTTCGTGTTGAAAATGCCTGCATAAATGTTTTGTGTTTGTGTTCTGAGAAGCCGAGGGCGTCTGGTGCACATTGTTGAACATTACGTATTTTTCTTCAGGGTTTTAAGTGTTACTGTTCTTACTCAGTGCATCAGCATAGAGAGCAAAACCAAAATATAAACTCACTAAACCCACATGTGTGTGCGTTTTTTTATAAGCTTTATCTTCGCTGGCATTTAAGAGATTGTGTGCAACTGACTGAAATTGGATTAGATTTAGAGCAGCAACGTAGCTAAAAAATATTTTTTCGGTGGGAACTTGGTTGAAATTAAATTGATTCTTGCCCGCATTCAACCGGGTAGATTTTATGCCTCTCTCTATAGAAGTTAAGGCTATGCATTGTCGGTCAATTAGTTTGGCGGAAAGGGAAGCATCCAACCGAATTTTTCCTTGAATTTGTGTTTTAACAATCATTTGCTGGTATCTTAAATGAGTCCGTCGCAATGCATGCTGATTAACGAAATTGTTTATCCTTCGGTCCGGAGACAAATTGAAAAGCGTCGATGGTTTACCGACTCACCAGTCACCACGTGCAACAGACTATACAAATTTTAAACGATTGGCCTTGGAATTTACCACGAATGCAAGGCGAACTGAAAACTACACAAGCATAAATTGAAATGGCAAGTCGAACCAGAACAGCCTCGTCTTTGAACATTCCTATATTTATGGTGGATTTAATGATGAGCCAACCATGAGCTGCAAATTATGCGTCAATTGAGAACTAATGAATTTGAAAATTCACTTGGATAATTGGAAATTTCATCGAGATCGGAAATGAGATCAATCGACTTAAATAAATGCAATTTTCCAACGAATTGAATTTGCATTTTTAGATTCAAATCATTAATTACAAGCCCGTTTTCCTACAATAATCCCCCTAGGCGATGTCATTCGGAAAGGACTGATTTGCGACCAAACGCTATTTGCGCTCTTGGGAATTTGTTCAAATAAAATGAACCACGAACTTAAATCAATTCCATCTTAGTATCGCAACAATTTGAAGAATTGTATGGCTTTCCGATTCAGAGTGCGAAACAGAAAAATTTTAGAAATATTTCGCGAAGCGTCCTGATCCAAATAAACATTTAAACAAATTTTTAGAAATATATGTATGTTTCAACTAAGAGTATCTCTTGTAATGAAAAGGGCTTTTCATCTTAATCTTTCGGACCCCGAAGAAAATTAAAGGTCGTTGACATTTTTCTGCTTACAAGCACACATAGAATTGGCTGAGAGTGGCAAGTCACTAGATTATGGTTCTTTACGAGCTATTGCACTGCCAAATTTATTTTTAACTTAAAAATAAAATTTATTGTGATTATTGGGAGGTAATCCCACAAAATTTCATAAAAAGTTCATTTGGGGAAGAATTAAGCTCTGAAGTAATTTTTCTATCTAACCTACGCGCCTGGAGTTAAAAGGTTTCACTTAGTAAATACAAAAAGTGTGTTGAAAAGTTCATTAAAATTAAGATGCTGACAAATGGTGGTGCTTTTGTTCTTAAGTTGGAAAAAGTTTAATCTCGATTTGTTTTGAGAAAAACAAAAGTACTTTGAAATAATTTTTTTGTTTTGGGTTAAATAACATAAAATCGAATAAAAAGTTTTGAGCCCAATTTAAAAGTTTTTGTTTGGTTAATGTGGCCTGTGTTGAAAAGATAAGAAATTCTCAGTCGAAAAATATTATATAAGCGAAGCATGTGACCTTCAAATATTGGTAAATTGAGTTCCTTATACATAAGGAAAAGGTCTAATTCATTTACAGTTTGGGTGGTACTTAACCGATGCGGCACATGGGTCCTTAGTTGAGAGTTGAGGCATTTGTAAGAAAATTTATGTTTGGGCATTTGTAAGAACATTTATGTTGGTAGATTGTCCTACCTGGGAATTGATGGATTAGCTTTGAAGTAGACATGCTTTGAGAAATTCCAGTTTAACGAACAAATTTTGTTAAGGTTTTGCGAAATTTGGCTGACATAAAAGTTTGTTTTTGGTATCTGATAAATGGCTAACAAGTTTACAAGTAGGTACTCCTTAGCTTAATGGGCAGGGAAAAAATGACTTTCAATCCAGATAAATCTGATGAATTTGAATTTCGATGGAAAGATTTATTTGTGTCTCCTATCCATTTTCTTAAAACTACTTACATATGTGTACTAAAATTTTTGCATGTACAATTGCGGGTAGGTCAATGAGTCCCTGGAAAATAAAACATACGGTGTTGCCACCTCAAATCCATCGTTTCGTTTGTCAAGAGGCATATTACAATAGCACGCACATAAATTTTAGACAGGTCTGTCAAATAGTTTTGCTGGGGCAGTCGTTTTATAAAGACGCCTACAAACGTTTTCGTTGAAATGGAAAAAATGAATTTTGAGTGTTCATTAAACACATTTTTTTACGAGAAAAAACCATCAAGCACATCAAACAAAAGCCTGAAAAATATAATGGGACCCCTTCACCATAGATTGAAACCATTCGCCACTGGTTTACTCAATTCCGGTGTACTCATTGGTATCCGAGGGACGTTGGACGTTCGGATCTTCTAATTGAGGTCACCACATTGGAAATGGAAGATAAAATCTACGGTTGGATAGTATGGACGATTGGTGCCAGGTTTAATAGACAACAAACGAAACGCAATCGTTTGAAAACTTCAAAGGAGTAATTTTCGATGTTCAAATAAAACTCCACCGAGTTTTTGTGCTGTTTCATAGCCGTGGACCAGAGACCGAAAAATGCCAAGTTGGGTTTGTCAGCAAAACGAGGCCATGGAGATGGTTTTTTGAGATGTGTGCGGTCTTATTCACATCGACTACTTTGTAAAGAGTAAAACTATAACTGGCGTTTACAACGCAGAGCTGCTTGATGGGTTGGCAGCTAATATGAATAAAAAGTGTCCACATTTGGCGAAGATATTTAAAAGTTCTTTTTCACCAGGACAACGTATTGGCGCACAAGTCGGCAGTCACAATGGCAATTGTGTTAGTTGGGGCTATTTCTTGTTTCCAAACATGAAGACATAAGCCTTAACACCTTAATCTTGACAATTTGATTAATAGAAGAATAGAACTCAAGTGAGCCATATCGGAGGGTTTTTTTGGAGATCTTATAAAAATTAAAAAGCTGATGAGGTTCACTTATACCCCTGACACAAAAACAAGAAAATCACTATTTTAACGCCCATAACAAAGCGGATACAAAAAAAACTAATTTTGATATCTTAACGCATGCACCTGCAAACGTTTCTACTCATAATTGGGTTATACAGTCGTTGGCAAAATTATTTGCACAACGTTAAATTTACACAACATCTCTTCATTGAAGCTTTATAACTCTACGTATTGTTAATATTTATTTTTATTAATAATAAATACATATTTTCAAAACGGTACATAAAATAACAAAATCTAACTTCTAACGGTTCATCTTCAAAACATAAGAACAAAAGTGGCAAAATTATTTGCACAAGTGCAATGAACTGCTTAGACTGTCTAACTTTAGTTAATTTATCCGACTAATCAATAGTAAACGGTGCAATTAGATATTTGTTTTAGTTTGTTGTGATGTTGTCGTCGGGCAAGTTTTTCAAATGGCTAAAACGAATGAACTTTCAACAGAAAAGCGCGCGGCTATTGTTTCTGAGTTCCGATCGGGTGTTTCGGCAGCAATAATTTCAGCTAAATATCGCTGTGTCCGGAGGACATTTTATTACCTTATAGAAGAACAAAAAAACTCATGGAAGCGTAAAAAATATTGCTGGTAGAGGAAGAAAAAGGACCACAACCAAAAGGAAAGACACAAAAATTATCCGTTTAAAGTAACCGCTGTGCAAAAGTTAGAAATGTCCTAAATAATTTGAACAAAGATAGTGAAAATGCCTACGCCGCTCAAAATAAGCCCCATATACTTATCATGAAAAAATAAAATCCTCAGATTAGATTTCACTAGGGACCATATCAATAAACCGCCGGCTTTTTGGAGAAGTGTACTTTGGACTGATGAGACTACTTGTTCGTTGGATGGTAACAATGGCCGAAAATTGTATTACTCCGATCGCAAATCAAAAAACAAACGACCCGTTACACAACTCACAAGGCATTCCAAAGGAGGTAAAATAATGATATGGGGATGCATATCATATTGTGGAGTAGGACCAATTGTATTGTTAGGTGCTCCAACCCTATGACAAAGTCGCATTATTTGAAAATACTGAATGATGTTGCACTAGTGGCAGGGTCAATATTCATCGGGAGTAATATTATCTTGCAACAAGATAATGCTCCTATACATACGGCCCGGACAATAAAAACTTTTTTATCTGGGGTAAACCAAGAAGTTTTAAAATGGCCCGCACAGAGCCCTGATCTATATGTCATTGAGAATGTTTGACATCTTGTTAAATCAAAAATTCCTCAAGACATTGGAAGATCTTCAAATGAAACCTGGGAAGAGTTTATAACAGCTTGGAGTACAGTTCCGTCAGAACAGATTCAAAATTTGATATACTCAAGGCCAAGGCGCCTCGCTGCTGTTATTGCGGCAAAAGGAAGAAGCACAACTTGCTTGGTAATGCTATTTTCATAATAACGTTCCGTTTTATTTAAAAAAAATTTACTTTTTGGCTTCCAGTGGTGTTAAATACAGTAATTCAAACATGTGCAAATAATTTTGCCGGTTTATTATGATGTGCAAATAATTTTGCCACTTTTGTTTTTATGTTTTTAAAACGAACCGTTAGAAATTCGATTTTGTTATTTTGTGTACCGGTTTGAGAATATGTATTTATTATTAATAAAAATTAATATTAACAATATCTTTTTTATTTTAAAAGTTATAGGGCTTCAATGAAGAGATGTTGTCTAAATTTAACGTTGTGCAAATAATTTTGCCAACGACTGTACGTCCACTCCCAAAATGTGCTGTCGGTTTTTGGAATACATAATATATGTATATGTATATATGGCTACACTAATATCGAACTTATCAACTACCCTTAAACTTGGTAGCTAGCATTTCTTGATTATTCCTTCGTCACGTTTTGTTCTTTTTTTATACGTCAAAGTTAACTATATACCTGACAAATGATTCCAAAAATGCTCAAATAGTAAACAAAAAATCAATCAGGGCCAATAGATGTTTAAGTGGAATAAAACGACCTATTTATAAGGTATTAACTAAATCCTTTTTTTAATTGAAATGCCCATGAATGTAATATCACATCATTAAAATTCCCGCCACAACTTCTTATGGTGGAACGCATCCTAATGGTCATATTTTGAATGAGTCTTCCGCCTAGATTCGGCTGAATTTGAGCGATGGCCCGTGTTATGTTTACCTTAAGGGCATCGGTTGATTGTGGTTCATTCGCTTAGACGTGCAACTCCAGGAAGCTTCACTAGAAAAAGCCTAGTGGTGTTAAAATTCATAACCTTCGTGCCCAATTCACGTTACTTCTGCGAGAGATAACCTTACCCTCAAATCGTTCATGATGAATGTCAATCGTGGCTTCCGCCGTGTTGCATCGTCCTACTGAAAGTTCATGTCGCCTTGGCCCATATAGTTCAATTTGGGCGATAAGAAATCGGTTATAATCGTTCTGTAGTGCTCGTCATAGACGATGACTGCCTTATTAATGTCATTTTCGAAAAAGTACGGACCAATGATGCCACGCTGCGCCGTCGGCTCAGTATACACACCAAAATTTTGCTGGTTAACACGTCCATCAATTAATAAATGCGCCTCGTCGCTAAAGGTGAACTTTCGGCCATAATCGGGTCCTCTTCTAAGCGATACGAAGCCTAGTCAACAAACAAATGGCGTTGCCCATGGTCATTTAAGCTCCTGGGTCAATAGGATCGTTTATGGTTGAAGGCCGGAGGTCCGACGTAAAATTTGCCCATCTTTAGTCCTTTTGACTTATGAATATGGGTTAATTGATTATGGAACAGGAGGTCTCAAATTTGACCACTAAGCGTCGAGGAATCGACTATGATGGGTCACCACGTCTACCGTAAAATGAGCACGCCACGTGTGCAATAACGAACACTCATTTTGATAATAAAGTTTTACCATTTGGATGTGCTTTTCAATCGGGTACCACATATCCGATACACACAATACATTATATAAAGAGTGGTCCAAACATAATGCCCGATGTTGATTGTGAGTTACACCTTAACGTCAAGTTTTTTGCCCAACTCAATTTGACATTTCATTGTTTCAGTGTTTGACAAATTCAACCATAGAGAGGTACACAATTGAGCAGTGCGTTAAGGTTGTTGAAGCCTCTTACGAAAATGGGCGTTGGGTTTCTTGCACTTCGTGATTTTTACTTGCGACTTATATGTACTATAAGGCAAGTTATGCATTCGGAAAAAAAATCGAACTCGAGATTTTGATCAAAGTTGACATTACGATGATAGCGAAGACTAAAAAAGTGGGTCTCGCAATTCTGTCTGTCTGTCTGTCGGTTCGACTACAGCCTAAACGGTTCAGCCGATTTTCTTCAAACTTGGTAGATATGGGTTTTAATTTTTTCCCCCCACACGATTTTTCCTTTTTTTTAACCCTAGAAAGGTAATCTTCGTCGATTAGACGAACATCATTTTTTCTTTTTAAAATTTCTCATAGATTCTTCATAGATCTTTAAGGAGAATAAAAAGTCACAAATCTAAAAAAATAAAATGAAAAATGTGTTTTTATTAAAAGAAAGGTTTGATAAAAATAAATTATTAACATCTACAAGAATTTTTTAATAACTTTTCGAAAAAATTGCATTTAAATTTTACTTCATCGATTCGACGAATGATTACCTTTAACGTACTAAAAAATATGATTACCTTTCTAGGGTTAAGGCCAAAAATAATGGTACCTACCATATGATTTTTATTCGAAATTTTTTTTCTCAAAAACTGTCCCACAGAATGTTTAAAAAAAATTTGAAAAATTTCATTTCGTTAAAACTAACTAATGGTTGAAAAAAATTTTCCAAAAAATTGTTATTTTTGGTAGATCCCCTGGGTTCATTTTTTTGTTTTTGATTTTCTCGAAAACGGTACAGCCGATTTAAGTCATTTTTTTTTATGCCAAAGCTCCTCCAAATTTTGAACATTATTACATATTCAAATTTTCAATTTTTAATTTTTTGGATTTTTAAAAACAAATTCAATTTTTTTTTTTTGGAAACTCAATATTTCGAAAACCCCAAGATCGATTTTTTTCAAACTTGACAAATAAAAGTTTCTTAACATAACCTACAAGATTTGAGAAAAAAAATTTTGTTTTATCTTAAACTAACGGTACCTTCCATACAAATTTTAATAAATGGTTTTCGAAAATCGTATTTTTCTAGAAAACGGTTCCGAGAATTTTGCTCAATTTTTTTTTCTTTTGATAAATTTTTACGATCTATAACTTAATAAAAAAAAATTTGAAATTTAGATATTACTGACCATACCTACCATAGAACGATTTTTTCGAATTTTGAATTTTTCATTATCGGCGTAACGGATTTTGATGAAATTTTTTATAAAGAAGCTCCTAAAAAGTTTTAAAAATATTGCATTTCAAAACTTAAAAAAAAATATTTTTTCAATTTTTAGAAAAGAAGTCATTTTTGTTTTTAAATTCGATATCTCAAGAACGGCTTAGTATTTTTTTTGGAAATTAGACTCTTATTCGTACAATAATAAAAATTTAAGGCTGGCGTACCAAAATTTTTTCTTAAAATTGTTTTGAAAATTTTGTACATAAAAGCGTATTTTTTTAAGGAACCACTACAACGACTTATAATTTTTGTTCTTTCATAAATTCATAGTTGAATAGGATTTTGTTTTAATCTCTTACTACTAAAAGGATTTAAGAATTTAAAAAATTCATTTTATCCTTATGAACAGTTTTCTTTAATAACATCCGTTTTTGAAATTCCTAGTCTATTACATAGGAGCAAGTTTGTGCGACCCAGTCGTGCATTTTATTTTGGTCAGCATAATCGACCAAATGTGTCTACAATCGGTAGAATTGTGCGCTCATTTCAGCAAACCGGGCCTTTAGGAAATGTGAAAACACTTGTGCATGCTCGCTCAGTTTGTTCTGCGGAAAATATTGCTGTTGTTCGCGAAAGTGTGGACGAAGAGCCTTCAACCTCGACTTGTCTTCGTGCCCAATAATTGAACATCTCACGAACGTCACTGATGCAAATTTTGAATAAAGATTTGAATTTACACGCTAACGAGGTTCAATTGATTCAAGAGCTGAAGCCTACTGACCATTTCAAGCATCGTCAATACGCCGAATGTTTGGTTGAACAGACAGAAGAGAACAGTGACATTAAAAAGGAAATCATCTTCAGTGACGAGGCACACTTTCACCTCAGTGGATTCCTTAACAAGCAGAATTGCCGCATTTGGGCAAATGAAAATCCACAAGTGATTGTTGAAAAGCTGATGCAACCACAAAGAATGACTGTTTGGTGCGGTTTATAGGCTGGCGCACAGTGTGTCGATTGTATGGCGGTAGTGGAAAAAAATCTGTTTTTCAAAAGTAAGGTAACTGTGCACAAAAATTGGTTATTAAATGCAATAAATAAGGAATTTTCTCAATTTGATGAATTTTCACGCCCCTTGCCACGCCCACTGCGGACAAAAAGTTGGTTTAACGGAAACTTCCGTACGATAGTGAATTCAAGTATTAATATTCTGGTTAGTTAAGAAATTGTAAATTAATAAAATCGTGAAGTACGCCCACTGCCACGCCCACTTTTTCTATAAAATAGCTTTTTTTTAAACTTCTCGTAGGATATTGAAAAAAATTGTCCAGAATTGATGTGTGTGATAAAAAAATTAATTTGAACCGAAGTCCACCCACTGCCACGCTGACAATTTTATTATTATTAGCTGGAAGCTGAATATTACAAAAAATGTATGATTTTTACGTTATACAAAAGTTGTAATATTTAAAAGGTTAGTAGGAATGTATATATGTTCCCAAAGCACAAAAACTACGGAATATATCGGCATAAAAGATTTCGCAAAATAGAATGAATATTTTTATTGTTGACAAAAATAGTTATTCATAAAAAAAGTAATAACAAAAGGAAAAACTGGAAAATAAACAATTACGAAGAAAGATTTTGATATATGGCCTGACATTGCTTTGGTCAGCTTTTAAAGGTCTTGAATCTGTCTGAAATTCGAAATAAAAGGATCAGACTTTAAAAGTAATGTTGTCAAGAGGTCTTCGTTTGTATTAATCCGGGATGATTTTCTTGTGTGAGGGAGGATTTTTCCGTAATTTTTTATGACTCGCCTCTAGTGCTTCTTCAGACAGTTGTCTTAAAGGTATTTTTAAACATGAAATTGTATAGAAAATCCTGAAGCTAAGACTCTTAATGCGATTGAAAATTTATGTATGAGTTCTTCATCAAATCTTATTATTTTTGCAGTTATTTTCGAATTCTGAAAAAAACTTCTTGCCGTGATTCCATAATTTGTTGACCCAAATCCAGACTTAGGCTTGTTAACAATGAGACCCAATCTACTTTTGAAGAATTTATTTACAAGATGATGAATTTTCCAGAAAATTAAGAATAATATTTGGAAAAATAAAAGAAGTTCTCAACCAGACTCCGTGGCGTCTCGCAAAATGATCGCCGTTTCGTGTACAAGCCTTCCACCTACGTTCAAGATTTTTGAAAAGAAGGTATACTTTTTCCAACAAAATTGTTCTTAATCTTTAAATAATTCAATATAAATTCAAAAACACCTTCAACACCTTCAAAGAAATCCATTTTTTGATTTTTTTTAATTTTTTATGGTTTGACCTTGTCCTACAAAAAGTCATATATTTTGAAGGTTAGCAAGAAGTAGGAAGAAAAATAAACATTTTCTCAAAGCACAATAACAACAAAACATAATGACATAAAATATTTTGCTACAGTTTGCTAATATTTTTGGTATTGTTCGTTTTTTTTTCAAAAAAATACTTTTCGTGCTTTTGCTCTTTTGCCAGCGCTTATAAATGTTTGAGCACAGGGAAAAAATGTGACTTTTTAATTTAATGTCATCTTCAGGCTCCAAAATACCTTCTACATTAAATTTTCTTAACACAAACTGCAAAAGATTTGGAACTTTGATTGATGGAGCAGACAACCGTACCTCAAAAATCTCTCTATTTGAACACATTCTGTTAAAAATGCAAGAAAAATAATAGGTTGTATTAAGGAAAAAGGCAGGTAAAGGCAGATGAATCTTACTTTTTTTAAAAGATCTTAATCTTGTCTTTATTTTCAAAAATATTTTTTTACAACAAGTGATGACACGCGAAAAATAGGTCTATTCAAATAAAGCACTCTCTACGCAATAATAACCTTGATTTTAACCTTGATTTAAGACCTTACAACTTGCAGTTAATGAAATAAAAAAAACGTGAGAATAACTGTACTCATCAGAGATCATGAAAAAATTAAAACTCAATTTGTTATTCTTTATAAATCTTGAGCGCGACGCATATTGCTTCGCTCTATAGTTTTCTCTTATTTTTAGTTAGCCAGTTAAGGTGACATTCAGAGCTGCGCTTATAGCTAGTGCCTAAGCTTTATCATAAAAAACCTTTTGGATAATGTTCTCGGGATTGTTAGCTTCAATTTGGCTTATTTGGAAACAAGAAAGTAAACATTTTTGTTTTTGATTTTTTTCCACTACTCAACGCACTGTGTGGCGGCGTCATCGGGCCGTACTTCTTCGAAAATGAGGTGGGCCAAGCAGTTACTGTGAATGGTGTTGACTATAGCGAGATAATAGCAGACTCCTCGCGGTCAGAGATTGAGGATATAGACCTGGACGATATTGCTTTCAACAGGATAGTGCCACTTGCCACACAATCAATGAAACAATGGCTCTTTTGCGCGTCAAATTCAATGGCTATCTCACGTGCGTCGTGGCGATATTAACTGGCTGCCACGATCATGTGATTTGACACCTGTATCGAATACCTCACTATATTCACACTATCAAATATCACATTCATATCATTATACTACACCTTTATGTGTGAGTAAAATAACTATGTCAGTATGAGTAATATATCCTGAGATACATACTCAGTCCTTGTATTGAATTCAGTCGTTAAGGTAACGTCTCACAGTACAGACGTACAGCATTCGAGATATAGTTAATAAAAGATACTAATAGTCGGGTTTTTACATATTTTCCCGACTCTAAACAAATCCGTGTTTCATTTATTAAAACCCTATGGATTACAGGTTCGCGATTGTACAACACCGTTGGACTTCTTTCTTCGGGGATATTTAAGAGAAAAAGTGTACGTCAATAAGCCAAGAAGAAGTCAAGAGCTAAAGGATGAGATAATTCGGCACATTAATGACATTGAACCTCAATTATGTCTCAGAGTCATTGAAAATATGGACCATCGGATAGAGGTATGGCACCGAAGCCGTGGCGAGCATTTGGTCAATATTTTGTTTCACACACATAATTGTCATAGATCTTTCTATCATAATAAAAAATATTAAGATACTTCTCTGGAAACTTTTCGTTTTATTACCAATTAACATCATGCGTTTTTGTTGGACCACCCTTTACAATGAAATAAATACCAAGTATTGTACGTCAGTTTTGTGGTGATCGTCACTCAATTCATCTCGTGTTTCTTTTATCGAATATAGAATAATAACGTTTAGCAAACATAACGGAGATAATTCCGATCCTTATGCGGTGCCAAAAAGAGGCACCCAGAAAATCAGCAACATTTTTCTTCAAATTTTAAAAATTAAAAATTATACGCTGAATAGTTGACTTGCTCGGTAAATGACAAGAAAGTCACGTTATTTTCACTACATATTAACAACTAAACAATTATTAAAATAAAATCTTTAAATAATTTCAACACGTTGTTGCTGTGTTAGATGCTCCATACTAAGTTGATATCGATATCCCTCTCCTATCCCTTTCTACTCAAAACTCTACTCTATTCAAAATGACAAATTTCATTTACACAAAAATGGACACCATATAAAATCCACCTAGAACACAAAACGCACAACCTGTATTTTAACTCAAACTGCTAAAAAAGTTCGTTTTGGAAAATTTGAAAAAATCCCAAGTCTCTTAGAAATAAGAGCAAGTTCGTGCGATCTAGACGTGTATGTAGGGAACGCTTAATAAAAAATAAAATAAAGCACTAACCAAAATTCAGTGTTGTGTAATATTTTCTAGGTTTGGCTATTTATTTGTTTAATTTTCACGTGTCCAATGCGCAGTGAAATTAATTTTGTGGTATCAGCTAGTTCGGTGGGCGGGAAAGTACAAACCTTAATTTCGTTTCTCCACAAATCAAATTCATGAAATACCTACTCGTAATTCAATTAAAAGCAAATAGTTTGTGTTGACAGATTCAAAATTTAAAAGCGAAAATTTAATTTAACTTGGGAACCGCTTAGATGCAATCTCTCCCAAAATAACAACAAAGAACTTAGTACTGAATTTATAAATTTTAATCTTATTAAGTGTGTCTAACTTTTGCCGTTGCAGAAAATCTTTAAGCAATGTTACTTATTTGACAAGATTCTGATTACAATTTTAATTGCCACATCAATCAAGTAGATGCAACAAGTAGTAAGCTTGTGCGATAGTGGGTGGTCTGACTCAGCTGACTGAGACAACACAATCAAATAAGGTAAAGCTTCAGAGTTTGATGCAAAAAAAGAACCTACAAGATAGACAATATAAATAACTCTGGAAATTGAAACTGCAGGAGTCACGACATGATGGTGAAAATAATAAGAAAAACGCAATGCAGGCGTTAAGGCCATTGCTCATTTGCTATTGATGGTGGTTTCAATATAACTCATGTCATACCCAGCCAGATGCAGTTTTTGTGATGAATCTAAGATTTAATGCCATGGTAGCCTCCATTTGTAGGAAAACCTAATTTTTCCCGTTCGCTGGCTCGTGCAGATCTATGAATGAACCTTGTACCATGACAGCCTTCTAATGGTATATGGTACCTACTATATCTTAATTTCCTTTTGGGACTTATTGTGTAGACTTTTCATCTGAGGTAGAAGCATTTGCACGTTTTTAATACTACAATACACGACATGCTGTGTTTTTCAAAAGATCGAAATAATTTAACCATGAAGCATACTATAGGAAAGACTCTTTCAAGAGGAGAACTCCAAACCCTCTTCTAACCTAGGTACTTTGTGTAACGTTGAAAGTTCTCCCGAAATCGTAAATTGCTATTTCCTTTCATTTTCCTACTAAAACTAAAAAATGTCTTCCAATTCTTTAGGACAAAAAATAACAAAAATATATTGAAGGGCAATTTAATTTTATTTGAGAAACGTGCGCCATATGGTTAGGCTTTAAATTTCCTGAGATTCAATCACTTACAAATATTTGTGTTTCAAATCTAACAGATTGAAAATTCTTCGAAAGCATTCGAATACAAATATCATAAAATCTTTTCCAAGAAATTTTTGCTTACCCCCGCTTCAACTTTATGGTTCATTTGGCTTGTGTTGTGTTGTGTTTATTCCAGGATCTGTCAAATAAGAACCTAGAGAGCTATACCTATCGATATTCAATTGAACCTTAAGAGCAAACAAAAAATAATGGAATACTTTCATGTTGTGCTGAAGCTTAAAAATGACATTAAGGTATATCACCAAGATTCGAATCAATACTTTTGCCTCAGAATTTTTATTTGAAAAAAAAAACGAAATAAAAATTGACCATAATACTTCAAAAAGGGGAAGAGAAATAGAAATAGCTACTTTTTTATTATTTCCAATATCAAAACAAGAACAGTCAGAAGTAGTCAGAGTAGAATGGAAGGACTTTTCCTTTGTATTGTTTTTCGTTTTGACAAAAGAAAATTCATGAAGCAGTTTGCAGTGTCACCGCCAAAGTTCATGAGAGGGGTACGCTTACGTTTCCCGGTGACCACGCTCAATGAAATTTGTAGCGAAACGTTCGAGGTGAGTACTGTATTGCACTCGCTAAATATTTTTGTATATGTAACGCGGCTAATCCGAACACAAGGAAGTAGAAGGAACTTTTCACTCTAACCAAGCAACGGTGAGTTTCAAGGTTTCAATCAGGCTGAACTATTTAATTTGGTAAACACTTATACAGACTACTGCTACACATTTTGATCTCAGGTCGATAAAGAGTGGTTTATTGGAGTCTTCATTTAGAAAGGACTGTTCCCAAAAGTAGGGGCTCGAGCCGGACACATTATGCTTTTTGACTGGAAAACACCAACGAGCATCGGATACAAATGGATAGATTGTTGAAAACCAAGAATTTGTAAGAAATTATTCAAATTACCATCTCGTCTGTAGTTGGAAGGCTCGTCTTCATTTACTTCTGCTGTACTTGAGACAAATCTGCTTTTACCCTCGTACTGTTTGAAAAGCCCTAAAAGATCTTGACATGAACAATTTTGCTGAACCGGATACTATGCTGCCATTGTTCTCAAGACGGGTGAGTTCATGCTGGCAAAACCACTGCATAAGCTTTCATATCCGTCCTACTTTAAAGATCTCTTTCCGAGTGGATGGAAAACTACATTTGTCCAGGCAGTCCTTAAAAACAGCGGATCTTTCTCACACTCTTGCTATCTCTTACGATTACACTAACGTCTCTTGTTCCCAAGGTCATTGAAACGCTCATCAACTTTTGCTTTAAAAGTACCTCGAAGAACGAGAGTTTCTTAATTGTGACCTGATAGTATACTAACCGAAAAATAGAGCAAATATTTAGATCGTTTTGGAGAAAGTAAGATTATTGCGCTTGATATTTGAAAAGCAATTTATAGAGTTTGGCATCAAGCTCTTGTATTAAAAATGTGTACATTTAGTTTTGATGAATCTGTTCTTTGCTGAAATTATCTTTCGAATGGCATTGGACGGTTTCAAGTCTGAAATTCATTAAATAAATACTGGTGTGGCATAGGGCTCAGTTTCCCCTGCGAATCTCTTTCTCATTTTCTTCTTATCTTCTTTCTGAAGCATCTTATCCATTAAACTGTTTTGCTAACGATAGTACTCTCAGTGTTTTGTATTTGTCCGAATATATACACCCCTGTCCTTTGCATATAAAGTTCCAACGGCAAGGTACGATTAGCTCATTAAATTCTGATCTTGAAATTATTATCCGATGGAGAATAAGAAGCCTTGTAGAATTTAATACTTCGAAGACTCAATGAGTTCTACTGTCGTTAAATCGATATCTAACCTTCTCCCTACTGCCAATGAATCTACATAATATGCATCGAGAAAACTAACAAACTTTCAATCCACGGTAGCAACCACCTTCTATTGAATAAGCACAAAACAACGTGATTTCGCTAAAAATACATCTAAGTATTTGGGCTTCCTTCGTCGTCGGTGCAATAAATTTGTCTCCCCATTTAATCTGGCTATTTGCTGTAAATATTTTGCTCCGCTAAGGCCGGAGTGTAACTAATATTTCTGGGCTGGTGGTCCTTCGATTTATTTGGGTTTTTTAAATACCAGGCCTTTAAGCTGATTGGAGATATGGAGATATAAACATTGTAGAACCATTGAACATGGTTTTTTGTCTCTCCTTATTTGATCGTTCCCTAAATTGTCAGTGTACTAGTGAAATAGCCATTTGCATTTCTTTCCTTAAATAACTCAACCATAGCACTCGTTCTTTCAGGAATGCCCATCAATTTGCTCTCAATTTGCATCGGTACCTCTTTTCTAATCTTCTCCACTTTCCCTTTAAATAGTATTTATATCACCTCACATCATACAGAATGCCAATCGTGGCATCCGCTGTGTGGCACGTCCTACTAGACATGTCGTTTAGTACCATATGGTTCAATTTGGGCCATAAAAATTGGTTAGCATCGTTCTGTTATACTTGCCATTGATGGTGACCGCCTCGCCAACGGTGTTTTCGAAAAAGTGCAGACCAGTGCCCCCTTCTCCAACCAAAATACACAACGAATGGTAATTTTTTGAAAATGCATTTTCACCTGATGAACTTCGTGTGGGTTGTTTTCGTCCCTCGTAAGGAAATTTTTACTGTCGTCACTAAGGATTATTTTTCGGCCACAGCGCGGGCGTGAAGTTAAGGAAGAGAAAGAAGGATAGGAAAGATGTGTGGCACGATGTTCTGAGAATGAAGGTTGTTGTCTCAGATATTTTATCTCCAGGGATGGCGGCTGAACTAAAGCGGAGAATGCCGTGTCTTATTTTTATGCCGCTTATAATTCACATTATTTTATTCGTGTTCATCCTTGTTGGGCATACTAGTTTAACTCAATTACATGTTGTTAGTGTTATGCCTGAACAACATTGTAATGAGTAAACCAGCAACCCATTGATAACAATTTTTAGAAGGTTTTTAATGGAATTAAAACGACATAGACGACGGCAGGGATCGAACCTGTGATCATGAGGTTCACAGGCGAGCACACATCCATCGCGAGCACACATCCATTGGCTGACGGATTACTAAACCGGTCGTCTCAGACGTTGAAGAGTCGACTGTGATGGGCCACTATATCTATCGTGATCATGATTTAATTTGACGTGAATAATAAATCAGAAATTTTACAGCTGTCACCAAAATAACATGGCCGCCACAGGCCGCTTAAGCAATATTTATGTTTATAGATCAATGTTTATTTTCGGTATACCATTTGTCCGTTTAAGAATGATGATGATGGAGAATTATCGTTGCATAATCAAAGTTCAAGGTTAGCAGGGGCATCACCGATGTCTTGGAACGCAAATAAGGTATGCCGATTGTCATGCGACTTTGTTAAGAGACTATGCCTTTTGGTTAGTGGGAGAATTTTGGACTTTTCTTTCGAGAACGATGTTAAAAGTCCGTACAGCTACTTTCATATGCCAGACCGTACTGACAGAATAAGAAGAATAAGTCGTGATTGAGAAGAAATCGAATATATGGTGAATAACAGCAAGACCAGGAACATATAAACTGCCATCAAGTACGGCTTTTAAATATTGACGAAGTCGTGGTTAGAACTAAAGAACAACTATAACTATACGAGGTGGTTAGGACATCACAGTTAAGAAAAATAGAAAATCAAATAACTTAGAAGATAACGTCTCGAGAGAGCCTAAACCTAGTGTCTTACAAATCTCAACCATTCCTGCGTACGTGTTAGAATGGAGTGAATCTACAATCTTTGCCGGCTTAGATGCGAAGCACTTTTTGTGATTGGAGATACATTTGGAAGACTTGTTACTTTCTCGCATGAGGCAGTACAACCCTCATTGCTTAGCGGCTGGGAATCGAAGCTGGACCTTCTGCATGTAAGTCTAACGCATTAACCAGGTGGCTGAGTTCCTTAGAGTTTGTGCGAAAAAATCGTGAGACTATTATGCTATTGGACAACACTCATGGCCCCAGTCATCGTAAAGTGCGCACAAACGAGAATATGGCTGCTGTAGCCGAGAATATGATTTCAACAGCTCGACTAGCCTGCGGAGAATTCTGCACAAGGATCTCGGATTATTCGCTTACAAGGTCCAATTGACTGAGCAATTGAGGGCGCATGACCATCCGCTTCGTTAGAGCAGCTTGACGAGGCGTATTTTTATCGCAGTAGCTATTTTAACAAATTAAATAGCTGCCTCTTGGGCTTGGAAAATCCGCACTTTTTTGTCCAGAAGCAAATCCATCCACAATGAGTGACTGTTTGGTGTGGATTGTGGAGTGGTGTCATCATTGGACCATTTATCTTCGAAAATGAGGCTGGGAACATTGTTTTGGTCACGGTGGGCATTACAGAGCCATGTTAACCGACCTTTTTTTTTTACAGAAATTTAAGATACAGATCCGGACAACCTCTGGTAAATGTAGGATAGTGCGCCATACCACACAGCCCATGCCACAATCGATCTTTTGCGAACCAAATTCCCAACTCGTGTTATCAGCCGTCTTGACTTTGGACTTTTCTTTAGGAGGGAAACCATGAAGGCCCGATGTTATGCCAACAATCCGGAAATGATTCAAGCACTTAGGGCCAATGTCATCCAAGCAATCTGTGAGCTGCAGCACGAAACCATCAACAAGGTCTTGGAAAATTGCCACTTGAAGGACGCTCTTACTAATAAAGCCATAATACATGGAAACAATTTGAGTTTGTTCATTTTATTGCATTTTTAAAAAGAATTTTGTATGTGGCCCACCCTGTAGATGCGCATCTTTTTCCAAGAAATTTTCTGAGCTTTAATGATCAAAGCATTAATAACTACTGTCTTAACTGTCTTTAAAAGTTTTGACTAAAAGTTCCCATCACGGAAATACGACCAAACTTTTTGGGGACGCCTCTGGTAAGGAAAGGAAAGTATTTCTGTTTGCACAGGTACTTAGTCAACCTATTTTGTTTTTTCATTTGCATAAAAATGCGAGATTTTGTTTGGATTTGTCATTCTGTGATCTGCGGAGATAACGACTGTTTTTCTTTTTATTCCCTTTAACCATTTCTACAGTGCTTCAGAACAACAACTGAAAAGTAAGTCGAAGTTCCCAAGGGAAAAGATAGTAGGAGCATATAAGACAACTTAAGCAATATTGAGAAGATATTTGGTGAGGAGTGAAAGACCATTTCAAGAGCTTAAGTTACCGCTTTTACGTGACGTTGTGTATTGGTAACTGTTGTGACTGATTGATAAATGATGTGATGGTAATGCCGGATATCCTTGCAAATCTCTTAATAAAACTGGTGGTAATGCGTTGGGCGTATTCCATTCACTTTAAAAAGGTATTTTATCTTGAAATAGCTGACCTTAACTGTTTTATTTTCTTTTCCGAGAGGGAGATAGAGGAAAGCATCGGTTTGTTTGAGCAGCCCTTAAGGGTTTGGTATGAACAATTTGTATCCTGTACATGCGTACATACGAGTACTTACATACGTACTTGTCGGGTCAATTTTTATGCTTGGCTTCTGGAGCGCTGTGTCATATGTTACAGCTAGTATTAAGGTCTTGTACATTTATATATATTGTTCCGTAGGAATCGTGACTGAGCGTCAAATAAGAAGAGTGCCAATTTTGTTCTCTGAACACGTATGCGAAATTACTAAGCGTACTTTTGTTCAAAAGTACGATTTTGCTTTCAAGTGTCCGTCTGTGGTTTGAATACATACATATATTATCATATCTCTTTTTTGATATGTATTATAATGCAACGAATTAAACTGTGTTTTCTCCAAGAATTAATTGCCTCCCTTAACCATTAGACAATTGTATGCAGAAAAAAAGTCATTTGCGTTTTATTCGTCTCTGTTTGTTTAATTAGAGCACGACGTTTCCTTTTTTTTTTTGCCTCTAATAAATGATACCCTGTGTTTTCTTAAGCTATGATATCATCATAGCAAAAAATACCGTTAAATGTCTAAGAGATTAGTCGAGTCAATTAAGGTTCTTTTACTTTTACCACTTTTAAAGTGCAACTCAAATTTCGGTGACTTTTTTATTTTATAAATTATTTAAGTTCAAGGACGTTCGGTTGCCCTCCACTCGGAGGGACCAGTAGAGTAGGACAGATGGAAAAGCTTACGCAATGGCTTTGACAGCGTTGAAGAACACTTAGATATTCAGAACAACTTGAGGATAATATCCCGGCCAACGGACTTGTGTGCATCAAGATCCTTCAGAACTCTTGCAACTATACGAGAGCAAAAGAAGATTAGTCCCATAAAATCGTTTACGGTCTAAAATTCAGAAGGAGTCAGGACGCTTTCTGACATAAGTGTCATTGAAGACGAGCATTGGAACCGATGACGAAGCAGTTTTCGTAAATTTTTGTACATTGTACTATTTTTTATCTTAATTGTTGGTCATGCAATAATAATTCGGTGTGTGGAATATGATCGTTAGAGGTCCTTCTAGCTCGTTTGAACTTTTTCAAGTTTTAATTTGTTACGGTGAGATTTACCGCAACAAAAACCATTCTTAATCTTGGTTCTTCAAACCTTCTTCGACTATGTTGCTTAGTCATAATCTCACTCTCGATATCTGTTTTCCCCTCCATCCCAACCATTCCCATTTTTCGACTCACATTTTGAGTCCGTTGTCCTCATGGAGCTTGAGAGGAGCTCAGAGAGGATGACAAAATAGGTACACTAAAATTCGATCGAGTTGAGCCAGCGGATTGGCTGGAGACCCGCACGTCTTCTACATAAACGAGGAAACTTATATTTGAAGACAACAAGAGAACGAAACATACACATAGTATGTTTGAGAACAACACAACATCAACATAATTAAAATAGTTTAACTTTCATCTCTGAAGACGGCCTTGAGCCCACCCTAAAATTCTTTATTAAAACTTAACTTAAAGAACAGACCAGCATAAAAGAATGAAACGCTAAACGCTATCCCTTCAATACCCCCAAATCTGCACAAAGGACCAGGGACCACCGAATAGTAGATTACGCGTTAGGTTGTTTAGGTTGCATAGTTGCTTTCCTTCTTCGGTTCCTTAAAATTGTGGAAAGATTAGTCACACATATTTGCTCCTTTTTCGAATAAGTATAAATAATAGTAAAACATAGTAGAGTAACTGGGCGAATGCTCAGAAAAGTTATCTTCAACTTTTTATTTCTTTTTATTTTTCTCAAAAATATTAATAGTAAATAAATCAGGGTACGGCCTTGGATTCGCTAAGTTTTGGGACAACACCAACAACTTGGGGATTCATTGATTGTGTGGGTGAAAGAGAGTTTCGTTGGAACTCAACATCGGAGTGGTATCGTAACCGAGTTCCACGAAAGCTTGTGATTGAGAGTATGAATGCGTGAGTGAACGAGGAGGCCAAGAGAGAAAGACTAAATGGTTAAACTAATTCTTGGTTGACTGTATAAGCCAATAGACAATTTGGAAAATATTGGTTTTAAGAAAAGAAAAGAATAAAAAGTTGAAGAACTTGTGAGAAAAATAGAAAGTGTTTTAGAAATATGTATTTATATTTTAAGGATTTTTCGAAGAAGGAGTTATTTTGTGGAAAGAAATTTAATCGTCAGAACGGGGCGAGTTAAGTCATTGAGGAAAAGAAGGAAGAAGGAAGAGAAAGGAGAGAAAGGAGAGAAAAGAGGAAAAGATAAGTAGAGTGATTTAAGTTTTTTTTATTCGTTTGCTAAAAAGTGTTCTGCTAAATAAATTCGGTTGGCCTTTGATTTCGTTTCTATAATCTCAAAATTGTGAGACGCGCGCCCCTTGACAGTAGTCTTAATTTTCGGTTTATTTCGGGACCGAGCGATAGCGGTCCATTCTTGCGGTCTGTGGTTTCAAAACTTTCTTTGTTTCATTTTTCATAATTTCATTTTCATTTAATCTTAAATAATTTCATTTATTTTCAATTGGTTTTATCCAATTTATTTTTGTATTTACATCTAAGTATATTTGAAAAAATTCTAGGTTTTAATACAGGCGCAAGCCACAGTTTCCTAGATATTTTTAAATAAAACTTTCTTGCTTCCCATTGGGAATTTAAAAATTGTGTTTACTTCATATTTTTGAAGGACAATTACAGAATCCCGGTTAAGGCAAACGACCCTTAATAGTTTCCTGGCGCCCACCCTACAACGTAAGTATGCCCCAGTACTTGCACCGATTTAATTAAACTCGTTTAACAACCTAATTCTTCTTTTTATTCGATCTGAATTGTTTACTCCTTTTTTTTATTACATATTAATCCTACCAACCCACCCCCACCTGACTAGCCGGTAAGCTGCGTCGTTACCCATCGCAGTGTTGTTGCAGTATTTTTTTAATCTCTTTCTCTCTATCATACTTGTTGATCGTTTTGACTTTTCGTCAATTCGATCATATCCCTCGCGTGTGCCGGTTGCACAATTTAATAATAATTAATTCGTTTGCTCTTGTTTTGTTATAAATTATAATTATAATTGGATTCGTATAATCCAAAGTCGCGGTTTTTAAAGTTATCGTCACCCTGATCATCATAATAATTCGCCCTAAAACTCGGGAAAAATATTGCAACATTTTTCTTAGTAACCTCCTTACAGCTCGAGTTAAACCATGTTTCTCTTTCAGTTTCATAGATTTTTCTCTATTTGGGATAAATATTCTAATTCCTAAAAAAATTATGTTTGAAATCATATCTGCACTGGAGTCCACGTCACTATCGAGAAAGTATAGCAACCAGTTAAAGGTCGTGAAGAAAGCACTGATATTGATAAATCTCTTCTTCGCTTCGGACTGCTCAATACAAGACGTGTTGGATGGTTTTAAATCTGATACTCCCAAAATAAATTCTGATGTGCCTCAGGGCTTCGTTTTGACTTTGTTGTTGAAACTTTTGTCTAAGTTTCAAATCCATTAAATTGTTAAACTAATGGCAGTAATATCAGTTTCCAACATAAATTTCCAGATGCATACCTTTCTTCTTCGGATGTGGATTCAGAACGGCTGCTCATTAAATTCTGATCTCAATAGCATTGTCAAATGAGGAGCCATAAACCGCATAGATTTCTTTCAAAACTCAATGCTGTCTCCTGCAATTAAAGCGGAACCCACCCCTCACGCCGACATTAATGAGTGGTACGAGTACTTGCATTAAGGATATCAAACAGTTTTTAGTTCTTGGTATTTGTGTTCACAAACCACATTGTCTGATGGAATGACCGTATATTCGACGTCGCCAAAACCACTGCTGATTGCTTGTTCCAATTTGTTAATAAAATAATAAGTTTATCAAAGTCTAATAGCTGATAGGAAAGAAAGACGACTTGTAGTAGATACAAATCTCTTTTTTATTCAAAAAGATCTATGCCATTTTTTTGAAATGGAAGGCTTGGAAATTCGTGTGACAATAAAGGCTCTTTTAATTTCTAGTTTGGTATTTTTTACAGGGGACACAATTTTCTATATATGTTTGGATATCTTAATTCATGTGGACCAAAATACTATGCCTCTTGTTCGGCAATTACTTTTTTCTACATATACGTGGGTGAGAATCATGAATATGTCCAAGAATATTTCTTGTCATTTCATGAGGAATTACTATATAAAGTATGACTATTGAAAATAAGATTATACATTTCTGTCAGCTCGTCCAGTCCAAAGTGGAGTCAGACAGGGCTGCATTCTGTCACCAATATTGTTTCTGTTGGTGATAAGCGATGTCCTGCGAGCGGCCTTGACGGGAAACGAAGGAGTTCAATAGATTCTGACGTCTCACCTGAAACATCTTGACTATGCAGTCGACATATGCTTGCTCTCTCATAGGATCATGGATCTACACTAAATGATAACAGGCGTGGAGAGAGAAGCAGAAATTGTGGGGCTGAAAATCAACTCCGGCAAAACAAAGATGATCTGGCTAGGACCCCAGTCATCTTCTCTCATAAATATTTCTGAACAACCGGTAGAGAAAGTACAGAGGTTCCAGTACCTTGGAAGTACCGAGGTAGCACCAAACAGGACATCAGCAGTCGAATCGGGAAGGCAAAGGCTGCTTTCGGTATGCTTAGAAATATATGGAGTAATAACTCTCTAAGCTTAAGAACCAAGCTACGGCTGTTTCGATCCAACATCGAATCCGAGTTACTTTAGAGTTGCAGCGCTTGGAAAGTAACAGTAGGTGTCACTAACAAGCTGCAAACGTTCATTAATAGATGTCTACGAAACATCCTTAGGATTTTCTGGCCCAATAGTATATCAAACGAAAAGCCCCTCAGGAAAATGGGTCAGGAACCTATTGACTCTATTATACGACGCCAAAAGTGCAAGTGGATCGGACACACGCTTCATTATTTTTTGTTGAATATTCAAAAGCAAACTTGTGGGCCATTGAACACGAAAATCCAAAATTTTGGGCAGAGCACGTTTTGAAGTAATCCACGAGTTCATGTCCCTGATGTTTGGAAAATACTTTTTGGGTCGTATATTTGGAGTTGAATGTTGAACTGTGTTAAGAATCACTGGACCCGTTATTTGAATTCAGTTTTATAAGTCTAGAAATAAGTGTGGTCCGTTTCAAAACATATTGTCGAGCCGCTGACGTGGGTGTTTCTAGTTTGCTTAAGATTTCTTCCAGAGCAGTTTTAAGCGTTGTTTGATTTATTTCGCAGTGATTAGTCTTCATTTATATGAGCGAATCATTCTGAAAAAATTATAGAAATATTTTATTTTATTATGGGGCACATTCAGCCTTTGTCGTAATTGTCTTGCGTGCTTTCGTCGAAAGTACTTTTTTAAAAGTGTTTATATAAAAACAAATACTTTCTTGAAATTTTGTAAAAATAACTAGAAGAAAAAATAAATAAATCTTGTGTTAATAATAACTAAAACTTGAGTTGGACACCCATGAAACACCGTTATCACAAAATTTAATATCACTTCCCTCGAACCTGAACAAAGTTATACAAAATCACTCAAATATAAAAAAAAAATCTCTAGACACCACAGCAGTTGGAAGTGAACTGTAAAAATTCGTATATGATAGAAGACAACAGTGTTACCAACAACGCCATTAAAAGTTTTATTTAAAAATCAACTGTATTTTTACTATTGTTAAAGTCGAATGTGCTTCAACGCCAAATATGCCCCACTCTACCCTACATTTAAACATTTATTGAATAGAGAGTTACAAAGATTTTACAAAGTATGTACGAGTATACAACAATGCTTAGAAATTTTTCATCCCTTCTGTTCTGTATGTAATCTATAAGGCCTACATTACGTCGAAAGCTCGATTACAATTCCCATATTTGGGCAGGTACTCCAATAACTCACTTGAATCTCTTGGACAGAATGCAAAAAAGAGCTTTAAAAATGTTAGGTGATAGAAGTATAACAGAAACATATGAAGCTCTCGAGCATGGTCGTAATGCATTATGTCCATCATTGTTTTACCATTATTTTAATAAACAGAGTTCTAGTGAAGAAGCCAGATTTCTCTTGAGTCCAACCTCAGACGTAGAGTTAAGTTGAGGGATTTTTTCGTAAGCTGCACTTTGCGAATGTGGAATGCCTTACTCGGCTCAGTATCTCCCCGTAATTGGGATTTAAAGACATAAAAAAAAATAATAAAAACATTCAAAACCAATGTGCTTCCATATCTTCTTTTAAAACGTCTCCAATATTCCTGTGCTCTAACATTTTAAAGTAAGTCTGCTTATGCAAAACTTAAAATATATTCAGTTTTTGTAGCTTCATCCTTTTGAAGTCTTAATGCTTGCCTTCCAATTTTTCCGCCCAAGGTCAGTTTCATTGTAATATAAAATATTGTGAACAAGACAAGATTTGTTCCTTAACCGAAAAAAAAATCAATAAAGTACGGGGACGTCGTGATTCAATCCAAAGAAATCCGTTTAAAAAAGCTATTCCCATTTTCAACCTTCCATGATGATTTGCATTTAAAATGGTTGCTCAACCTTTCACTACCTAAACTTTACTTAAAAGAAAAACAGTTCCCTACCTACTGGACCAAGCTGTTTTATCATATTTTAATATTCGTGTCTTCCTTTAAGATTCAGTAAATTTGATTTCCCCAAAACGAATTTCATTTAAAACTTAAATGCGAAAGTGAAATTCTTAACTAAAAAGAATAACTCCATTGAAATTATTATTCTTGTTCACTAAACCAAAAGTCTGACCTTCTTGTCCTTAGAGGAGCAAACGGTCTCGAGGAGAAAAACAAAGAAACTGTCTAACCCAATCATTCCCTTAATAAAACCTTTTGAGAAACATAATCGAAATTTTTCAAACTAACTTCAGTTGCAGGGCTACGAGTATTTAAATCTTAAATTTCCTCAAAATTGAATACGCATTATCATGCAAGACGTATTTTATAAAATGAGTTTTGTTAAGTGAATATTCAGTCAAACTCCTTGATAGCAGTTAATTTATTCAATTTGGGAACATTTTGCCAAGGCAACCATGCGAGTGTTCATCTTGATGACATCTTTCATGCGTGAATGGTTAATGGTATTATAATTTCCGCATAATGATACGAACGAATTTGGCGAATTTAAAAAAAAAAAATGTTTTCTGTTCACTCAGTGCAGACTTCGTTTAATTTTGTATGCGCTTAAATTACGCTTATATCTGCTTGATGTGCTCCTGACAAGATAAACAGACGAGGCATCAGTTTCAACAGCATTTGTACTAGACATCAAAGTTATGAATCCGACATACCGGCGGCAGTGACAGACGGATATGAGAAAGTGGCAAAATACAGCTACATAGCAGATTCAATTTCCCATTCAACTGTGAACTTTTCCAACAAATTAAGATTACTTTCTCTGGTGAAGTATATGCATGTTCGAAGCTCACAAGCTGCCAAGGCTTGATTCAATGTATATACCTATAAGCAAGCATCAAGCAGGACCAGCCCGAGCTACATTAGAGCCCTGCGCAAGCTTCATCAGTGGCGCCCCTCATTTGGGGTGATTGGCGGAAGAAGTCATTTCCTCATTACCCAAGGGGTACCCTTTGCAATGCGTTTTTTTTTAACGAGGTATCCCCAAGAGGCCTATTCCTAAATAATACTTATATCTAATTAAAATAAATATGATTTTTATTAAAAACTAAGAAATCAAAAATGTATTACAAAAATAATAGTAAATAAAGAATAAAAAATAATTGTAAACTAAAGTCATAAAATATATCACAAAAATGTATGAACTGCAAAAGTATTTAAAAACTAATTCAAAAACATAGCAACATACAAATAAATAATGGACTCATTAATTGTTGTTCATGTAGGAAATAATAATAAGATTATTATTTTAATAAAAATAAATAGAACCGAATTTATTGCAATAGATTAACTTTTCTAGCTTCTGTTTTAGAAAGCTCAATTACCAGATAATCATAATCTAATGACTTGACAAGCTCTTTCTCTATAGCCATTATTAACAAGTCAACGTATCTTTCTTGAGTCATTGGGGTCCTGAAGTAGTTTTTTATTAAATTTAGTTTCGAAAAACTACGTTATTTGAGGAAACTGTGATGGTATTTCTAGATTTAGAGCTATGGCTTCAGCTGATTGCAAGTTAGTGAATTGTTCTTCTGATCGCATTTCCACTAAAGAGTTTTTAGTAACTTCCAGAACTAGAACGCTGTTAGATAAATTAACTGACGGACTTTGTAAATACTTACTAGTTGTATTATTTTTTTTTCTAAAATATCAAACTAGATTAATATGCAACATATAAACTTGAAACTAAAATTTTACTTCGTAATGACTCTGCAGTGTTTCTATTCTCAACGTTTCCAGCCTCAAATATTTCAATAAGAACTTCATATTATATCTGCTAAGATTTTTCTTAATGGTTTTAAAGCATTAAGTCTAATCCCATATAGTTCCGGAAAAGGGTTTAAAGGTCAAACCAGCGAATTTTTTCTTATATATGTATGTCCCAACACATTGTTGAACTGGATAGAAAGTTTTATAGCCATTGAGCTATGTCAAAAAACTTAACAGATTCCAACGAACAGCAAGCTGAATCATTAACAACCAACAACAACCAAAATGAATGCAAGCAGCCTGAACAAAATAAGCTCTTGGTTCAAGACACTTAATTTTATTTTGAACACCAGCCTCTTTTCCTTTCATGTTTGATCCATTATCATAACCTTATACATATACACTACTGGAATAGTAGCTTAGCAGAAGAGTTTAAATTCATAGACGCAACTTTTAATTTTGCGCGCTGTTATGTCAATGAGTATGAATTTTGTACCTCAGAATTTCTGTTTGAGTGACATTGCTGACTTCGATTTCATATAGAAGAACTGACATCGGGAGCATGTTATCAACATGCAAGCTGTTTACTGTCTGTATTTGCTGTTGAAATTTTGTTTTATGTTACACTGCATAGGAGAGGGTTATCAAAATAAAATAAATGCCTTCACTCATACATGCGATGGAACCCTTTGGGTTCAGCGCCCTGCGCATTTGCACAGCTTGCACGTATAGCTTGTCCGGCCCTGGCATCAAGGGAAGAGGATATCTGGGTAAGGGTTATAAGTAAGCATTTTATTTATATTCATTATTTTGAGGGCTCGGGAGAATTACAATTGTTTCCGTATCTATTTTGCGTTTGAATGTGCAGGATGTGTGTAGTCCTACTAATCTATAAGCCCCTTTTTTCTCGTTTAACTCCCAATTCAAGAAGGACTAGAGAGATAAGCAACACATTCAAACCAATCGATTTTTTCTTCGAATATCTAGTCAACTGGGATAAAGGCTAAATAGAAGTCATTTTTTGAAATCGTGTGTGTGTAATTTTAGGAAAACGTTTTCTAGAAGATGGTTTCATGTTGACTGGGATGGAAGGGAATGGAATAGTCGGAAACGATATCAAAAAACTTAATGAAAGGACTAGCCTAGTTGTCTTAATGCGGGGAAAAAAGGTGTTGGTACCACTTGCACCCATTTCTGGTAAGAGGAGCAAATGTTTAAGCAAAATCTTGACGGAAACCTTTGTAGAAGGCGCTTTGACTAAATGGTGGCCGGAAAACTAGAGTCTTGAGCACTTTTCACTCATACTCGGCTGCCAACTAAGAGGTTTTGGGATTATAAATTTTTTCGAAAACTTCACATGTGCGGATCGAATCCGAAAGCCGAAATATGGACGATTTCACTGATCGAAATAGCCCACTTTCAAAACTTTCCCAGATCAAAAGTGGACTTATATAATCAAATGGCACCTTCACATGGTTTGGTTTTTGAGCGCGTTTCTATATTTTATGTGCTGCGAGTCAAAATCAATATTTTTTGATGAAGTTATTTTATTAGTACATAATTTTTGTGTTTAATTATAATGCTGGTGTTCCGTAAGGCTCCGTTTTTGTTTCCGATTTCTTACAAAGAATCTCTTATCCGAAACTTCTAATCCACTTCATTGTTTTGTTGACAACTCAACCCTCAGCTTCGTTCTTAAATTTAAGTCCATATTCTTCGGAAGTGAAATTGCAATGGTATCGTATGATTAGCACATTAAACTCCAATCTTTACAGCATTGTTAAATGCGGTATAAATTAAATGCACGACTGGGTCGCACGAATTTGCTATTATGAATTTTAAAAATGAATGTTTCTAGAGAAACAGTTCATAAGCATGAAATTGATTTTTCAAATGACTAAGTTGGAGCTAAAAATAGGATGTACGGGATAGGTACCTATCGAAAGAAAATTTTTTTTATCAAAATTCTAGGTGCCGTCTTTGAAAAATACAATTTTCTAAAACCATTTTTTAACATTTGTATGGTGGGTACCGTTATTTTTAGGTAAAACAATTTTTCTCAAATCTTGTAAATTATATTAAGAAACTTTTCTCGAGCATGGGGTTTTCCAAGAAAAAAATTTGTATTTTTTTTAAATCCAAAAAATAAAAAAATAAAAATTTGAATATGTAATAATATTTATATTTTGGAGGATCTTTTTACTGTTTTCGAGAAAATCAAAAACAAAAAAAATGGTTCCAGGGGGGCTACCAAATATAACCGTTTTTTGGAAGTTTTTTTTCCAATTCCCAATTACTTAGCTTTAACTGAAACAAATTTTATATATTTTTTTTTAAATTCTGTGGGATAGTTTTTGAGATAAAAAAATATTTATAAGATTTCGAAAAAAAAATCGAATGGCGGAAAAAATTAAAAATTATATCTACCAAGTTTAAAGAAAATCGGTCGAGCCGTTTAGGCTGCAGTCGAAAAGACAGTCAGCCAGACAGACAGAATTGTGAGACCGACTTTTTTGGTCTTCGCTTTCATCGTAATGTCAACTTTGATCAAAATCTCGAGTTCATTTTTTTTTACGCATGCATAACTTGCCTTAAGTACCTATAAGTCGCAAGTAAAAAGTCAACTCATGGTAAAATTTTCTCAGTTCAAGCTTGGAAAAAAGCCTTAAACTTATATTTCTTTTATCAAATTCAAATTGTTTTTGAAATGAAAAGGTTTAGTGAATTGAAGAAGTTGTAAGAAAATACCTGAAGGATTTTCAGAGAACTTTCGCAAGAGAATAAGGACTTGTAGTTACATCTTAATAATGAGAAGTTAACTCTTTGAATTAAATTAGAACTGATTTTTATTTATTTAAAAAGCACTATTATACTAAAAGTTTGTTTACATTCGATAAACAAACTTAATAAATTATCCTATGAATGATTGATGAATTGTTGGACTGTGAAATATTATTATTTTTAAAACTAAGTGTAATATAATACTTAAAGTAAATTAATAGATCGCCACAGACTTAATAATCTAAAAAGCAATACCACTAGCGAATTACCAGATTTATAAGACTCATTTCATCATCATCATCATCGGCTCGACAACCGGGTTCCGGTCCTGGCCTCTTTCAACAAGTCTCTCCACCTATCCCGGTCTCTAGCCGACGCCATCCAGTTGCGCACCCCAAGGCTTCGGGCGTCCTGGTCTACGCCATCTCTCCAGCGCAAGCATGGTCTACCAGGCTGTCGTCTACCATAGAATGTACCACAAAGAACTTTCCGAGCAGGTTCCTCTTCGCTCATGCGAGCTAGGTGCCCTGCCCACTGGAGTCTACCGAGCTTAATTTTTGTCACGATATCTGCTTCAAGGTAGATTGCGTACAATTCATGATTGTACCGTCTCCGGAATCGTCCTTCCTCACATATGGGGCCAACAATTCTCCTTAAGACTTTTCTCTCGAACGCAGCTAAGAGGTCGGAGTGCCTTTTGCTAAGCACCCAAGTCTCGGATCCATATGTATGGGACGATGGTCCCTCTTGTTGCCGTGCCAGAGTCACGTCCCCTTGTCGGAGTCCATTAAAGATTTTGATTGGTCTGGATAGCAATCCGGCTATTTTTACTTGGCTTGTTACGTTGGTCATGGTCAACCTACATAGCCGTGTCAATTTATTTGGGATGCCGAATTCTCTCATGGCTTTGTAAAGTTCTACCCTGGCTATGCTATCATAGGCGGCCTTAAAGTCTATAACAGATGGTATGTTGGGATGTTAAATTCTAGACATTTTTCCATCGCCTGCCTAAGGGTAAAGATCTGATCAGTTGTTGATTTGCCTGGGATGAAACCACACTGATATTGTCCGATAACGGTTTTAGCGTATGGGGTTATCCGGTCTTGTAGGATAGAGGAGAGTATCTTATAGGCGGTACTCAACAACGTGATACCTCTATAATTGCTGCACGTTGTGACATCTCCCTTCTTATGTATGGGGCATATTATGCCTTTTCGCCAGTCTTCAGGCATTTCTTCCTGCTCCCATATACGTGCACTATAATATCATGAATTGCTTGACGTAAGGCTGGCCCGCCGTAATGAAATAATTGGGCTGGTATGCCATCGGCTCCGGGGCTTTGTTCTGTTTAAGCCGGCCTATAGCCTTCTCAACCTCTTCTATGCTTGATGGCGGCAACATAGGGTATTCTTCTTGAAGTAGTGGAGCCTCCACTTCTGCAGTGACCTGACCACTAGCAATTCATTAAAGTACACTTCCCATCGCTCCAGTATGCTTTCAGGATAGATGATCAGATTTCCCTCTCCGTCCTTGCAGTATGTGCAGCGTGGTGTGTACTGCGTCATGTTTCGGACGGATTGGTAGAACTTCCGCGCCTGGTGCGGACCTCGCTCTCGGCTGTTTTCTATTTCACAGATTAGGTTCTTCGCTAGCTTGCATTCATCATCAAACCAGTCGTTCCGATTCTTACGACTGTTGCCTAAGATGGAGTTGGGAGTACCAATGATAGTATTCTTAAGGCGTGTCCACTTCTCATTTACGCCCAGCATACTGGCTCCAGGACTTACTCTCCCTAAATCAAGGGATTCTAGGGCGAGTCCTAACGCATTACCAAAGGTGTTACTGGTGTTTTCATTGCGCAGGGCAGCCGTGTTGATTCGAACCTGATCGATCGGCGGATGCAATGCGTCTTCGCAAGGCAATCCGCCCTCGGAAAACCATACCAACAAGATAGTGATCCGAGTCGATATTGGCACCTCGGTACGTTCGTACCGTCATCAAGTTCGAGTAGTGGCGACGGTCTATCAACACGTGGTCTATTTGGTTACGAGTGACTCCATCAGGTGATACCCAGGTGGCTTTGTAGATATCTTTACGCGAGAACCTGGTACTCGCAACGACGATGTTTTTCGATGCTGCCAATTCTAAGACTCGAAGTCCATTGTCATTAGTGTTCTCATGCAAACTATGGGTGCCTGCGTAATGCCTGAATACCGGCTCCCGACCTATTTTTGCGTTCAAATCCCCAAGGATGATTTTAACATCATACCTTGGGCAGGCATTGAGGGCCCTCTCGACTTGTTCGTAGTGAGTCTCTTTTTCTTCGTCTGAGGACTCCTCCGTAGGTCCGTGAACGTTAATGAGGCTGATGTTCGTAAATTTGCCTCGCACGCGAAGGGTGCATAGCCTTTCGCTTATAGCGTTAAAGCCGATGATGGTAGACTTCATTTTTTCGCTGACTAGGAAGCCTACCCCGAGCACATGGTGTTTTGTATGACAGCTGTAGTATATGTCATATTCTTTCTTCTGTAGAACACCATTCCCTGTCCATCTGATTTCTTGAAGAGCTGTTATGTCAGCTTTATACTTTGACAGGGCATCGGCTAGCTGCTGAGCAGCTCGAGCTCTATAGAGCGATCGTACGTTCCATAAGAAAATTCGTAAATCGTTTTTCCTTTTTCTTTGCGTGGGTTGTCGTCGTGAGATCAGTCCGTTTCCGAGGCTTGTTGTCGGTCTCGTAATTCTTTTAGTTTTACGGGACAGGGAATTAACCTGTCGCCAACCTGAGGAACCAGCCTGATCATATTAGCCAAACCTTTTTTAAAAGGCTTGTTTCTAGCGGCCGCCGCGGAGAGGCTATGATCACACTTCCACCACTCCCGAATAGTTACGGCACGTGTATGTTTTCGTATGCTACATGTTGTTCCCCCTATTCGTCTGATGGCTGACCGCAATTCATTTACTCATTTACAATTGTTTAATTGAAAAAAAGTTAATATTTCAAATTTACATTATAATCAACAAATTACTATATTTATCATTGAAAAAATTATATTCTTTAAATATTTCGTCAAGCACCAGTTCTAGTTTGGCTTTATGGCACGCGTAATTTTGTGCCCAAACTTGAAAAGCTTGTCCCGGATTCGGTCAAGCAGATTTAAAGAAAATCTACGAGTACTTTCTAACAAAAGGATCCAAAAATGTCTTTAACCCTATCTCTATACAAACAAGCATTGAATTTGTTTTATAAGTTATTGAGTTGATGTGTTGTCATAAAATGACACAGCAATGACAGACTAGTACGTTATAATGATACACCATTTAATAAATAAATAAAAGAAGTTACGGAAATGTGTCTTGTAAAACTCATAGGGCCTTACTAATAATCAAATTTAGTGTTAAGGTTAAAAGAAAATCTCCAGATTTTAGAAAATCCCCATACCAATAACTTATTTAATCTGCAGTTTAGTCGTTAGTTATATGTCAAAATTTAATACACGGAAATCCATGATTAAAGTCGAACACTAAATAAGAAGTGTTGCCTTAGTGCTGTTTTATGGTACCTAAATTTGTATTTAACACTTAAATATACTCCCATGTTATCAAGTCGATTTTTCAGATTTTTGTTTAAAGTGAAAAGGAAGTACTTTATTTGTTTGTTTGTATGTTTATGTGCAACAGGAATAGATTATTTAATTTTTTCATAAATATTTAGTACGTCTGGATTATACGTGAAATACGTGGTTATTTTGTTTATTCCATTTTATGTATTTACATAATTACGTACATCTAAAAAAAAGTAACTTTTGTGTTGAAAGGGAATCGATTTAACATTATTTTTGTCTGTTGTTGTATTGGTAAAATTGTGTGTATCCAAGTGTATTTATTTTGAAAACAACAACAAATATAACATTTGAACCACATTCAGTAGAGTTAGATGAGTTTGAAAAACTTATCTTACTAATTTATAGCGGGATGATCTTTCTTTAGTACAAAAAAAAAAAAACATTATAACAATACAGAAATATATGCGTCGAATACAATCTCAAAACCAAATTAAAATTGCATTTGTTTGTTTATTTTTGAAAAGAATTATAATTTTGATGGTGCTGGTTAAATGGTCTTAATCAATTAACTGAATCCATGATAAAAAACTAAACTCAAACTTTGAATTTTTTGTTACGAGTTGAAATAATCATGGATTTAAGATGACACACTGTGAAAAAACTGGCCCCTACTGTTTATCAATAGAAAACCTAAAAACAAAACAATATTCTCACACAATATATGCCAGTCCACTTATTTATAGTTAAAAAATATTTTAAGCTTAAGATTTTCTTATTTTAGTACTTATATTTTTTTTTTATTTTTTATTATATCGATTTTATTAGAAAAATCATAAGAATTTAACAGTTTAAATATACAAAATCATTAGGACTTGGCTATGCCGTCTGCCGATTGGTACAGTTTATGATTTTAAATAAGTTTAAATAAAGAATAATATTAATAAATTGATTGAGCATAATACTAATAAATTGATTGCTTTATTTTGCTGTTCGAAAAGTGATAGTTAGAAGCTTTCATTTAAGATTCGTTTACGATAGGATAAGGCCGTTCTGCAATATCGCATCAGTTTATCATTGCATTCGTTCAGCAAGTTAAAAACTTGATCTGTTGACAGAATACTGCTTCCTAGGAAAAAACGTCGTGTTTCGCGAAGCGTCGGACATCTACCCACAAAATGGATTACGTCTTCTCTTTCTGCTACATTACATATATTGCACAATACCGGGAGGTCATCTCGATGAGGTCTGTAGTTGATGTTAATCAGTTCCGTTCTTAGTCTTAGCATCATTGAGATAGTTGTTACATCATTTTCATCTCTGAAGTAATTGGACTGAAGGAGGTTGTAGTTCAGCCTGCTATATATTTGCCTGTGGATTGATTCTCGTGCTTCTCTCTCATAGTCGTTTCTCAAATTTACGTCGGTTGCTTCTATAATGCTGTACAGTTCTCGTTTCCAATTTATGCTTGGTTGTTGGTCTAATTCTATTTCTAGATTACATGATCTTGCTAGTTGTAACCATTCAGCATACCAACCGGTTTTACTTCTTAATGCCTTCGTCATAATTATTTTGGGAAATCGACTTTCATCCATTTTTGATACCTTGACTACGTAATCTGCTTGAAGCTTTAGAGTTTTGATAAATAGTGCCGGTAATCCAGTTTCCAAGTTCAAAGCATAGTTGGGTGTATTAGGTGGTAGTCTGAATGCCCGCTTTAAATAGAAGTGGAGAAGCTTTTCTACTGTCTGGTATTGGTGACTTCCCCAGACTTGGGCCGCGTAGAGCATGATTGAAACTGCAACCGCCTCGAATACTTTGTATTTCGAACTATGGTTTAGGTATTTATTGGAGAAGCACAATTTCCATGTCGAGTTTATGGCGGATTTAGCTTTTACCAGTTTTTCATTTAGGTGGTTATCTAGTTTCAAGTTACATGAGAAGATCACACCAAGGTATTTATAGTCATTCACTACTTCTAAGGATTCGTTGTTATAGTGCCACTGTTCATTCACCCTTAATCTTCCTCTCCCTCTATTGAAGATCATGACCTTTGATTTGTCGATATTCACGACTAAGTTCCAGTTGGAGCAGTATTCGCACAGTCGATTGATCATTAATTGTAGCGTTTGAGGAGACTGCGCAAGGATAACTATGTCATCCGCGAAGAGAAGAGCTTTGATCTTTGTTCTTTCGATTTCAATTCCTCCGGGCAATCCATCCGTTATATCATCTATGAATAGGGTAAACAGCAAAGGGCTCAAGGGACATCCTTGTCTCACTCCCATTTTTGTTTGAAACCAATCAGAGACTTTTTCTCCATCCCAAACGGCTGCCCAAGTGTCTCGTAAGAGGTTTTCGACAACTTTTCCAAATTTGTGAGACATTCCTTTGCAATAAAGCTTGTACATAAGAGAATTTCTATCTACCGTATCAAAGGCCGCTTTGAAATCTACGAAGAAAACGTACAGTTTCTTTCCTTGAGCTGCGAATGACTCTGCTATATTGCGAAGTACAAATATATGGTCGACTGTTGAGTAGCCAGCTCGAAATCCCGCTTGGTTTTCTTTAAGAAGATTGTTGTGGTTGATCCAGGAAGTAAGCCGTCGTTGTAAAATGGTTGTGAAAATTTTGTAGGTCACATTAAGAAAAGAGATGCCTCTATAATTATTTGGATCCTGTTTATTACCCTTTTTGAAAATCGGGAAGATTAGAGCATTCTTGAATTCTTGTGGAACTTCTCCTTTTTCTAAAATGTCGTTGTTCAGTTTAGCTATTGTTTTGATGAGCTCTTCTGTCCCGTTTTTGTATAACTCGCCGGGAATGCGATCTACACCAGGTGCTTTTCCGTCTTCTAGATCTTTTATCACAGCTTTTGTTTCAGATATCGTTATTTGTGCATCCAGTATTTCGTCCTCAAACCACGGAGTAGCATATTTAATAGAATTTCCGGTATTTGATGGATTTAAGAGAGAATTAAAGTGTGACGAGAGTATATCTGCATCAAGACTTTTACTTATGGAGTGTTTTTCACCGTTAATGATACGGACACCTTTCCAGAACTCGGCCGAGTTCATACAGGATGCTAAGTTCCTAGCTTTTTCTTCGAAATACATATTTTTCTTGGTCCAACATAACTTCTTATAAAGTTTGTTTGCCTCAATGTAGTGAACTTTAAATTCTTCTCCTCTACTTTTACGCAACAATTTGAGCCAAGCAAATGTGCGATTCCTGGCTTGCATACATTCAAAGTCAAACCATGGTTGGTTGAAGTTTGACCGGATACCGTGTGCTTGGTTGTTCCCAGGATAGGCGTTCTTTATGGATTGTTCCAACTGTCTGAATGTATTGATTTCTTGCGATGATAGAATCGCGTCAAGGTTTTGTCTAAATATATCCCCGTTGCCAGTTTTCCAGTTTAGCTTTGGTAAGAGCTTTAGCTCTACCGATTCCTCTCGTTCGACCATTTCCACTCCAAATTTGAGCACGAGTGGTTGATGGTCCGAAAAAGGTACTTGATCTACTTCAAACTCCGTGATGTAAGAGCTCCATTCACCCCTTGCCAGACCAAAATCAATCACCGATGAACCTTGCGCCCCGATGAAGGTGAAATTACCAACTTCATCACCTGCATGTGTTCCATTCAATATACGAAAACCGAATGAATCGCATAATTCAAGCAGTTTTTTGCCTCTTGCGTTGCATGTTTTGTCTTTTGAATTTCGTGTTATTCCTTTTTTTGTGTTCTCGTATCCTGGAGCTTCAGCTATGCGAGCATTCAGATCCCCTATGATGACTGTGTTTTGTACATTATTTCTTAAAACCCATTCTTGAAGCTTTGCAAAGTCTGAATCCCAATGGTTGCAGTTTAGGTAGACAGGAAGAATACGAAATTTCTCGTTTTGAAACTTAAGTTGTATGCCAATTAACTCCTCAACTAATATAAATTCCGCAGCGATTTCAAGATTTTTTTTGAACCCAAAGTAGCAGCCTCCACTTGCTCTACCCCTTGTATTGTTTCTAACAGCTGGAATCCACTTAAATTCGTTGTCTGCAAATTTCGCCTCCATATCTTCAAAGTTGTTTTCGGTTAGAAATGTTTCGAACAAAAATACGAAATCGAAATTATTTATATACTTAAAAAAGTCTATATACATATGCTTATTTAATAAACCTGATACATTATACGATAATAATTTAAACTTGTTTACAATTACATTTACATTTACATTTTGTTTTACATTTAGTGAATTTTTCATGTTATTACTTTTATAAATTTCATTTTGACTTAAATTTTTAATATTATGGCAGACGGCATTCACATTAAAATTTCTGTTGGGAGCTTAATGGTCTCACAGTTTGGGAAGCACTGGAACTAGCTCCTGTGTTTCCACCCTCTACTAGCTCGTTGACATGTGTCAAAGAAATGACATTATCACCGAGTATTTTATTCAATGCAGCTGCCGCCTTTTCTCCATCGCAAAATAAATCATTGTTTTTGTCGAAATAAAAAATTTTGTCCTCTACCTTAAGTGTTTGTCCCCTCAACTGCATTTTGATATTTTTGTGTTGTTCGTTTATGCTTGTTTTAATCTTCATCAAAGTCCTTCTTTTCTCTCGAGTTGCTGCCGGGTAGTCTCTATGGATTGATACACCTGTTCCTCTAAGAGCTGATGCTGCTTTCAAGATTTTGACTACATCTTCACTGTCACGCATCCTTAAGATGACGTTTGCCACTTTTCCTGCTGGATTCAAAGATCTTGCAGATTCTACAATGTTGTCATTGTTTGACTTCAAAAGATCCATGCATATAGATTTGGCTTTAACCTCTGGGTTTACGCCATCTTGATTCGGTAAATGAGCAATAAGGTTTTTCTCATTTGTCTTCCATTCCAGCCGTTCTACGTGTCTTTCCAATTCTATGCATCGGCTTTTCACTTGTTGCAGCTGCTCTTGTAAAAGATTGTTGCTGTCTCTGAGATTTTTCAGTTCAATTCCCATTTCTTGGAAGTCAGACTTTGTTGGCAAATTGGCCAGCTTCTGGTCAAGCATAGTCTCCATTGATGCACTCAATAAGGAAACCAGACTAGCGACGTCAAGGCTTCCAACCGGAGTATTTGCAGGCATTACAATAGCTGTGCCTTTCTGCGTGGTAAGTAATTCGGGCTGCGAGTCCATATGGCTCCTATGTCTTTTCGCTGACGATTCGTTGGCTTTCTCAGTTTTTCTGGGTGTGCGTTGCATATTTGATTATATATGTATGCAGATCTTCGCAACCGTTACAGACCGTCGAATACAATTTGGTTTAAATTATATTTCTTTGACTCACCGCTTAAAGTTTTGCTGTTGCAATGATTTAGTTTACTTATTTATGTTTTTGTTTACACAAAATAAACTTTATTTAACTTTAATTATTACAATTTTATCAATTTATTAATACAATTTTTAAGAGCCTTATTAAATTTACTTCTTGTCACTTTCACTACAGTGCTGCCAATCTATTTTAGTACTTATATAATATGTACATTTTGCGAATGGAAAATACATACTAAAATAATATAAAAAAAATAAAGAAATATGTTTCTTTGTTAAAAAATATGGTGTTCTAAATTAAAAAAAAAAAAAAACAATTGAAAATTTGCTCCGACGACACTTAAAATCAATTAACGTACTATAAGTACATTAATGCTTTCTGTTCAAAAAGAACGGCAATACTTAACTTTGAAGGTATAGGGCAAATTATGACAGCTCCTGAACTTTGACCGACCTTGGTGAAAATTCTGACAGTTCATTACATTTTTTTCTCATTTGTTGTAGATTTTGTAATAGATTTGATAGAAAGTCTGGAGATTAGTTAGTGAAAGGATTAAATTGTTTATTGGTAGCATTTTGTAAAAGCTCAGCACTTGGTTTTAACCTTCCAGTTAACTAATAGTCGACATTAGTGTTTGATTATTAGTAAGGCCCATAGTCTTACATTTATCGACATTAGAAACAAACAGTTACAAACACACCGTTCAGTTTACTATTATTCACAATTAAGAAGCCCATAACATAAATGAGACACTTTGAATGCTTCAACACAGATGGTAAGTCATCTTAAAATATAAAAAAAAATCGGGTTTGTTCGAACACTTATAACTCGAGAATGGCTGGACCGTTTTTCATGGTTTTTGATTTGTTGTATTTATCTCCGTCCTAAAGAGCAGAATAACTATTAAAAACATTGGAAAATTGATGAAAAAAATAAATAAAAGAAAAAAAATGTTCCCATATAAAATGGTAATGGGTGTCGTAACTCTCTCAAATTAAAAAAAACGTATTTAAATAAAGGTTTCAAATCGGCAAGGTATATCCACAATATTCGGATAGTGGCGTATTTCAGATTTTGAAAAGGTAGAATAATACCAGTAATGAAAATAAAAAAGGATTGACTTATATATTTTAGTATTTAGTATTTATTTATTTCAAAATCGCTTACAAAGTAGGACAGGAGTCTTATAAATTGAAGGGTTGTAAGTCTAAAGGGTCTAAGTGCCATTTTTATAATTTAGAGATAAACGAGAAAAACATAAGCAAAAGCCCTTTGGCACTTATGCTATACCACAACTTTATTTGTGTGTGTGTACAGTTTTAAAAGAAATAGGCACTTGAATCCATTTTGATATTATAAGGCTTGGCCCTTAGATTGTATTTTGATAAAAATATTGATTTTTGATTTTTTGGCACTTAGACCCTTTAGACTTACAACCCTTCAATTGTTGAAAGCCTTTAAAGTAATTTAAGAATTTGAATTTAATGAATTTATTAAGTCTATTTACATATTTATTTTTTTAAAAAGAAAACGAAATTAAATAAAAAAGAACAAGTTGAAAAGTAAACATTTAAATCTTCTTGTGCTTCTTACACTTCTCATACTTATGGGCAGGGAGTTCCAAGGGCGAATAACATGGACGAAAAATTGACGCTCAGTAATGAGAAAATTGTATCGAGGTAGTATAAGAGCAAAAGACCTTGTTGAATGAGGGAAGTTCAGCTTACCGTGTAAATAATCAGGCTGTTTTGTTTGAATGATTTCATGTAGATAGCTAAGTGAGCGAAAATTTAATAAATTGTCTAGGCTACAGCCAGATGTGCGAACATCAAAAGAGGAAACGTGGTAATAGCGACGTAGATTATAAACATAACGGGCAATGTTGTTATATGCGACATTTAATTTTCGGTTAGTGGTTGAGTCCAAGTTCCAAAAAATTTCACATCCATATAACATAATGGGTAGTAAAAGGTTTTTGGCAAGAAGAAGTTTGGTTTTTGTAGGGATGAAACTTCGAGTGACTTGGAGAACACGGAGAATACCAGAAACTTTACAAAATACTTTAATTAGGTGGTCGTTCCATGTGAGAAAACGATTGAAATCTATTCCAAGGTTTTTAGCATTGCTTACATATTTGTTTCGTTGTCTATATTCAATGGTCTTAAGACTGATAAATCAAAGAATTTACGATATATGGGAAGGGCTGTTGATTTGACAGGGTTAAGGTACAGATGGTTTTTCTTAGGCCAACGAGAAATGAAAAGAAGGTCCTCATTCATTAATGCAACGGCACCATTCTTTTCCTCAAATGGTCGACATATCAGAAGCTGCACGTCATCAGCGTAGAGATGAATCAGGCAGTATTTAACAACTTTTGGAAGCTCATTTATGTAAAGTGAGAAGAGAATTGGGCCGAAAATAGATCCCTAAGGCACTCCATTTAAAACACTAACAAAGATTGATGATTGATGTCACCACGCGTTATCAACTTACAGGACTCTATAGAAACAACAAGGAAATTACGCAATTTTTTACATAAAATTGAATGGTTAACAGTGTCAAAAGCCTTTGAAAAGTTTAGAAGCGCTAGAAGTGGAATATGATCTCTGTCCATTGCGGTTCTCATTTCGTCAGTAACAAAAAGTAGGGCAGATTTTCAACTGCGCTTTGGTCTAAGGTTGCGCGTACAGTAGTGCGACAAAGCGATGCGATGCGAGAAGCGATGCGACAAACGATTCGAGATGTGAGAACTAGATGCGACATAGTGCGCACAGTAAAAGCGACTTTACGAGGCTGTGTTGTTAATTCCTATATAATTATTGCCACCAAAATTATCAAAAAGTTGCAACACACAACACAAGCACTAAAATATCTTAATTGTACTAGTTTTATGTTTTCTTTGAACGTCAAAACAAACAAAGTGAACCTTCTCGCACAAACTCGCTTGAAAAAGTGGTCAGAACAGTTTGTGAGCGAGATGCTTGCGATAGGTATGTGAGAAACTCGCAACATTCGCATCAAATATCGCTTCACTGTGCGCACGTATATAAGAATCGATTTAAATATTTTTTTCATAGCATGCATAGCTCTGTCGCACTACTGTACGCGCAACCTAAAGCTAAGTGTACACGATTGGTAGATCTTACAATATTGTAAGATCTTACAATGTCTGACAATTATCTACCAATGAGCTGACAAATAAGTTGTGTGTGTACACGGTTGGTACAAAATCTACCAATCTCTTACAATTAATTGTCAGAAGTTGGCTGACAATTCATTTTCAGATAGTCCGCTTAATACCTACCAATTAATTGTAAGAGATTGGTAGATTTTCTACCAACCGTGTACACACACAATTAATTGTCAGTTTTTGTTGGTTATGGAAACTGACAATTAAACCTTGGCTGCAAATTTTCTGACAATGAAAAAATTGTATGATGCTAAAAAACGAACATCTTACAATTTCTTCATTGTCAGAAACGTCAGACAACGATAAAAATTGGCAGGCCTGACAATAAATTGTGTGTGTACACGATTATCAAATACCTTACAATTTACCGTCTTACAATTAATTGTCAGATACATTTTCTGACAATTAATTGGAAGATTACACGATTGTCAGCTAGCGTACACACGATTGTCAGGTTTCTTACAATTAATTGTCAGACAATGATCTAACAATTAATTGTCAGACAAATTTTCTGACAATTAATTGTAAGACTACACGATTGTAAGACATTGTAAGCATGTTTTTCACTGACAGATCTGACAATATTGTAAGATCTACCAATCGTGTACACTTAGCTTAAGACCAGACTGGCAGGTAGTTAACAGATTGCTAATCGATAGATATTTTTGTATCTGCTTCATAATGGTTTTTTTTAAACACCTTTGAGAGGAACGGTAGGATAGCAATGGGTTGGTACTCCGATTGTCAAATATTTATGCGTGCTTCAGAAATCGCCCTGGTGGAAGGTATGTGTAACCTCATGTGCGGCAATTTGTTAGTCAGGTTGGGAATGCCAGCGCCAGATCGCTGGAGAATTGGAACGTGAACTGGAATATGATCGATTTGAATAAGACCAATCAGTTCAAACCAACGTACCTTTGTTGAACCCAAAACAGGTACATTATGATACATTTATTAATGCAATTGATGATGGAAATTGTCGCTTATTTTTCTTGGATGCCCCTGGTGGAACAGGAGACATTTCGCATGTCATGCATTCACGTATCGGCAAAAAATTTGCTTTATTTGTTCTTGGGCCTGATAAATAAAATGCACGACTGGGTCGCACGTACTTGCTTCTATGTAATAGACTAGGAATTTTAGAAACGAATGTTATTAGAGAAAACTGTTCATAAGGATAAAATTAATTTTTTAAATTCTTTTAGTAGTAAGAGATAAAAACAGAATGCTATGCAAATATGAATTTATGCAAGAACAAAAATTATAAGTCGTTGTAGTGGTTCCTTAAAAAAATAAGCTTTTATGTACAAAATTTTTAAAACTTTTTTAAGAAAAAATTTTGACACGTTGTATGGTAGGTACAGTCAGTAATGTCTAGATTTAAAATTTTTTTTTATTAAACTATAGATCGTAAAGATTAATAAAAAAAAAAAAAAATTTTTTATCAAAATTCTCGGAACCGTTTTCGAGAAAAATACGATTTTCGAAAACCATTTTTTAAAATTTGTATGGAAGGTACCGTTAGTTTTAGATGAAACAAAATTTTTTTTCTCAAATCTTGTAGATTATGTTAAGAAACTTTTATTTGTCAAGTTTGGAAAAAATCGAGCATGGGGTTTTCCAAATACTGAGTTTCCAAAAAAAATTTTTGAATTTTTTTTTTTTAAATCCAAAAAATTAAAAATTGAAAATTTGAATATATAATAATATTCAAACTTTGGAGGAGCTTTAGCATAAAAAAACTTATTTAAATCGGCTGTACCGTTTTCGAGAAAATCAAAAACAAAAAAAAAATGGACCCAGGGGGGCTACCAAAAATAACAATTTTTTGTAAAATTTTTTTCAACCATTAGCTAGTTTTAACCAAATGAAATTTTTCAAATTTTTTTTAAAAAATTCTGTGGGACAGTTTTTGAGAAAAAAAAAATTTATAAAATTTCGAAAAAAAATCGTATGGCAGGTACCCTTATTTTTGGTCTTAAAAAAAAACAAAAAAAAAACGTCCGGGGGGAAAAAATTAAAACCCATATCTACCGAGCCGTTTAGGCTGTAGTCGAACCGACAGACAGACAGACAGACAGAATTGCAAGACCCACTTTTTTGGTCTTCGCTATCATCGTAATGTCAACTTTGATCAAAATCTCGAGTTCGATTTTTTTTACGAATGCATAACTTGCCTTATAGTACCTATAAGTGTCACAAGTAAAAAGTCGTATATCACAAGGCGCTTTAATGAAAAGAATTAAACCCAGTGCATCCTATGCTGCACAACATGTACATTCAATAATATCTTGCTGACAAGCGATTGATATACTTAATTATTCTAAATTTTATTTCTTTTTTTACCTTCCCATAGGGAGTTATTGTAATCGGTCCGATTTGTCAAATTGGAATTTTTGACATTTCTCGACGTTTCAAGGTCTTTAGAGGCTATATCAATCATTTTTAGAGAGATGTCTGTGTGTGTGTGTGTATGTACGTACGTTCGTACGTTCGTACGTTCGTACGTCCGTACGTTCTTGTACCATTTTTCGTCGTCGATATCTCAAGAACGAGTAAATATATCGACTTCAAATAAATTTTGTTTAATAGATAATAACTTCGAAAGAGGCTGAAAGGGCGTTTATTAAAATTCAGTGAGTAGTTTTTTCACTATAACGGTTTAAAAAAAAAGTAAAAATTTTGGTTAGTTTCAAATATCTCACGAAAAAATAATGCTACTGACTTCAAATAAAATTTAATGTACTCATTATAAGGTCATAAAGATTTGATATGAATTTGGAAAAAAATGAACATACCGTTATTTTTTTAAATAAGAAAAACTGAAAAAAAAAATTTCATAACCCAGATATTCTAAGAACGGAAAACAATTTGAAACTCAAAATAATTTTATTTTACGAAAAATAGTGTGTTTGACAACTGGTGAAAATTTCAAAAAAAATCGGTTTACAGTTTTTTTACAAAAAATAAAAAACTATGTAAAATTCTATTGAAAATTGGTAAAAATTGTTTTTCGACTCAAATTTCTCGAGAACTAGTAATGATATTGACTTCTAATTTAGTTTATTTTATACATATTATAATTTTGTACAATTGGTAAAATGTTGACAAATATTGAATTAATATTTTTTTTTTTAAATAAAAAAACTATCAAAAATTCTAGTGAAAACTAGTTAAAATTGTATTTCATGTCGAATTTCTTGGGAATGAACACCGATAGTGCCTTCTAAAGTATATTGTTTTATACATCGATACCTTCCCGTAAGAATATATACTAAGCGACATTTCTAAAATTGTTCAGGAAACGAAAAAAAAACGAAGAAAGTTCTAGTTGAGTCATAGTGTGCTAAGAGACAATTTTGGTTAAACTAAGTGACATCTAACAAAATTTTTTGTTGCTCACGACAATGAGATCTTTATTAATGTCGCTTAGCATAATTTTTTTGGCGGATAATACAAATTTCAGGGGGCAACATTATTTTAATGAGAAAACATGGCAGTTGATAAATTTTTTTATTTGTACTCTAGTTTCCTTTTCATGCATAATAGGTTGGCGAAACCCAGGCCAAAACGTGGCCCTTAACATATAGTATATTTCCTCATCAAAAAGTCATTTTCGAAAAAAGTGTCGCTTAGCACATTCTTACGGGAAGGTATCGACATAATACAATTATTAACATATGGTTAAATTTTGACAAGTATCGAATTGACAGTTTTAACAAAAATATAAAAAAAATCTACTAAAAAGTGGTAATATTTGTTTTTCGACTAGAATATCTTGAGAAGAGCAATGATATTGACTTTGCCATTATTTAATTTTATACATAGGTAATACAATTTCTAACAAATGGTTTATATTTGACATATATCTAGTTTTAGAGCGGATATATTTTGTAAGTCCCCTTCCTTCAATAAGCAAACCATATCTTTTATATTTGAATATTTCGTTTTTAAATTTTTTTCAATTAAAATGTTTGGAACCGAAATAATAAAGTAATTCCTATAATATAATACATAATTTTATAATTTTATTATCAACTAAGTTTTTAGAAGAATGAATGTACTGTACATATGTATATGAATAAGGTTGTTCAGTTGTACCCAAGTCCCACATATTCAAATTCCATTAATAGCTATGGTAAAATTGAAGAAAACGTCAAAATATGTTTTTATCTTTTTCTCCATGAAAAAGATGTAACATTCTACTCAAGGTTTTCTTAGGTGTAGGAATACAGATATATTAAAAAACACTGAAATCTATAATTCAGTATATAATATGTACCTACCAACCTTCGTAATTATTACAAGAAATTTAACATTTTAAATAGAAAAGTTTAAAATTAGTTAAACACATTTTCTGTAAAAAAAACATAAAATGAACGACTAAATATCCTCATCATCAACAAAACAAAGCAAATTTCCTAATATCATAGTATGCCACAAGCATCATCGATTTTTAAAACAGGAGTCATTGTATATCCAGTGCAGTGAAAAACCGCAACAACAATTACACTATGAAACCATCTACTTCGATCATCCATCTACTGCTTAAAATGCTTAAAATGCTTTTCAATCTTAAAATAATGTTTGTTTCAATTTTACAGATAAAGTTTGTTTCGCTAAAAATTTGGTTATTTGAAAAAAACTAAATATAAAGTTTTCAAGACCACAAATGGGAAGTTATCAGTGTGGGTCGCACCCAGCCTCTTTTTTTGTTATTATCTTGATAAGGTAGTTAACTTAATATTTATTTTATATTCGTTGCATTGCTTTCATAAAATCATAAATTAAGTTCAGCAAGTCTAAAACACGACATTTATTGACTGTTAACCGGTACGAAGTTCGCGAGTTAGTTAGTTTATTAATAAAAATAAAAAGCATAATGCCTGAATGGCTGCCCTGAGGTATTTCAGAGTTAACATTCAAAATTTTAGAGGTATGTCCACAAAAGAGTACTGAGTAAGATCTATTTTATAAATAAGATTGAAGCCATACAACGAAATTATCTCTAAGCCGAAACTTTTTTAGTTTTAATAATTTAATTATTTCGATACGAGAGTTCATCGAGTACCTTATTAAATTAAGCGAGCTCACAATTAACTTGACTTCTTCGGTTTTGACAAGAAAATGATATTTAAGAAAAAAATTTACATAAGACCGTTAATTTTTTTTAATCTCGATTTTCCCATTAAAGGTTCTTCTGATTTCTATCAAAATTCTTATACGAGAGCCTACTTAAATTTGAAATATTATTGTATTATACAAATTTTCGAAAACATTTGTTTGTCGAATTTTGAAAAAAAAAATCAACTTTTTTGTTCTTAAAATTCATTATCTTGAAATAGGGGAAACGATTTTTTTGAAATTATTTCTTTTATTGTATTATAAATAAAAACTTAAAATTGGCAAGCCAATTTTTATTTTAAATTTAAAAAAAAATAATAATAATGTGTCAATAAATTCATATTTTGTCCAGAAATCAGACGGCATTCAATTTTTTTAAACTCATACTATCTTAGGAGATGTTTAAGCAAAATAAACACCGAATTTAATTATTTTATTAATATTAATTTCGTTATATTTGGGTATACATTTTTTAAGTTCCGAAGTACGATCTAAACTAGTGATAATTTTAAGGGTTTATTGTGATACCCTAATAATGTTTAACATATAAATAGCACGCAATTGGGTAATTAGCGGAGAAGGAAAGGAGATGTCAATAAACATTGGTCTTAAAGAGTGAGATGAAACATCAAATATTATAGACGTGTTTTTGTCTAGCGCATTTTCAAATAAAATTGTCTTACATTAAAAGTTTCCAAAGTGGTTAAAAATCGATATCTTAATCTTACAGATTTGTTTTGTTTGAGTTTGGTTTTTCCTTTTGTTCGCGAATATCATTTATTAAGCTTCTAAAATTGATTTAATTTTTCAATATTTTGTATAAGATTGATCAAGTTGACATAATCTACAATTACACACAAAACTATGTCTGAAAAAAAAACCCGCTAGGAGCAGAGAGGCAACAAGTTGCCGGAACACAATCGCGTGGAACACCCACACCAGGAACTCCTATCACGTCCCAAAAATCTGATCCCCCTAAGCTTCGCCGAAAACTGCAACTTTCTACTCATGAAACCAACTTAATAGTGGAAATGCAAAAACAATTTAAAAGCCAAAAAGAAACACTTACCGAGCTTTCAAACAAATTGTCTAGTATTGAAACATCAATTATTAATAAAATAAACGATGAAATTACGGGGATTCAAACTGAAATACAAAATTTCAACTCACGACTTCAAACAATGGAGGATGAACATAACAAAATTAAAAATGAGAACTGCATTTTAGGAGTTGAAATCAAAGAACTCAAACAAACACTTTCAGCCGTCAATTTGGATTTAGAAGCCGTCAAATCAAAATCGTTTGAAGACGGAAAAAACAGTGAACTACGATCGGAAATAACACTTTTGCAAAATAAACTTGAAGAACAAGAAAACAATTATATTTCAACAGATGCAATACTTTATAATATTCCAACCGATCATTCAAATGTGCGATCAATTTTTAACCACCTGTGTTTATCACTAAATCTCATGGCACCGACACTTAAAGATATATTCCGCATTAATCGAAGAGGAATATCGAACACCAGCCCAATTATAATTAAATTTCACTCACCACAAGAAAGAAACCTTCTTCTACGAAAAATATCCGAATACCGAAAAACAAATAAAAGACAATTAAACCTTCATGACATTGGAGTAGACTCTGATGTGCCGATTTACATACGTGAATGTTTATCAACAAAAAATCAACAAATTCTGCACGCCGCACTGAAACTAAAAAAGAATAAAGTCATAACGACAGTGTTTACTTTTCGAGGTTATGTTTACTTCAAACGTCAATCAAATGAGGAAGCCATCAAAGTAAACAATATCGAAAGCTTACCAGCGGAGAATATTGAAAACATCGAAATACCGACAGCATTGCCAGGAGTTGCCGAAACCATATGTCGATAATGTAGTCAGTTTATTTGAATATGTAAGGACTTTTTATGCTTTTCGTAATCGATAATTAATCTACATTCTACATCTAATTACTTAACTTACTGATAAAAATTTTCTCAACTAATTATTCTATATAATCAACATTAGTTAATTTTTCTTTTTTTTTTTATTAATATGCTTTTCATTTCTTTATTATTTTTTCTTATATGCAGCAAACGTGTAGCAACAGACTCTATTGATGATAACTTAAAATTTACCCTTAAAATTATGACTCTTCTTCTTCTTTCTCGTACATTCCTCCATTTGTTTAATTATTGTTATGATGTCGGATGAATCTAATGTAAATATTTCACATTCCAACAACGAGCGAACTATTAACATTACTAAAAGAATGTTAAAAGTCCTAGTTTCCCAAAATCAAGGATTCCAAATATGCCATATTAATGCCCAAAGTCTTTATAAGAAGATTGATGAGTTCCGGGAATTATTTGAAGGTTCAGAGGTAGATGCTATATGTGTGTCTGAAACATGGTTTAAAAATATAAGTGATACATTTTATACATTGAGAGGATATAAGTTACTTAGGGTTGATAGATGTGATCGCATTGGTGGTGGAGTAGCTTTGTATGTAAAGAAGTCCTTAAAGACCAAAATCATATTTTCTTCTCCTGCTAATTGCCCATTCGAATGTGTCTGTATTGAAATTTCAAACGCCAATAACAATGAAGGAAATCTTTTACTAGGTGTTGTCTACAGACCATATTCCTCAATTGATTTATCACCCATTTATACTTTTTTAGAGGAAAACTCAATGCATTTTCCTAATATTATACTCTGTGGCGACTTTAATAGTAATCTCTTGGTTGAAGATGTGTTGATAAATAACTTTAGAACTTTTAATCTCTTTCCAGTTAATGTTTTAAATCCTACACATTTTTCTCGAAATTCCAGCACACTTCTTGATGTTTTTTTTGTGACTGAGCTTAATAAGGTTCTTTTATACGACCAGCTATCTGCACCTGGTTTTTCTAGGCATGACCTAATACATCTTTCTTTTGATTTTTCTGTCCGCAAAGTGAATGAACGTATCCAATATCGGGATTTTAAAAACATGAACGTCGATGCTCTTGAGTCAGACATTCGAGCTGTTCGATGGTACGAGATATACTCCATAATATCTCCTGATGAACAAGTTGATTTTCTACAGGGTAATTTGATTTCAATTTTTGATCTCCATGTTCCACTTAAAACTAGAACCATTGTGCATAAGAATAATCCTTGGTTCAATAATGAGATCCGAGAAGCTATTAACCGACGAAACTCTGTCTACGATAAATGGAAACGCTTCAGAATAGCCGAGGATCGCCAACAATACCGGCGGTTGCGAAACAGGTGTGTAAGTCTCATTGCTGCTGCAAAAACTAAATGGAATATGAAACATCTTAGTCTTTCACAAAATGGACGCAAGTTGTGGAGGAATCTGCGTGAAATAGGTATTGGTAAAGAGAGATATATTGATGCTGATAATGATGTGGACTGTGATGACCTAAATAGGGCATTCATATCGTCAGTTCCTCGACCAACATCGGTGTGTTCGCTTGATTCTCTGGAGTTTGATTCATCTCTTTTACCAACCTTAAATGCTTCTTTTCATTTTGAATGTGTAACTCCAGAGGATGTAGTGGAAAGCTTTATTTCTATTAAATCAAACGCAATGGGTTTTGATGGATTACATCCTTCATTTGTGAACGCAATACTTCCTCTTATTCTTCCATATATTACCCATGTTATTAACACAATTTTAACAATACACATTTTTCCTTCACAGTGGAAGGTTTCTAAAGTGATTCCTGTCCCAAAAAACCGCAGCAAAAAAGATTTTCGGCCGATATCCATTTTGCCCTTCCTCTCAAAAGTGGTTGAAAGAATTATGCACAAACAGATTTCCTTTTTTCTTAGTTCTAATAATCTATTATCTCCCAAGCAGTCCGGTTTTCGACCACATCACAGTAGTACTACTGCACTCCTTGATGTGATTGAACAGGTAAGAAACGCTTTAGACGATGACAAAGTAACGTTTCTGGTTTTGCTGGATTACTCCAAAGCATTTGATACCATTGCATTGATCATACTATAATGTGCAGAAAACTCTCACATCTCTTCAATTTTTCTAACGGTGCAGAAAAACTAATTATGTCCTACCTTTCCGGGAGAAGTCAATCAGTTGTTTCAGGAAGTCAGGTTTCCGATTTACTATCACTGAGCTATGGTGTACCGCAAGGATCTATTTTGGGACCTCTTCTTTTTTCAGCATATGTAAACGATTTGCCACTCTCAATAAAATATTGCGAGACACGAATGTACGCAGACGATGTTCAGCTTATTAAAAGTTGTAATCTTGGCCTTATTGAAGATTGTGTAAGTGTAATAAATGAAGACCTGGATGCTATCTTCGAATGGTCAAATAAATTTGGTCTTGTTTTGAATCCCACTAAAACTAAATGCATCGTCATTTCCAAAAAGTCCCTTGATTTGTCTTATTTCCCTCCTGTTGAGCTTAATGGAACTTCTGTAGAGTATGTTGAGAAATCTAAGAATCTGGGAGTTTGCTTCAACAGAACCCTAACTTGGAATGATCACATTAATGCTTTGGTGGGAAAAGCCTATGGTGCCTTAAGAAATCTTTCAACGTTCCAAAAATTTACTCCGCTTAATACGAGAAAAATGCTTGCGAAATCACTTATAGTTCCTATTTTCACATATGGTGGTGAAATCTTCTGTAACTCTGATGCTGTGAGCCATAGGCGGCTAAACGTACTGTTTAGCAACGTTACTCGTTATATTTATGGCCTTGGAAGATATAGCCATATCTCTTCTTACTCGAAAAGTTTATTTGGTGTAAGTTTTAATAACTTCCTAAAAATAAGGACTTTAATAACTTTGTTTAAGATTATTCATACGCAGAAACCTCCTGACCTGTATAATCAAATCCAGTTTTGTACCTCAAGTCGAACAAATCAAATCTTGGTTCCGCGATATACATGTCTCACTTCTGAGAGACAATTCTTTGTTAATGGTACTCGTTTGTGGAATTTGCTTCCACGAGAAATAAGAAGAATTGGGTCAATAAATGCTTTTGAAAATAAATTGTTTATTCATTTTGCGAGTTTGTAAAGCTGCCGATTTCATTCTACGTTTCAAATCATTAAATTTACAAACCTTTACTTTTACTTTCTTTTATTCTTTTTTTTTTTTGTATTTTCTTCTTAAAAACCGTCTTTTGCTGCACGACATGTATATAGTAAATTTTTTTCTATTAAAATTATGATTGAAACTCTTATGTATACAAATGTATTAATTATTAAAAACTTTAAATTCTTAATTCTGAAATTAAATAACTTTTAAATTATTAAATTTTCCAAAGAAAAGCTTAGTTATCAAAAGATGTAAATCTTAAAATTAAGTTCCTTTTATAAATTGAATAAAATTGAAATTGAAATTGAAAATTGAAATTGAAATTGAAATTAAATGTTTGCAAATAGAAATGTAAAACCGTGCCGGGTAAATTATTCCATAATCGTGTTGTGCAACTAAAAAAACAATCTGTGTATTTGATGGTACGTTCAAAACATGGCTCAAGGATGAGCATTCCTAGCAAAATGGGGTATCACGTGCGAATTGATTGAGGGCAGGAATGCAAATGGGTACTTCGAGTGAGCATTGCTTGCGAAAATAGCGAGAAAGCAAGGAAAGACATGAAACATTCCGAAGGTGCTCAAGAAACGGGAATAAATCCATGATAGCTCTGTTTTCTATCAGTTTTAACTTATGTTCTGAATTCTATGCAGTAATTAGAGAAGTTTGTGCTGCATCTACCCACAGATGTTAATTATACTCGAGTTTTAGACGTATTAACGCCTAATAAATGGTAGCCAGACCAGAGGGGATACAAAATTTCTTACATCGATAAAGAAATCCTAAGCATTTAGCAACGTTTTTGGCAGTCTCGAGAATGTGGTCATTTAAACGAAGATCATCATTGACACACATACCGAGTACTTAGAGCTTTGTGGCTTCTTCTTCGGTGCAAGTGCCATTCAAAGACAATGGCATAGGGGAACATTTTGCTTCACGACAGTTGACAGCATTGAGTTTTCAAAGTATTAAATTCCACACGACTTTCACTTACAACACATATGTAGGTACTATATGTGTGGTGAGTTAGGCATTTGCCAAAAATCAAGAGATTTTATTCTTACAATAATAAAAACTTAAACTTCGCCTTCCGAAATTTTTTCTCAAAAATGTATATTAAAGCTGATTGTTGCCAAAAACACCGCTTCAACGATTTATAATTCCTGGTCCTGCATAGATCAGGATTTGCATGAGAACTCGCATGGCAACCTTATTTTCATATCCATCTTTTAATGGAGTTGTTTTAGTTATTTAAAAAATGAATTTTATGGTTATGACCATTTTTCTCTAAAACAAACAATATTTGTTTTAAATATTTCCAATCTTTTACATAAGAGCAACCTGCTACACATTGGTGAATTTTAATTAATTTGAAACTTGTACTTCTAACAGAAAAATCACTGCTACCGATTGATGTGTTTCTTGGAGGTTTATATGCTGGCACATTTTAATGAGCCTACACTTGTAACTGCGAAGAGGTTTCCTTTTTTAGAATTTTCAGCATAAATGTACCTGACGATTCCAGAGGTATGTTCCTTTCTTTCCCAAGAAATTTCAATTAATTCGGAAAACATTGGCAAGCTTTTATAGTTGCGAACATTTCAAGTGTTTAATTTAATTTTCACCGAAAGTTCAAAGAGGAAGCAATCTCATTTGTATTTGCTATTCAGGTAAATGGTTCTTTTGTTTTATCGATATTGTTGAACCAGCAGCAATAATTCAGCTCTAAAAATAGCCTGTTTTCCATTTATACCCAAAGGTGCTTCTGAGACTGATTTTTCCTGGCGAAAAGGCTTGATTTCTACGCATACCTCATTTTATTCGCAACACATACGTAAAATCAATTGTGAAAAATGTTAGACGGTAATTTATTATGTGCATTAAATCAATTTTATTTTATTTTAATTAAATATGTATCTCACTTCTAACCCATATTTCATATAATTATCATGTTTTCCAGTTCCAAACCAATCGTTTGAAGTTTTCTTTCATTTGAAATATGAAAGCTGCGAGTATGAGGAAATGACAAGTATTTTCGAGTTTATTTGATGTTTTTCTAGGTTTTTTTTTTTATATTGGATTAAAAAATGAAGTTGAAATTAGTGCGAATATTAATTTTAAAATGAAGTACATTGAAATGATTCGTTGAATGAAAACTTAATCAAAAGCATTTGTAGGCACTCAACATAGTACAAAGATTGCAAAATATTAAAAATATACTCGCACATCCTGTAAAAATTCATCATATAACTTTTAATAAAGGTTAAAATTCGGGTTTTGGCAATCATTAAATCTCATACAGCAAAACCTCCTTCACCGTGTATGGTTTCTTCTATTCGAGGCACGTAAGACCGTAAGACCTGCTGCTGCTCCCAATTCAATGGAGAGATTATTGACACACGTTTTAAACTTTCTCGTGTTCTGTTAGTTTGTTCCCATTGATGGCTACCAAATTCATAATTGAAGTTAAGAATATAAATGTGTGGAAAATCAAGACTTATTTTGTGTAATTTTGCACGCACTAAAGGGTTGTGACTTAAAATGTTTTGAGCACAGTGCGAGCGCTTAGGAAAGTTGGAGACGATTTAAAAGGAGATACCAATGGACATAGGTCTTAAATGTCTAAATATTATAATTGGAGGAAAATATAGAGTTGGGTAAAGCATTCCACATTCGTGTAGTGCAGCTAAAGAAATAATCTCTGAACTTAACTGCACGTCCGATATTGGCGCACCTGCCAAACTCCATCAAATGCCATTAAAATATCAAATGCAATGATCTTACTTTCTCCAAAATGATGTAAAGATTTGTGCCACTCTTCGCTGAGATATAGCTACCATCAGATCACCAGTGCACCTACTACTACGAAAGCCATACTGCCGGTCATTAAGAAGCTATATCGTTCTTCAAGATATTTCTTGAGCTGATATTATCAGCGTTTCCGAGTCAGAGGGGAAGGAGGATTCGTCTTTTTAGGGAATGGCTGTACGAATGTTGTTTTCCATCCATTCGGAAAGAGGTCAGTAGAGTAGGGCAGATGGAAGAGCTTATGTAATGGTCTTGTCAGTTCAAAACAATGGCACGGATATTATCCGGACCAGGACATTAGTGTTTGTCAAAATCTCTGTTAACTCTTTCAACTGTAGGAGTACGAAAAAGATTGGATCCATAAAAACGTTTGCGTATTCAAAAGAGTAAAATATTCCGTGCATGTATGAATGATACATAGAATTGCAATCCTTTCAGAGACGATTATAAAATAGGAGCAATATCAATGACAGTCAGGCTGCCTATCTTATGCAATATATGCAATTTCAAAGAAACAGAAGATTTAAGATGGGTAAATAAGACAAAAAATTTCCAAAGAATTATCTTAATATTTTTTATTATGATAGAAGTATCTATTACAACTATGTGTGAAACAAAATATGAGACAAATGCTCATCGCGACTTCGGTGGCATACCTCTATCCGATGGTCCATATTTTCAATGACTCTGAGGCATATATACATAATTGAGGTTCACTGTCGTTAATGTGACGAATTATCTCATCTGTTGGATGCTGCCTTAAGACTGTGGCAGTGAATGCGGCCATAACCATCTATGCCCCATATTCAGCTGTCAGTTCCACACACATATAAATAATAATATATGTATATAAAAGAAAAGGTTATATGGAGGGCAAAAGGAAGAATAAAAGGTTACTGATTTTTAAAAAGCGATTGAGTTCAGTTTGTTTCATTTCCTTTCATATAAATTAAGTTTTTTCCACCCGTATATACTAGAAAACATTTGGTCCTTCGAGCCTAAAAAAAAAAAAATAAACCAGCCAACCAGTAAAATCATTTTGGCGAAAAACACTGAAAAGAATTTTCTTTGAAATAAGAACAGTGTGTGCCGACATTTTGTCGTTTTTTTCGAAATTTTTTTTTTCGCTTTTACTTTATTACGATTAAACATTGGTTTTATTTAAAAACCATTAAACAATCAAAAACATTTTAATAAAGTTAAAACAAACATCAACAACCACCCAACACCAACAGCAACAGCAACAGCAGTAGCAGCAGCAGCAGCAGCAGCAGCAGCAGCAGCAGCAGCAGCAGCAGCAGCAGACAGCAAATTAATTCGCCTGAAACAAGAAAATCACAGTGAGTAGCAAAGCAACTTGCTTTAATTATATTAAATTAAATTATATATATATACATTCATATATAAAAAATAAATCACCTAAAATAATGAATGCAGTTAAAATTTTTAACAATACCTGCAAACAAGTAGCGAAGGATTTCGATAATTTTAAGAAAACTGTTAGCCCGAGTCGTAGAACAAAGAACTATGTATCTACACGGCTTCAAACTTTGGATAATTACTGGATTACCATAGTTAATCAACATAACATAGTTATTTGTAGCGAAGAGTTGAAAGCAGAAACCTTAACTTCGGTAGAAGAGTTATATAACAATACAAATGAAGTATATACTACTTATAAATCACAGTTGTTGGATGAGTTGGATAAATGGGCAGCTACGTCAACTCAAACGAATACAAATCTCTCAGATCCAAACTCCGGACATCAGTTAAACAGTCAAAAACAACACGATGTTCGTCTGCCGAAAATCCACCCACCGAATTTCACAGGGGAATACCAAAACTGGCGTTCTTTTCATGACCAATTCGTTTCGCTGGTCCACAACAATACTTCGCTGTCTAAAATAGAAAAGTTGCATTATTTAAAGTCTAGCTGCAAAGAAGGCGCAGGTATTTTACTTGAGCATATCAACGTAGATGAGGCAAGCTATGATAAAGCGTGGGATCTTTTAAAATCCAGATATGATTTCAAAAGAATTCTTGTGAACAACGAGCTAAAACTCCTTTATGATTTGCCAGTCGTTCGTGATGAAAACGCTAAAGGGATTCGTGAATTGTTGGATAATTCCACAAAAATCCTACACGCTTTAGAGAACCTTCAACTCCCAGTACAACACTGGGATGCAATTATCGTTTTTATGCTGGTCAAAAAACTACCTTCTACACTTCAATCTAAATGGGAAAATACACTTGGTACTAAGAAAGAAATTCCGACCTTCAAGGAATTTTCTGACTTCTTAGAAACAATTTTTCGAACCTTGGAAATGGTAGATCAGCAACACAACTCAAACCCAATAGTCAACAAACGTCAGACAAGAAACATTTTCCACGTTAACACTGAGTCAAGTGAAAACTTTAATTGCAAAGTATGCCATAAAGGTGTACATTCGTTACGAACGTGTTCGAAATTTCTAAGGATGGACGTAGGTACTAGGCAGCGAATGGTTAGACAATTTGGAAATTGTTTTAACTGCCTGGGCTTTAGCCATCGGACTAATAACTGTCCTAGCAATAAAACATGCTATTTTTGTCATAAGCCACATAATTCCCTACTGCATGTCATAAATACACAAAATCCAAATTTTAACAATATAAATCAAGGACAATCGCAATCAAATTCAAACCCAAATCCATTCAGGCAACAATCGTTCGTTCAATCAAGTCAACATCAACTCAACACTCATAACAATAAAACATTCACAAATAATCCAAATTCTCGTTCTCAACCATCATCGAATTCATTCACATTTACCCAACAAAATCAAAACTCATCAAATCATACAAATACAAATTCTCAAAATCCATCTCATTCACAAACACATCACGTTGCAACGGAATTCAATCCAGATGCAACATCGTTTAATCCCTATGACACGCATCCTCCAACGTCATCAGGTTGCTATTTTTTAAATGAATTCAAAAATACACAAATATTACTTGCAACAGCGATTATCAAAGTGAAATCGGCAAAAGGAGACTTTGTGAAGTTAAGAGCATTAATAGATCCTGGATCTCAAGCTACGTTCGTAACTGAATCCGCTGCTCAAATGTTAGGATTGAAAAAACACCCAGTTTCCTTTGACGTTTCAGTTTTAGGACAGAAGAAAAGCTCGTCGTGTGAAAACTTTATCGAACTTAACTTGAAATCGAACTATTCCGATTTTTTTACAACAACAAGAGGATATATTTATAAAACTCTTACTGGTTTGCTACCAAGACAAGAATTTTTGAGATCAAAACTTAATCATATACGCGGTTTGCAACTAGCCGATCCCACATTCCATCAACCAGCACAAGTCGATCTCTTGTTAGGCAGCGATGTTTACTGCGAGGTAGTTTTACCCGAAGTTGTTAGAGGAGAAGAAGCCATTTCTCCAATAGCCCAAAAAACGGAGTTTGGCTGGATAATTTTGGGGAAGGTACCTATCGAACAAACTCGAACTATACAAGTGTATAGCCAATTTTTAGACATCGACACTCAAATGAGAAAGTTTTGGGAAATAGAAGAAACGCCATACGACAAAGTCGAATTGCAAGAAGATAGTGAGTGCGAGGAGCATTTTTTAAGAAATACCAAAAGGTTGCCGGGAGGGCGATTTGAAGTTTCCTTACCCTTCAAAGGAAATCTTCGTCCACAATTCAAATCTACAAAATACAGCGCCCTAAATATGTTCTACAAACAAGAAAGTAAATTATTGAAAGACCCAACACTACACAAAGAATACAACAAATGTATAGCCGAATATCTCCAGCTAAACCAAATGGAAGAAATAGATATAAATAATGATGATATATTCACCTCGCCATATCACTATGTTGTTCCACATCACGCCGTCATCAAGGAAGCCAGCACCACAACCAAATTACGTGTGGTTTTCAATGCGTCTTACAAAAGTTTGGACGGAAATTCTTTGAACGACCGGCTAATGACTGGACCTAAAACTCAAACCGACATAATTTCGATTGTTCTTAGATGGAGAATCCACAAAATTACCTTCACATCGGACATCGAGAAAATGTACCGGCAGATCCAAATTAATCCAGAAGACGCTTATTACCAACTAATTTTTTGGCGAGACGATCCGTCCAAACCCGTTAAACTTTATAAAATCAAAGTTCTCATGTTCGGCACTGCCCCAGCGCCATATTTAGCAAACCGTACCTTGAAGAAATTGGCCTCTGATGAAGAATCAACATATCCGTTAGCAGCAAAAATGATTCAGGAAGATATGTATATCGATGATTTAGTGTCTGGCGCGGACTCACTAGAAGAAGCAGAAGAAAAATATAATCAAATAACAAAATTATTATTAGAGGCAGGATTTCACCTTCGAAAATGGATGAGCAATGATAAGGAATTTCTAAAATCAGTTCCAAAGGAAGATCAAGAAACCCAAATTTCTCTGACCATTGGATCTCTAGACCATATGAAGATGCTTGGAATAAGTTGGTATCCGTCTTTTGATTCCTTTACATTTCAAAAAATATCCATTGAAGATAATGTTACCAAACGTACAATTCTCTCAACAATCGCCAGAATTTATGACCCGCTTGGATGGATTGCTCCTTGCGTCGTCAAAGCAAAAATTATAATGCAGCAATTATGGCTGAATGGTCTCTCCTGGGATGAACCTGTTCCAGCAGAACTTCAACAAGAATGGTTTACGTTTCAAGAGGAGCTTAAATATCTCGAAGAAATACGCATTCCAAGATGGATAAACACTCAAGAAACCAACCAAAAAATCGAAATCCATGGATTTTGTGACGCATCCACAAAAGCTTACGGTGCTGTAGTTTTTCTTCGTGTTTTGGAAAGCAGCAACTGTATACACACCAATCTTCTAATTGCGAAAACTAAAGTTGCCCCAGTTAGTACAGTCTCACTTCCACGATTGGAATTATGTGGAGCTGTTATGCTTGCAAAGCTTCTCAACTATGTGCAAAAGGTTCTTCCGTTTCAAAATGTTCCTGTTTTCGCCTGGACAGACTCTACGATTACCTTATGTTGGATTTCAGCGTTACCATCAAAATGGAAAACTTTTATCGCCAATAGAGTCACCGAAATACAGCGGCTTACTAATGTAAGTATTTGGCGACACATTCCAACTAAACTCAATCCAGCAGATCTTGCATCTCGAGGAATTCTACCTTCCAAACTAAAAGACAAAGAATTGTGGTGGAAAGGACCATCATTTCTACAGGAAAAATGGAACTTTAGTACACCAAATCAACCCCCTCAGTTAAACACGGATGAAGAAAAACGCGAAATCATAGTGAACGTAGCTTGTCAAGAGGAAAATGTGATTTTGGAGATTTTAGCTAAACAATCAAAACTAGTCAAAGCATTACGAATTATCGGACGAGTAAACCGATTCGTTCACAACTTAAGAGTCCATCGAACTCTAAGAGTTATTACAATTCTTTCACCTGCAGAACTTGCCATCGCATTACGTACAGCTATACGCAATGTACAGAAACAGATGTTTCCTGATGTTATCGAAGAGATAACAAAGACCCAAAAAACAAAACTTTTGAAAACACTCAACTTATTTATTGATCAAAGTGGTATTATACGAATTGGAGGTAGACTCGAAAATGCTACACTCACGTTTGACCAAAAACACCCTATCGTCTTGAAGCCAAACCATAATTTTTCAAAACTCATTATTGAAGACGCACATATAAAAACGCTCCATGGTGGTATACAACAAGTTGTTGCATTTATTCGAAACCAGTTTTGGATCTTCAATTTGAAAAGAACTGTTAAAAAACACATCAACGAATGCATTATATGTTTCAGAAATAAACCCAAATCAATGGAACAACTCATGGGAAACTTACCAGCACCCAGAGTTAACGTGTCACGACCTTTTACACATACAGGAGTAGACTACGCTGGACCTATCGAGGTTAAGGCTTGGAAAGGACGAGGTGCCAAGCGATTTAAGGGTTATTTCGCAATATTTATTTGCCTCTCAACCAAAGCTATTCACCTGGAAGCTGTCACCGATCTAACAACTCAAGCCTTCGTTGCCGCTTTCCGCCGTTTTACATCCCGGAGAGGAATATGCTCTGACATTTATAGCGACTGTGGAACCAATTTTAAAGGTGCTAATACAGAATTGCAAAAAATGTTAAAGGATGCAAAGCACGATTTTACGGACATTGCCAATTCATTAAGCCAACTGGGAACAAATTGGAATTTTATTCCTCCTGCTTCTCCTCATTTCGGTGGATTATGGGAAGCAGGAGTGAAATCTGTTAAATACCACTTACGACGAATAGCCCAGAATCAAGCTCTTACCTTTGAGGAGCTCAGCACGCTTCTTTCACAAATAGAAGCTTGTCTTAACTCGAGACCCCTCTGCCCGGTAACAGACAGTTTGGATGACTACAGTGTACTTACACCAGCACACTTTTTGATTGGCACATCATGTCATATCGTTCCAGAAGCTGACTTGTCAAACGAAAAAATTGGTTGCCTCGACAGGTGGAAACGCATACAAGCAACCCTGCAAACTTTCTGGAAAGAATGGAGCGGCGAATACCTATCAAGGTTGCAAAATCGCCCAAAATGGCTCAAAAGAGAAGAACAACCGAAAATCGGACAGTTGGTTCTACTACGCGATGAGAGACTTCCACCATCAAAATGGTCGTTGGGAAGGATCATCGAAACTTACCCAGGACAGGATCAACTCATCCGAGTAGTGAAAGTGAGAACCCAGAACACCGAAATAAAAAGACCTATCACCAAAATTTGCCCATTACCATCAAACGTTACTCTAACTGAAAACTCATTAATTTAAACTTTCAAACTCAATGAATCAAAACACATTCATTCAAACTCATTCAAATAAATCGCAGACTCGGCATGTCGTAAAGCACTCAAAAAAATCTGAATTTTCTATAAAATTGAACTAACGCTACATAAAATCAAGAAAACCAATCATAAAAGATTAACTCACTCGGAAAAGAAAAAACTCAAAATTATTCAAAATCAGTCAAAACATACTATCACAGAGTCATATAGTCCACTAATAAGTCTTAACTCAATAATACCCAATCAAAAAAAATAATACATTCTAGCAAGGAAAACTGGAAGAGACCTGAAAACCTACACATATACCCATAAACACACACCCACACATACACACCCATACATACACACACACACATGCATACATACACATACATACCCCCAAACACATATCATATATCAATAATGAATTAAATATACATATATATACAAATATATATATATAAATATATACATATATTATATCAATTACACATACACAACTCAATCTAAATACCAAAACAAAACAAAATCGAATTTCAGAAAATATAAAATTTAAAAGGCTAAAGGATATATGAAAACATAATAATAATAAGAGTAAATAAAATATAAATTTAAAATCTGAAATCGTAAAAAAAAAAAAAAATTAAACAAATTCAAATCTAAAAATCTAATGAACACTCACAACACTAATTCGCCTAGTTGGCAACCATACCACCTCCGACATGTCTCACTGTATATACCATTGATAGCCGCAAACCTGAAAGTAAACAAATGGGTAATAAAACAGAACAACAAAAAAAAAAACAAAAACGACTCACCAGCAGAATCTTACGTCATGACGTCATGGAAATTTCCAACCAACCGGCACTTGCGACGAAAAAAAAAAAACCAATTACAACATTACATATGTGCATATGTATGTCCATATGTACATTGCACGAAACACACATGTAAATACAACTCACAAATTTCCATAATTACATTTAACATATACTTTAATAACACTACACAAAAATAAAAAAAAAAATTACTACATAATATAATCAAATCGTGAAAAGTAAACAAATTAAACATGAATATAAAGTCACAACTCACAACTTACATGGAGAAAACGGAAGTACAATATGACGTTGGGCAAGTATCGAGACTCGATTCAGTTTCGCTGAAATCAATTATTTAATGTGTAAGGGTGGGTGTTAATTGACGTATTAGTAATATTCCTAGCGAATAGATGGCGTTAGTAAATATAATACTAAATAAATTTATGAATAAAGGAAAATATAGTATTTATGTGTACATTTATTAATAAATTTTCTCTTTTCATGCGAGATCCATGTATGTATATAAAAGGAAACAAAGAAATGTGAAGTCGCAGGTTGGAAATACACACATCGATCGTTTACTTTGTGCACTGGGGGGGGAGAATGTTGGATGCTGCCTTAAGACTATGGCAGTGAATGCGGCCATAACCATCTATGCCCCATATTCAGCTGTCAGTTCCACACACATATAAATAATAATATATGTATATAAAAGAAAAGGTTATATGGAGGGCAAAAGGAAGAATAAAAGGTTACTGATTTTTAAAAAGCGATTGAGTTCAGTTTGTTTCATTTCCTTTCATATAAATTAAGTTTTTTCCACCCGTATATACTAGAAAACACATCTGTTAGCTCTTGAAATGTTTTTGGATTATTGACGTATACTTTTTCATTTAAGCTCGATGACCGCACCATAAACCGCACCAAACAGTCACTCTTTGTGGATACATCGGCTTTTCAACAATCAGTCGTGGATTCTCATTTGCCCAAATGCGGAAATTCAGCTTGTTAACGAATCCACTGAGGTGAAAGTGTGCCTCGTCGCTGAAGATGATTTTCTTTGTAAAGTCACCATTCACTTCTGTCTGTTCAACCAAACATTCGGCGTATTGACGGCGGGGCTTGAGATGGTCAGCAGGGTTGCGAATTTTTGAATTAAAAAATCCTTAAGTCATAAGTCTATAGATGACTTGTGAATTAAAAAAATTGAATTCATAAGATATTTGGTGACTTATGAATTAAAAAAAACTTAATTCATAACCCCCAAAGTGACTTATGAATTAAAAAAAATTTAAATCCTAAGCTACTAAGTGACTTATGAATTAAAAAAAAATGTATTCACCACCTACAAAGTGACTTATGAATTAAAAAAAATTAAGTCATCAGGGAGTAAGTGACTTATGAATTAAAAAAAATTTAAGTCATGAGCAACAAAGTGACTTATGAATTAAAAAAAATTTAATTCACCACCTACTAAGTGACTTGTGAATTAAAAAAAAATCAAGTCACCAGGGAGTAAGTGACTTATGAATTAAAAAAAATTTAATTCACAAGTCAGTTGGTGACTTGTGAATTAAAAAAAAATTAATTCATAAGTTAGTTGGTAGATTGGAAATTTTTAAGCTTGTTTTGACTACATAATTATTTAATTATTAACGAAAGCTTTCAAATCTAGTTTTTGAATCATAAGATTATCACGCTAGCTTATAAATTATCCATTTCATAATTTTTCTAATCAGCATTTATCCATTAACTTATGAATTATATTTTTTTTAATTCATAAGTCACTCACTAGCTTCTGAATTAAAGCCAAGCTTAAGCTAACAAGTGACTTAAGCTTTTGCAACCCTGATGGTCAGTAGGATTCAGTTCTTGAATCAATTGAACCTTGTAAGGGCGGAAATTAAAATCTTTATTCAAAATTCGCATCAGTGATGTTCGTGAGATGTTCAATTATTTAGCACGACGACGAGTCGATGTTGAAGGCTCTTCTGCCACACTATCACGAACAACAACAATGTTTTCCGCAGAACAAACTGGGCGATCATGTAAAAGTGCTTTCACATTTCCTGCAGACCCGGTTTGCTGAAATTTGCGCACAACTCTACCGATTGTGGAAACATTTGGTCGTTTATGCTGAACAAAAAATTCACGAAGTGCACGAAATTTTAATTTGAACGCCCATTTTCGTAAAAGGCTTCAACAATCTTAACGCACTGCTCAATTGTGTACCTCTCCATTGTTGAATTTGTCAAACACTGAAACCAAGAAATATCAAATTAAGTTGGGCAAAAAACTTGATGTTAAGGTGTGACTCACAATTAACATCGTGTGTAATGGTTGGACCACATTTTATCTATATCTGTACTATTACATAAAAGCGAAACCATTTTAAAGTTTGTAACGCACGATCTCAGAAAGTAGTGAACCGATTTATTTGAAATAAATTTTATTATTTGCTATATTGTTATAAGAGTGTTTATGGCTATGATTTTTTTTATACTATTACATAAAAGGAAAAACGATTTACGAATTTTCTTATGGAACGTACGATCGCTCTATAGAGCTCGAGCTGCTCAGCAGCTAGCCGATGCCCTGTCAAAATATAAAGCTGACATAACAGCTCTTCAAGAAATCAGATGGACAGGGAATGGTGTTCTACAGAAGAAAGAATATGACATACAGCTGTCATACAAAACACCATGTGCTCGGGGTAGGCTTCCTAGTCAGCGAAAAAATGAAGTCTACCATCATCGGCTTTAACGCTATAAGCGAAAGGCTATGCACCCTTCGCGTGCGAGGCAAATTTACGAACATCAGCCTCATTAACGTTCACGGACCTACGGAGGAGTCCTCAGACGAAGAAAAAGAGACTTACTACGAACAAGTCGAGAGGGCCCTCAATGCCTGCCCAAGGTATGATGTTAAAATCATCCTTGGGGATTTGAACGCAAAAAAAAGGTCGGGAGCCGGTATTCAGGCATTACGCAGGCACCCATAGTTTGCATGAGAACACTAATGACAATGGACTTTGAGTCTCAGAACTGGCAGCATCGAAAAACATGGTCGTTGCGAGTACCAGGTTCCCGCGTAAAGATATCTACAAAGCCACCTGGGTATCACCTGATGGCGTCACTCGTAACCAAATAGACCACGTGTTGATAGACCGTCGCCACTACTCGAACTTGATGACGGTACGAACGTACCGAGGTGCCAATATCGACTCGGATCACTATCTTGTTGGTATGGTTTTCCGAGGGCGGATTGCCTTGCGAAGACGCTTTGCATCCGCCGATCAGGTTCGAATCAACACGGCTACCCTGCGCAATGAAAACACCAGTAACACATTTGGTAATGCGTTAGGACTCGCCCTAGAAACACCTGACTTAGGGAGAGTAAGTCCTGGAGCCAGTATGCTGGGCGTAAATCAAAAGTGGACACGTCTTAAAAATACTGTCATTAGTACTGCCAACTCCATCTTAGGCAGCAGTCGTAAAAATCGGAACGACTGGTTTGATGATGAATGCAAGCTAGCGACTGAACGTAAGAATGTTGCGTACCGAGCAATGCAACAATCTCATAGAACGCGGGCACGCGAAGAGGAATATAAAGAGCTCAGAAGAACAGAAAAACGGCTTCACAGACAAAAGAAATCAGCCTGGGAGAAGAACCTAATCTGTGAAATAGAAAACAGCCGAGAGCGAGGTCCGCACCAGGCGCGGAAGTTCTACCAATCCGTCCGAAACATGACGCAGTACACACCACGCTGCACATACTGCAAGGACGGAGAGGCAAATCTGATCACCGATCCTGAAAGCATACTGGAGCGATGGGAAGTGTACTTTAATGAATTGCTAAATGGTCAGCTCACTACAGAAGAGGAGGCTCCACTACTTCAAGAAGAATACCCTATGTTGCCGCCACCAAGCATAGAAGAGGTTGAGAAGGCTATAGGCCGGCTTAAACAGAACAAATCCCCGGGAGCCGATGGCATACCAGCCGAATTATTTCATCACGGCGGGCCAGCCTTACGTCAAGCAATTCATGATATTATAGTGCACGTATGGGAGCAGGAAGAAATGCCAGAAGACTGGCGAAAATGCATAATATGCCCCATACATAAGAAGGGAGATGTCACAACGTGCAGCAATTATAGAGGTATCACGTTGTTGAGTACCGCCTATAAGATATTCTCCTCTATCCTACAAGACCGGATAACCCCATACGCTAAAACCGTCATCGGACAATATCAGTGTGGTTTCATTCCAGGCAAATCAACAACTGATCAGATCTTTACCCTTAGGCAGGCGATGGAAAAATGTCTAGAATTTAACATCCCAACATACCATCTGCTTATAGACTTTAAGGCCGCCTATGATAGCATAGCCAGGGTAGAACTTTACAAAGCCATGAGAGAGTTCGGCATCCCAAATAAATTGACACGACTATGTGGTTGACCATGACCAACGTAACAAGCCAAGTAAAAATAGCCGGATTGCTATCCAGACCAATCAACATCTTTAATGGACTCCGACAAGGGGACGGTTTGGCCTGCCTCCTCTTAAACCTGGCGTTGGAGAAAGCAATCCGTGACTCTGGCACGGCAACAAGAGGGACCATCGTCAACAGGTCCAGCCAGTTACTGGCTTACGCAGACGACATTGACATCATCGGAAGAACCGAACAAGCTGTACACGATTCCTTCATCCAGATCGAGCAGGCGGCACAAAATCTGGGGCTGCACATTAGTGAAGGTAAAACAAAGTACATGGTGGCGTCGAATGCGAGAGGAACAGTTGGTCAAACAATCAAGGTTGCGGAGCACGAATTTGAAGTGGTGCAATCCTTTAAATACCTTGGGTCAATAGTAGCAGCCGATAACAATATAGAAGAAGAAATACGCGGGCGGCTTCTCAAATCCAACAGAGCCTACTACAGTCTGTCAAAGCTCTTCAAATCCAGAAATCTCACCATAACTTCAAAACTGCTGCTGTACAGGACCATGGTCCTGCCAGTACTCACATATGGATCCGAGACTTGGGTGCTTAGCAAAAGGCACTCCGACCTCTTAGCTGCGTTCGAGAGAAAAGTCTTAAGGAGAATTGTTGGCCCCATATGTGAGGAAGGACGATTCCGGAGACGGTACAATCATGAACTGTACGCAATCTACCTAGAAGCAGATATCGTGACAAAAATTAAGCTCGGTAGACTCCGGTGGGCAGGGCACCTAGCTCGCATGAGCGAAGAGGAACCTGCTCGGAAAGTTCTTTGTGGTACATTCTATGGTAGACGACAGCGTGGTAGACCATGCTTGCGCTGGAGAGATGGCGTAGACCAGGACGCCCGAAGCCTTGGGGTGCGCAACTGGATGGCGTCGGCTAGAGACCGGGATAGGTGGAGAGACTTGTTGAAAGAGGCCAGGACCGGAACCCGGTTGTCGAGCCGATGATGATGATGATGACATAAAAGCGAAACCATTTTAAAGTTTGTAACGCACGATCTCATAAAGTAGTCAACCGATTTATTTGAAATAAATTTTATTAATTTCTATATTGTCATAAGAGTGTTTATGGCTATGATTTTTTTTCAATAATAATTTGTCGAACTTAAATATTATTAATTTTACATTTTTTGTCCATTTTTTTTCATTAGTTGACTTATACAACCACTCATATCTTAAAACCTATACAATAATCGACAAAGATTAGCATTGCTTCATAAAGTCAATATTGTTACGCAAATTTTAAGCCCAAAATCACTTCTTAGTTAAACATACAACCTGAGAAATAAATAAAAACAAATTATAAACTTTTTGAATTTATTTTATCCAGGAATTAGATTTCATCACAATCGCGAGGTCGCTGCTTTGTTGCATGTCATTATCATTCCAACATTTTAAATTTTCTTTTCTTAGCGTTCCCATACTCTCTCTCTCTCTTAATATCTGTTCCATTCAATAGTTACGTTTTTTCTCCTACCTACCTACCTACATATTCAATTTTTCTGTATTGTATAGTTTATCTAACTAACCGACACACACACATTTTTTTTTTGTTTCTCTGATTCTATCGTCACAACGCTGAGCAATATGGGGGTGGGCTCTTTTTACTTGCGATATAGGTAATAGGTACTATCTGTGGGGCAAGTTCTGCATTTGAAAAAAAAAATCGAATAAAGTGGGTCCGACGATTCCTTCTGTTTGTCTGTATGCCTGTATGTCCGTATGTCTGTATGTCTGTACCTCGATCTAGATCCTAAGCCACTGGAGCTATTTTCTTCAAATTCGGTACTGAAGGGTCTTCGGTGATTCCCTAGAGGAGAAATTGGAATTTTTTTTTAGCTCTAAAATTAACAGTACCCCCCATACACCCGTAATGCATAATCTTATTTATCTCGAAAACGGCTCTAACGATTTTGATAAAAAAATAGGTGTGATATTATGGGCTACATTTTGGTAAAAAAAAATTTGGGGGGAAATGTTATTAACGGTACCTGTCATAGAACGGTTTTTTGATTTTTTGACTTTCTCATCAACAGCTCCAACGATTTTAACTAAAAATTTTCAACAGGAGCCCCCTTAGGTTTAAAATAATATTGTATATAAAAATATTCGAAAAAAAAAATTATTTCTAAAATCTATACTACCTAATACTTAAAATTTGACATCCCAAATTTTGTTCTCGAAAAATTTTAAGGAAATTTGTCATATAAAAAATTACTTAAATATTAAAAAGATTAATCAGATGGCAATTCCATACATTTTAACATTTTGATCTCATTAAATTCGTGTTTTATATTTTTAAAATGTATTTTAAATTGCGAAGTTCTTTTACATAAGAGCATGTTTGTGCCATCCCAGTCGTACATTTTAATTTTTAAATTACTTGAATACACTCAATAGCATTTTGGGTGACAAAAATGGACATTCAATTGACTACAGTGCCGTGCACATGAACTATTCTTTAAAAGCGAAACCATTTTAAAGTTTGGGTTGAATGATTTCAGAAAGTAGTCAACCCGTTTAGTTTAAATAAATTTAATTATTTTCTATATTGTTATATTTATAATATGCACAAACATAAACAAGCTCTTTTGTTTTCAAATGTGAAAAAGAATCTAATTCGTTACGGTATGTTATACATATAAACTAAAATTAATATTATTGTAGAAAATATGCTCAGTCCCATTGAGAAATGTTTTAGTATGCTAATATTAATATTAAGAAAATATTCGTAGTTACAATTTGCGAAGCAACGCGAGTACGGGTCGGCTAGTATTATATAAAAAGAATAATCTGCAGATGGCAATGTCAGGCTTATCAGGATTTTATAGCATTTTTATTTATCTATTTTGGTTTAAAATTTTAGTAAGACTTTTTGATTAAAAATATCTTTCTTTCTACTTCTTTCTACAGAAAACAATCCATTAATGAGCAATAATTGCCAAAACTTTGTTGATTATACATAACATAAATTATAGAAGAGTCTTCTGCATCTTTTACGTTAATAATTATATATCTTTTTTTATGACCTTCAACCCTACCTAACCCTAGGCTTAAGTAGAGTTTTCATTTATATACACCTTACCTGATTTGACATTGATAATAATCTGTACTGTACATTTCAAATCCCTTTTATACACAATAACGCTCTACCCACATTTGTCACAGTAAGCCCATGGCTCAGATATACATAAAATGTCAAGAAGCCAAAACAGAGAAAGAAACAGGAAAAACAAGCACTAAGTTATACAAGGATCAAAATCAAAACCCAATAACTTGAAGGTTCTTTTAATGATTCCTGTGAGAGTGTCTGAGTTGGCAGAACAGAAGGGGAGCTAATTTTTTCAGATTGCGAATGGCTTAGACGAAAAGCACTTTTCATGAAAAGAGATACTCTAGGAGGATTTGTCACTTACTACTATGCCAACATATGAGTGCTATGAACAGTGGCGTAGCGTAAGGGGGGCGGTGGGGGCGGTCCGCCCCGGGCGGCAGGCCTAGGGGGGCGGCAAAATGTCGCAGTTGATGACGGTAGAGTAGAAATCAAATGTTTCATGACAGATCGTTTGACAAGTCAGCAAACAACAATGATGTAAATTTGAAATTTGCCACCCTATCTGTGAATCGTCGTTGACCGCTCTCGGCTGATTTCCGTGAATTCGTAGACGGTGAGTAGGGCCGTAAGAGTGCATTCCGTATTGTCGCGCGACTCGCGAAACTTAAACAAAACTTTCCAAAACTCTCTCGAAACTGAAAGGGAGTATTCCGAAACATATGATATGCATATGCGAGATATGATAAGATAACTATAGGATTCGACGGAAACGTTATTCTAGTGTCTCAGCCAGCTCAATGTTTTTGCTCCCTCCCGCATCACAGAAAGTTATTTCGATTGTGTTGTTTATAGTTTAAATACTGTTGAATCTTCTAAAACTAAACACTTAGTACTTCACTCAACCTTTGAACTAGTTTTTGAATATGAAAAGAGTTAAAGGAAGCGGCGCGAAATACGCAAGAAAAAGGCTAAGAAAGAAGCAGACGCGAAATATTTCAGTTCTAGTTCTGGTTCAAAAGCTACGTTAACGTCTTCGGCGGCATCCAGCAGCAGCGGAAAATATTCCAATGTAAGTAAGATCCCTTCATCTACAATCGTGAGTGGCTTAGAATTGTCCTCCGGCCAATATTCATGGGAATGCATAACTTATTTTACAGGCAGAAGAAGAAGACGGGCCTGCCGTCGAAGTTGGAAGTCGTTCTGGTCCCACCACAGAGCAGGATCAAAACGACGTCGACTCACCAGAAGTACCTCAAGCATCTAGTCACAAGCCTGCAGAAGAAGTGAACCTCGTGAAGCTGTAAAGCCGCTTAAAAATAAGTTTTGTGGAAGTTCTTGAGGTAGTGGAAGAATTGACGGATCGGTAGCCAGTCTTCTTCTGACAGTCATGCAGTCATTCAACTTCCTCACTTTTTTTGGCTTTTGAGCTGCAGAGCTACCTGAAGAAGATGACGCACAAATTTACCTGCAGAAACGTGGACTGAGTGTGGATAAGTGTGCTCAGAAACTCTGCGTTTTAAAAGCTCTCCTAGTGGAGAGCAGAGACCGTTTCGTCCAAGCCGCAATCGACTTTTCTAAGACTGGAAAAAAAAACTCAGAATCGAACTCAAAACGAAAAGAATTCGCAGAAAAAATGCATGCATGGCGATGAATCCGCAGATGCAGCTTTGTCTCACGAGTCTCATTCGTAAGGCCCGTAGAATCCGTTTATGAAACCGCTGATCCTATATTTTGCTTTCAATAAAAGATACTTCATTGCCTGTGAAATGATGTCTCGAAATTTAATTTTAATTTAGTATTGAATGGGGGCGGCAAAATGGGTCTCCCGCCCCGGGCGCCGAGATAGTACGCTACGCCACTGGCTATGAAGTTCGACAACAACTCCACTTTCATTTAAAAGCAATTCAATTTTTAAAGTCTGGTCGTACGTACATTGTCGAATTTGTATTTTTGGTTTGATTTTCGAAAACTATTACTACAAAGGTCACTGGTATGAAAGTAATTTGTTTTCGCAAAGATTTCAACAAGTAAACTGACAATTTGTCAACTCATGTCATATTCTAATCACTCTTATGGTTACAATCAAATTGTAGGACCAATCATAACTGTCTCAAAATTCTAAATCTCACAAAAACTTTGAGTATTCCTAAAGTCTCTTTGGTTCTGAGCAGGCAACAAAATATACCATGTATTTTATTTATCATGTATGATGACAAATTCGAGTACACCTACCCAATACTGTATTTGGTTTGTTTGATAAACAGGTGAATATTATTTCGTAACCATGCACATATATGTACATATGTATGTCCAGTACTTATTTTTCAACGAATAAGACCTGTTTCACCTAGTTTACCTTAAAAACGTTCTTGACATGAGGTTGAAGCTTATCAAACAATTGTTATTACATATGCATTGTTTGTTTTCATATAGGTGGCAAGAACTCACATCCCTTATTAAAGGAGTTCATAGCAACGATGGCAACTGTTGTTGTCGGGGTTTCAGAAGGACTGCTTACCGCCAACTCAAATTCCAAAACTCTTCCCTTCCCATTTCCCATTCCCACTCACATGGAAAATATTCTAATGTTGCAAAGATATTTTCTTAACAAGCTGTTCTATTGGTCTGTCTTACTAATGGTTAACCATCAGTAGCTTTGTTCATTAAGGTTTTGCATTTTAGGATCGGTACGTTTTGGTTGTGGTAAAATTTTCCTTCTCTGATATGAAGAGCCATATTTCAGTTTACAGGAAATTCAAACCTTTTATTCAACCGCATTTATTCAACAAGCCAAGCAATGTTTCCTTTTTGGGTCGATAATTCTATATCAAAATAAGTTAATTTGTTTTATTGTACGGGAAGGTTTAATAAAGAAGTAATATTTCAAAATCTAAATTTACAGTAGAAAAATATATTGAAATTTGCTATGAAGATCTTTTGCAATGAACATAATTATACAACTTTTGGACAGCTGTTGAATAGTTTGGGTTTAGCAGGCATAGGTCCTGCAAAGAAGAAATCCTACGGGGTCACATCATACGCTCTCTTTGGCCAATTCATATGGATCGTGATCATCAACTTCAGTTAACAGCCCAATTATAAAACATATAATCTCAAATTTATTTACTACTTTGTGAATATTCCTCTCGGAAGTGCGATTATGGCGACCGTGAAATTTTGCAAAAAAATGTTTGCAAAATAAAAAAATGGCTCTATTGTTGGTACTGTAGTTTCTAAGTTTAAAATTGTACAAGATTGTATAAATGGAAACATAGACAAATTTTATCAAAATTCTTCGAGTCGGTTTTCGTTTCAAGAAAAATAAAATTTTCTAAACCGGTAGTTTTACATTTTTATGGTAGGTAAAAAGTCTTTTGTTTTCAATCTTTTAAAGTTAGAAAAATGAAATTCAAAACTCCTCTGTCCAAACATGCTCCAAACAAATTGTGTACGTCGGAAAAATTTAAATGGGTTGCCCCCGTATTAGATTTCGTTCCCTCCAAACTTCTGTTCAATTCTGCTGAATGGTCAAGACGTCTTGAAGATATTTCCTAGTCTAACAATCAACTAACTACTACAATCCAGATTGGCTGTGCAAACGTGCAATTTTGTCTCCAAAAATTTTAATTTCCTCAAGGTTAATCAGCCTACCTTTCTACTGTGATCCGTATATTATTCTGTGGGTTAACAGACTTATTTTTTGTTAAAGTAAATAAACGCTTGAAAATTTCAAACAATTGCTTTTATCGAGAAATGTGTCTAACAGAAAGATAGATATTATCATGAAAAGAGGCACACAAGTGATGGCAAAGAGGCAGAACTTAAAAACAGAGACAAAATTACTTTAGAGTCAGGAAGGAAGCCTTTATCACCTGGATGCGTATTCGAATCTTAAGCGACCTCAAGTTGTGCAACGAAAGTAGATTGAATATTCGAAATTATCACCAATACTCATCGGTTGCAAATTGAAATGCGGAGACGTACTGATTTCACGAATACCGATGATTTCATAGCTTGAATTTAGAAAATTGGTCATGTATGATTTCCCATTTTTCTTAAAATACCTGTTTTTCTTTTTGGGGCGTAGCAAGGTATACTGTACCCTAGATATCTGTTGAAATTTCGTCGCATGACTGCTTTGAACCATCTACCGCCTGAAGTCATTTTGCCTTTTACATGTAAATAGTGCTTACGAGTATCGTTCGAAGCCGGGCCGGGTAAAAAGTATTGGAAAAAAGGCAAAATAAATATTCATGAAATTGGTTTAAGCTGACAGATAGTTTTGTGGCATTAATGTTTAAACATAGGGCTGGCGTGATCATAATGTAATCCGGAAATTCAATTTTCACTCATTCTTCGGAGTAAATCAGGCTTTATTTTGGCAGTAATGCGTCAAATGTTGGCTTCTTAATCGTCAATTGTATTTAATTTATCGGTGTATACTTGAAATGAAACATTCTTTTCAAAAAAATTAAAATAAAAACAATCGTAAAAGCTAAAAACCGTCAAATCAGTTGCAACCAGTAAAAAAATGTTGCAAAGGTTTTCAGACGTTTGACTTTAAAAACTAAGCAAAGCGACGTGGTATGGGTCTAATAGTTAGAAAAAACATAAAAGACGTCATTTTATATCATTAACACTGTCCCGTCAAAATCTATTCCTCATCAACGATACATCAACCAATTTTTCCAAAATTGCAATTGCGCTAAATCACATGAATATTGACTAATCGTCATAGCATTTATATATTTCGGTATATAATGAACGTGTTTAACATACATTTTCAAATTAATATTCAGTGGAGTAAAGTTTATAAAAAAATAATAAGCTTTATTACATAATAAAGGTTTTGAGTACACATACATAAAAACACTGTTTTTTCAAATTCAAACAATTGAATAAGCAAACTAAATTCTCGACGTCAATCAATAACGCATCATATATAAGAATTTTAACAGGTTTCAGCTAAAACAATAATGTCAAATTCATAAGGTCAAGTAATCCGCCGGCATTTTGAAAGGACACTACATACCACTACTTCATTATAATCGAAAACAACTGCCACAGCATGTCCCCATTGTTCCTAATTATGTATAATCAAAACTAGTTATTTGTTGTTTTGGATTTTGAATAGAACCTCCAATATCTCAACCAAATCGAAAAATATTAATCCGTTGGTTTGCTTGGATTTCAATAAAGCATTGTTTAGCACTTAAAATAAAAAAAAATACAAATGAGCATACATGTACGTCATTACATTTTACATTAAAAAAAAACACTACTTCACGAAACTAATCAAAGTCCATTGGAAAAAAAAAATATCGAATAAAAATTTTTTTCATTTAAAAGCAACCGAAATAGAACAGTATCACTATTTGGTTGACAGACCATTACGACCAATGTTTGTTGAAATTAGACTTTAAAAAAGTTTGTATGATATTTTTCATTTTAATTTAAATTACGTATACGCCCGAGTGAACCACTCATTAAAATAAATAATCAAAGAATTTCGTGTCATTCAATGTTCCATATTTTTAACATGTAGCTGTATTATAATTTTTCCTGGCGGTACTATAAGACATGTTATGCATTCGTAAAAAAAATCGAACTCGAGATTTTGATCAAAGTTGACGTAACGATGATAGCGAAGACCAAAAAAGTGGGTCTCGCAATTCTGTCTGTCTGTCTGTCTGTTCGACTACAGCATAAACGGCTCGTCTAATTTTCTTCAAACTTGGTAGATATGGGTTTTGATTTTTGCCCCCCACACGCTTTTTTTTGTTTTAGGACCAAAAATAACCGTACCTGCCATACGAATTTTTTTCGAAATTTTATAAATATTTTTTTTTCTCAATTTTTTTAAGACCTGATAAATAAAAGTTTCTTAATATAATCTACAAGATATGAGAAAAAAGAAATTATTTTACCTAAAAATAACGGTATCTTTCACTCAAATGTTAAAAAATGGTTTTCGAAAATCGTATTTTTCTCGAAAACGGTTCCGAGAATTTTGCTTAAATTGTTTTTCTTTCGATTAATTCTTACGATCTTTAGCTCAATAAAAACATTTTTGAGAACAAGATATTACTCACTGTATCTAGCATAGAACGAATTTTGTCGAATATTGAATTTCTTAATATCGGCATAACGGATTTTAATGAATTTTTTTATAAAGAAGCTCCTAAAAAGTTGAAAAACATTGCATTTCAAATCTTAAAAAAATAATGGAAATTTAACTCTCATTTGTACAGTAATAAAACTTAAAGTTGGCGTACCAAAATTTTTTCTTAAAAATGTTTTAAAAATTTTGTACATAAAAGCTTATTTTTTAAGGAGCAGCCACAAATACTTATAATTTTTGTTCTTGCATTAATTCATATCTGCATAGCATTCTGTTTTTATCTCTCACTACTAAAATAATTTAAAAAAATCATTTTATCCTTATGAAAAGTTTTCTTTAATAACATTCGTCTTAAGATTCAGTCAACGGCCTTGGCTCTGATGAAAGCATCGCTTCCCATCGATCAGCGAAATCAAGCATCGTTGCTCGCGGTTAGTACTTGGATGTGGGGCCGTTCAAAAACCAACAGTGAGCTGTTGACATGTGTTTTTCTGTTGTTCTTTCTTTCTGTCTGTCTCTCTCTGTTGTATTGTATAAGCCGATGGTCTGAGTTACCAGTGCTTTCAGTGTCTCTACTTCGTAGATTTATCTACGGAGTAGTGGAATATGTAATGTAATCTAATGTAATGTAATGTTTTTAAGATTCCTAGTCTATTACATAGGAGCAAGTTCGTGCGACCCAGTCGTGCATTTTGTTATATTTGCTCATGTATTTATTTGCTGTTTAAAAAAATATCGAGATCCTTATGAATCTTAAGATGGAATATAGAGACGACCAAATCCGTGCGTATTTGTATCAATGTAGCTATATCAAGAAAAATGTAAGGAAGAAAATTTAGGGTCAACTTTTAAACAAGGAATTTTGATGTAATTCTCTTGGGGCCAAAGGCGAATTTTTGTTTTTATTAATCTAAAATGATACAGCTACTTGTACATCGAGTTTTCTCTTACGATTTTTGCTGAGCTACATATATGTACATTTCATTTGTAGATTACTCCCTTTTATATTATTATTTTTTCACTGATAGGATTGTTATTTTACGTCACGGGACTGATCAAGGAGCTGCATCTAGTATCGAAAACTACAATTAAAGAAACCCCAAAAACACCAATTGTTAATATTATAACCAAAGAACTTGAAGAAAGACAAATATCTTTTAGACAAAATATATAGGAAGGCAGTCTTAGAAACTAATGATATAATGCTAATGATAAAAATGCACCAGATACACCTATGTATATACATATATGTATGTGCTCTAAATCGATGAAACCATACCTCCACCTTAAGTACCTTTTCTATCTCGCCTAGAACCATTGATGGCGTCTTAAATTATATTAAAATTAATTCGGACATTAAAAGCAGAGATGGAATATATCTCGACTGAAAAGGTAAAGTATCTTAAGTCAATTTTGATGATTTTTCAGGAGAGCGAAAAAAACACTTCAAAGCTGCCTGCTAAAACATCTCTCAAGCTTAGACTTTATTGAATAAAGCATTTAGATGTTAAATTTTATTATGTTTTTTTTTGACATTAATTTCAAAAACATATTTTTAATAGTTCACCCGTTATAAAAAAAAAATATGACTTAAGATAGTTTGGCTTTTCTTTAAGTTGAGTTTTATATTAATTTCCAAAATCTTAAGTTGAGATAAGATATTTTGCCGCGCGTTTTCGAAGGATGTTTTCAATTCTTATGTCCATTTAAGATAAGTTGCGTGTGCAAAAGTGAAAAAATAGAGATTTAAGATGATATTATCTGGTTTTTATTTAAGTCCTTAATACGAAAAAATCACATTTGAATTTCTTAAAAAAAAAAAAACTATAAAATCAAATTTGGTTGACAGAAAAAAATTAATTACACAAAGAAACAGTTAAGTTTTATTTAACTTATTTATTTAAAAATTATTAAAAAAAATTATACCTAAAATAAATTATTTATTATTAATTATTAAATTATCTATAAAAATACATTCATTGGAAAAAACTTAGATCGATTTCATCTAACATTGTTTTAAAAGTCAAATTAATAATAACAAAAAACTATTGGACAAAATTTACCTAAGGGACTCAAGGGCCTTTGGTGACTAACGGTACCACACCCTTAGTGTAAGTTCTCACTTATCTCGAAAACGGCTGTAACGATTTTGATAAAATAAAAACTAAGTGAGCTATTATGGGCATGAACTATATTTTAGTTCAGACAAATTTTTGAATAACATGTTACTAACGGTACCTGTCATAGAACCATTTTTTCGACTTTCTCATTAACGGCTCTAACGATTTAAACCATTTTTTTTACCAGGAGCTTCCCGAAGTTTAAAATAATTTTGTGTATAAGAACATTGGCAAAAATATTTTTTTTCAAAAAATCCAAGTTTTTTTTTTTTTTTTAAATCAATATCTTCAGAACGTGTGAACAATTATTTCTTGAAATTATTTCCTTTAATCAAAGGCTCAAAATTGTAATTGAATTAGTACGATGTTAAAGCAGTTTTAATATGAAACTAAGTTAAATCAACGATTTAGCAAATCTTATTCGAAAATATAGCATCGTACTTTCTCTAGCCTTTTATTAAAGTCAAAATCATCTTAAAAATATATTTTAGAAATGCCACAAAAGGTTTGTTTACTTAGTTTTTTGTACGAACTGTCGTTGGTTTAGATGTGTTCAGAAGTAATTTATTAGTAAACTACTTTAAAGTTATCAAATTGTTAATTAGAACCGTACTAAGAAATTTATAATAATAGGCTGTTTAAAATTTTGCTCCCGTCAAGGATGTGATTTTATGAACGAATATGAAACGCTGAGGGTTCTGTTGACGGCGAAACAATTTAGTGGATTAGAAGTTTCAGACAAGAGATCATTCGTGAACATAAGGAAGAGTGTCGGAGACAAAACGGAGCCCTGAGGCACACCAGCATTTATTTTGTGGATATCAAGGTAATTTCTAATCCAAGAAGATATTCATTGATACCAAAATCACGCATTTTTGATAAGAGTAGGACAGATGGAAAAACTTACGTGTTGAATATAATATCAGGGATAATATATGGACCAGTGGATTTGTGAATGTCAAGATCTTTTAGTACTCTTGCAACTGCACGAGTGCGAAAGAAGATTCGTCCCATTAAATCATTTATGCTATACAGGAGGAGTCATTTCACGCTCTGGTAGCTTCGAAGAATTGTGTACATTTTGTTTTCACTAACCTGAGTTTCACTTAGTGCGAAATCTGCTGGCTTATTTAAAACAGTGTTACTATACCAGACACAAAACTTACCAGCCATTAAAATACACAAAGCACAAAAGAAAACCAATACTAAACAGTTGTCTATTATGCTAGCTACACACGAGGCAACCGTTGCAGCAACACAGCCATGTTGAATCAACCGTTGCTTCGTGTGTAGCTATGTTGCCAATTGTTTTTGTGTTGCTGCAACCGTTGCCAGAAATATCAAAAAGTTTTGATATTTTCGGTCGGTTGCTCCAACAGTACGGTGGTTGCGGCAACAGTTGCCACGTGTGTAGTGAACAAACGACACACGTTGCTGCAACACGTTGCTGCAACGGTTGCCTTGTGTGTAGCTAGCATTAGGTATTAATCTGAGAGGATTTGTCAATTCCTCGCAAGAGCCATGAAAAACAACCAACGTTTGGCCTTATTCAATTAAATTTAATATTTTGTGTTAACGATGTTTTGATTGGAGTAATTGATTCTGAAAATCTGTGACCACAACTCTACCTAAAGTATTTACACTCGATCCTTAAGATCTAAAGAGCTAATTTCGAGACATTCGGTCGTGCATTTTATGTTCTTTCATTAAATATATTAAATTAATGCAAAAATATTAAAAAAAAAATATTTTTAAGGGATGGGTCTATTCGACGTGTGAACTACATCTTATAGCTTAATGTGGATTAAAAAATCGAGGCAACTTCGTTATGTTTTATTTTTCTCAGGAGGATTGAAGAAGATTGAATCATATTTTTTGTTACTTTCAGGATATTCCCATAAGTAATTTAATTTAATATGGATTAAGTGGATGATTGGATTGTACGTATTTGCTGTTATAATTGCTTAATAATTTTAAAAGTTTAAAATAATATTTATAAAAAAATATAAATGTACGCTTTCTACTTTTAATTTATTTTTTTTTCAGTAATTTTATATATGTTATCTCTGTTCAAACCATAAATTAATTTAGGGGCTACTTATAGCTATAATTGAAAGGCATCATTGAAAATTTTCATTCACATTTTTAAGACGAATAAGCAAATTGCAATGGCTTTAATTGGTACCAAAATAAAGGTAATGAGTGGTGGAATTCGTTTACTCTATAAAATACAAAATTCTGATTTAACCATTCTTTTAAATCCACTTTTATTATTTCACTGATAGAAATCAATTTCAATGAACAGCTGATTTTCGTTTCTTTAATATGGAACACAATCGTTCCACTGAATGTGTTCATTTCTCTTTCTATTCTCAAATGTCACTTTTCCTTTCAGTGATCAACTATAACCTCAAATGCATAGAATTGGTTGTAATAAGCCACCGACAGGATCTTTTACTTCAACCAATTTTTGAATGATTGCTATAACTGGCTTGTCAAAAAAATGAAGTCAGCATTCCACTGATTTGTTCCAATGATGCATTTCAATGAAAGCTAACTGGGGCCTTAATCAAATATTATAATTTAATTTTTATTCAAAATTAAAGAATCGAAAAGAGAACTACTACTCCTTATTAAAATAAATAATTAAATATGCTTCTGCCTGTTATTTTAAATAGGACTTTTATACATGATTTACAAGAAAAAAACTAATGACTTAATTAAATTTTTTTTTAACTAAATACGATTATTTTAACTTTCAATTGTTTTTTTTAAGTCCTTTACTCGATTTGTGATTTATTGAAATAGTTTTGCATTTAATATCTTAAGCTTTTCATAAAGCTTCATTTTAAGACTCAACATCCCTTGACAAAAGATTTAAGAGTAAAAAAGAAAGTTTTAATGCAGGAAGTACTATAGTTAGATAAGACAAATAGGTTTATTGCAATTAATTTTGCACAAACAAAAAATTCAATCCCAATCAATTTTTATATTGATGAATTTCGGTATCAAGTTTGAAAAAAAAAAATCATTTTTCATGAATGCAAAACTCAACCTTTGTACTTCATCTGAAGTTATAAGTGGATAAGTTTTTAAGTGTTGACCATTTTTGAGTTCTCAGTCAATCGAATTGATGTGGGTATACTGAAGTAATAGGATTTTGTTTCAATAAAGTTTATAAGAATTTTTTGACAGTAATGCCTTCATCTAACTTTTCTTTTGAAAAGAAGTGAATCTGAAAAGACAATCAGCAAAAATGTATATACATAAGTGAATCTGAAAAGACAATCAGCAAAAATGTATATACATAAGTGGTTGGAGAAGTAATAATGACCATACTCATGTATATATCTCTGGAAGGTATTTTTTTGTAGATTCTATATTGTCAACTCAATTCAAATCACTACGTGACAAAAAAAAAAATATTGTATAGCTAAAGTTTTGTTTTGGCCATTTTTAGAATGAACATATTGTAGGTAGTGTGGGGTGTGTATTGCGCATAACTTCTTTCACACAGTGCTTCTCTAGAACATAAAAATACTTTTTGAACGACATATTTAACCCTCATGGATAATTTTGCCCAATCTTCTTGGACTGCAGAAGACTTATAAATAGAAATAATACCTCCTTCCTGTGTTTTTTTCATCAGATCCATATTGTATTTAAATTTTTCATCGATATTGTTTTTCATGCATTTGACTTATGTATGTGTAAGCTGTTCTAAATTTTAAGAATTTCAACCTGTTTTCCTAGTTAAGAATTCATATAGGGTGGTTTTTATGTTCAAGGTCGACGTTTGTCTGTTGGCATTTGACATTCATGGAGAGTGGTTGATTAAAATTTATTATAAAGCATGGAAACAATTATTAACGTGTCAGCGAAATTAGATTGTCCATTTACATCTCGCTATAAACGACCGCCATTTTTGTGAAAAAAATCATTATGAGCAACGAAGCACATTTTGACCTTGCAAGCTTTGTTGGTAAGAAGCTTAGCAAAGAAACCACTCAATTGATACACTAAAGACCACTACACCCTCATATAAAATCTGTTTAACTATTACGGTGCATCATTCATGGGGAGTCGTTAAGCCATATTTCTTTGAAGAAGCATAAACAGCTATTGGTTACAGATTTCGGAACATGTTCGTGAATTTGCTTGCAAATATAAATTAGACCAACAGAACATGTGGTTCCCAAAAATATAGTGCCAAATCCCACATAGCTCGTGCTTCGGTGCGAACCGTAAGATACCATTTTCCCGAGCGAACAATGTTATAAATCTGTGATATCGACAGACGATAACCTGATAGCTTATTATGGCTTGCAAATTAAAATGATAAGTCAAGACCGTGTCCAGTAAATAATTCTATAATCGTTTTGTGCTACTAAAAAAACGAATCTCTATGTTTGACGGTACGGCCAAAATCAGGACCGAACAATTTTTTTTAAAAAAGCACGTGCCCTCAAGGGGTTTTAATACTCTGAAAATGTTAAATTAAACACAGTGCGAGCGTTAAGAAAACAGGGAAGGATTAAAGAGGAAAAGCCGATGCACATTGGTTTTGGACCTCTGAAAATCGAAATAAAAGGGAAAAATAGAGCCGACTAAAGCATTCCACATTCGGGTAGTTCGGCTAAAAAAATCAGTATACTTGACAGTACGTACGAAGTTGGGCTCGCTCAAGAGTAAGCTTATGTGCATTCCTAGAAGTACGAGTACCACAGCTGAATCCTTTTTGGGGAGGAATGCAACTGGCTATTTCAGTAGAGCACTGTTTATGAGAATATCGGTGAAATAACGAAAGACATGAAACATAGCGGCGGTGCTCGAGAGTTGCAAATGCTTCCGTTATATTTCTGTCACCTATCATTTTCATGATAGATGGCGGTCAGCCATCAGACGAATAGGGGGAATAACATGTAGCATACGAAAACATGCACGTGCCGTAACTATTCGGGACTGGTGGAAGTCTGATCATAGCCTCTTCGTGGCGGCCGCTAGAAACAAGCCTTTAAAAAGGTTTGGCTAATATGATCAGGCTGGTTCCTCAGGTTGGCGACAGGTTAATTCCCTGTCCCGTAAAACTTTATGAATTACGAGACCGACAACAAGCCTCGGAAACGGACTGATCACACGACGACAACCAATGCAACGAAAACTGAAAAACGATTTACTAATTTTCTTATGGAACGTACGATCGCTCTATAGAGCTCGAGCTGCTCAGCAGCTAGCCGATGCCCTGTCAAAATATAAAGCTGACATAACAGCTCTTCAAGAAATCCGATGGACAGGGAATGGTGTTCTACAGAAGAAAGAATATGACATATACTATAGCTGTCATACAAAACACCATGTGCTCGGGGTAGGCTTCCTAGTCAGCGAAAAAATGAAGTCTACCATCATCGGCTTTAACGCTATAAGCGAAAGGCTATGCACCCTTCACGTGCGAGGCAAATTTACGAACATCAGCCTCATTAACGTTCACGGACCTACGGAGGAGTCCTCAGACGAAGAAAAAGAGACTTACTACGAACAAGTCGAGAGGGCCCTCAATGCCTGTCCAAGGTATGATGTTAAAATCATCCTTGGGGATTTGAACGCAAAAATAGGTCGGGAGCCGGTATTCAGGCATTACGCAGGCACCCATAGTTTGCATGAGAACACTAATGACAATGGACTTCGAGTCTTACAATTGGCAGCATCGAAAAACATGGTCGTTGCGAGTACCAGGTTCCCGCGTAAAGATATCTACAAAGCCACCTGGGTATCACCTGATGGAGTCACTCGTAACCAAATAGACCACGTGTTGATAGACCGTCGCCACTACTCGAACTTGATGACGGTACGAACGTACCGAGGTGCCAATATCGACTCGGATCACTATCTTGTTGGTATGGTTTTCCGAGGGCGGATTGCCTTGCGAAGACGCATTGCATCCGCCGATCAGGTTCGAATCAACACGGCTGCCCTGCGCAATGAAAATACCAGTAACACCTTTGGTAATGCGTTAGGACTCGCCCTAGAATCACTTGATTTAGGGAGAGTAAGTCCTGGAGCCAGTATGCTGGGCGTAAATGAGAAGTGGACACGCCTTAAGAATATTGTCATTAGTACTGCCAACTCCATCTTAGGCAGCAGTCGTAAAAATCGGAACGACTGGTTTGATGATGAATGCAAGCTAGCGACTGAACGTAAGAATGTTGCGTACCGAGCAATGCAACAATCTCATAGAACGCGGGCACGCGAAGAGGAATATAAAGAGCTCAGAAGAACAGAAAAACGGCTTCACAGACAAAAGAAATCAGCCTGGGAGAAGAACCTAATCTGTGAAATAGAAAACAGCCGAGAGCGAGGTCCGCACCAGGCGCGGAAGTTCTACCAATCCGTCCGAAACATGACGCAGTACACACCACGCTGCACATACTGCAAGGACGGAGAGGGAAGGCTATAGGCCGGCTTAAACAGAACAAAGCCCGGGAGCCGATGACATACCAGCCGAATTATTCCATCACGGCGGGCCAGCCTTACGTCAAGCAATTCATGATATTATAGTACACGTATGGGAGCAGGAAGAAATGCCAGAAGACTGGCGAAAAGGTTTAATATGCCCCATACATAAGAAGGGAGATGTCACAACGTGCAGCAATTATAGAGGTATCACGTTGTTGAGTACCGCCTATAAGATACTCTCCTCTATCCTACAAGACCGGATAACCCCATACGCTAAAACCGTCATCGGACAATATCAGTGTGGTTTCATTCCAGGCAAATCAACAACTGATCAGATATTTACCCTTAGGCAGGCGATGGAAAAATGTCTAGAATTTAACATCCCAACATACCATCTGTTTATAGACTTTAAGGCCGCCTATGAAAGCATAGCCAGGGTAGAACTTTACAAAGCCATGAGAGAATTCGGCATCCCAAATAAATTGACACGACTATGTAGGTTGACCATGACCAACGTAACAAGCCAAGTAAAAATAGCCGGATTGCTATCCAGACCAATCAACATCTTTAATGGACTCCGACAAGGGGACGGTTTGGCCTGCCTCCTCTTCAACCTGGCGTTGGAGAAAGCAATCCGTGACTCTGGCACGGCAACAAGAGGGACCATCGTCAACAGGTCCAGCCAGTTACTGGCTTACGCAGACGACATCGACATGATCGGAAGAACCGAACAAGCTGTACACGATTCCTTCATCCAGATCGAGCAGGCGGCACAAAACCTGGGGCTGCACATTAGTGAAGGTAAAACAAAGAATGCGAGAGGAACAGTTGGTCAAACAATCAAGGTAGCGGAGCACGAATTTGAAGTGGTGCAATCCTTTAAATACCTTGGGTCAATAGTAGCAGCCGATAACAATATAGAAGAAGAGATACGCGGGCGGCTTCTCAAATCCAACAGAGCCTACTATAGACTATAGTCTGTCAAAGCTCTTCAAATCCAGAAATCTCAGCATAACTTCAAAACTGCTGCTGTACAGGACCATGGTCCTGCCAGTACTCACATATGGATCCGAGACTTGGGTGCTTAGCAAAAGGCACTCCGACCTCTTAGCTGCGTTCGAGAGAAAAGTCTTAAGGAGAATTGTTGGCCCCGTATGTGAGGAAGGACGATTCCGGAGACGGTACAATCATGAACTGTACGAAATCTACCTTGAAGCAGATATCGTGACAAAAATTAAGCTCGGTAGACTCCGGTGGGCAGGGCACCTAGCTCGCATGAGCGAAGAGGAACCTGCTCGGAAAGTTCTTTGTGGTACATTCTATGGTAGACGACAGCGTGGTAGACCATGCTTGCGCTGGAGAGATGGCGTAGACCAGGACGCCCGAAGCCTTGGGGTGCGCAACTGGATGGCGTCGGCTAGAGACCGGGATAGGTGGAGAGACTTGTTGAAAGAGGCCAGGACCGGAACCCGGTTGTCGAGCCGATGATGATGATCATTTTCATAGCTCTTCTCGACTTTTGGACGACTAAAGGTTTTGTATACATATAACAGCCAGATCAGAAGGGGTGAAAAATTTCTTGCATCGCCGAAAGAAACCTAAACACTTAGCAGCATTTTTGGCGACATAAAATATATGATCGTTCCACAAAAGGTGGTCTGTGATGCACATACCGAGTACTAAAAGTTTTTCGGTATCCTCAATGCAAGTGCCACTCATGGATAGTGGCATGGGGGTGTGAGTTCTTCCGTTTTAACGACAGAAGACAGCATTGCGTTTTGGAAGCATTCAATTCTACGCGGTTTTTGATTCCCCATTAGACAATGCTGTCAAGATCAGAATTTAATGAGCTTATCATATGCTGCCGTTTAAGTTCCACATTCGAAGGACATGAATTTGATTCTGAAAACGAATATGAGAAGCTGAGAGTACTACCGTCAGTGAAACAGTTTAATGGGTTAGAAGTTTCTGACAAAAGATCATATATAAATATAAGGAAGAGAGTCGGAGACAAAACGGAGCCCTGGGCACACCAGCATTTATTTTGTGAATTCCAGACTTGAAACTATTCAATTCAACTTGAATTGAAAGGCAGTTTCTAATCCAACGAAGAATAGATTCATCGCCAAATACCAAATACGCGCATTTTCGATAATAGAGCTTGATGCTAAACTCTATCAAATGCTTTTGAAATATCAAGTGCAATAATCTTACTTTTTCCAAAACGACTTTCCAAGGAAAGACATGAAACATTCGGACGGTATTCAAAAGATGGAAATGATTCCATGATAGCTCTGTTTTCTACCCATTTTAACGATCTGTTCTGAAATCTATCCAGTAAGTGGAGAAAAGTTTGTGCTGCGCCTGCACAAAGATGTGAGGTATGTTAACATATTTTACTAGACGTAAAAACTCCTTATAAATGGCTACCAGATCAAAGCGGGTAAAAAATGTCTTACATCGATATAGAAATCATTAGCATTTAGTATCATTTTTTCGGTCTCCAGAATTCTGTCATTCCAACGAAGGTCGTTGACGTACATACCAAGCTTCGCAGTTTCTAAGATGCAAGTGCCGTTCAAGAACAACGGCATAAGAGGGATATTTCGCTTTAAGGACAATATATAACATTGAGTTTTCGAAGCAATAAGCTCGACACGGTTGCTTATACCCCATTTAGCAATGCCTTAAAGATCGGAGTTTAATGAGCTAATCATACGATACCGTTGCAATTTCACTTCCCAAGGAGATGGACGTGAACTTGGGAACAAGTATGAGAAGATGAGAGTAGAGTCGTCGGAAAAACAATGAATTAGCTTAGAAGCTTCAGACGAGAGATTATTTATAAAATTGAGAAAGAGATTCGGAGACAAAACGGAGCCCTGGAAAATGCCAGCATTTATTTTGTAAGGATCAGACTTGAAACTGTCTAATACAACATGTATTGAACGATCATGAAGGTAATTTCTAGTCCAAAGAAAAAGGGTTTAGTTAATACAAAATGCAAGTTTTTTCGATAAGAGAGCCTGGTGCCAAGCTCTATCAAATGCCTTACAAATATATCAATCGCAATGATCTTACTTTCTCCAAGACAATGTGAAGATCTATTCCTCTCTTCGGTAAAATAGGACATCAGATCACCAGTGTTATAATTGCTGCGAAAGTCGTATTGCTGGTCATTGAAAACCTTCTGATCTTCGAGATATTTCTTGTGCTTATGATTTATGAGTGACAAATCCTCCAAAAATATCACTTCTAATGAAAAATTGCGTCTCATCTAAGTTATTTGGATAATCGTAAGATTTAAGAAGAAAAACATCAAAAATATAAGCTCATCTAACATGCATTCGTGGATTTCTACCCACAAGTAGTAAGGATTTTGTTAAATTAACCATATCAATCCGCTATTTATGTGAACAATCTGGGTTTTTTCAGAGTATCATTCGACTTAGTGGACTAGTCTGTGATTTTCTAAATTATCATGCTCTTCTAGAATAATCTGTAAATCAGCGCATTAATCTTTAGTCTTCCATGGTAATCAAGCAAAGCTGAAAGCCCAGCCGACTAATTCACCAACGTAATTGCTTAATACAAAAGAAATTATGAGGATTTGTCAATCTAATAATCAACTAATTTGAGACATTTTTCTACAGAGTAAAAGATTGTCATAATTCCATTAAACTATTCTTAAGGATAACTTCATCCGCAAGGCATAACTCAATTCTAAGCTGTATATAAGTCCTTCTTCTTCATTAGTGCATGATGTATAAAAGCCAGTAAAGTTGCTTGAAAATTATCAGTCCCCGGTTTGGCAAGCATCTAGGAACAAGTTTCAGAGAAAAGCATAAGACCAGAAAAATGAACCGAAAAGAACCATCGATAGCTTATCAATTATTCGTGTATCGAGGACAACTGCAGCGCAGGAAGAAGAGGAAGACCCAGCTATTGAGACTTTCAAAAGTTAAACATAACCTCACAAATCAGATTGTCGTTTCTACATGGAAGGATGTGAACCGTTTTGACCAGAATGAGCTCAAGAATATGCTGGATACCATAACGTACAATGAAAAACTCATGGACAGTATCAGTAAGGCACGCTCGAAGCAGACATCTGTCGAACAAGTAACTAGTTTATGAGATTATTAGCAAACAAGTCAATAATTTTAAGAAATTTTATTGAGAATCAATTGTAAATAAAAGATATTATTTAAACTTAAAACACATTTTTTTATTTACTTATTTGTTAGAGGCATTTCCGAAGCTATGCTTCTGTTACCAAGAAGTCTTATGAATAATAATATGTAAACAAAAGTTTTGACTGATACTAACTAACTTTACTATACTAACTTTAACAAAATCTAAAAAAATTCATTTTCAACCTACTTTCTCTTTAAAGCTCGAAAAAAATAAGACAACAAAAAGAAAAATATTTTTGGGCATTTTTTCAAAAAATTCCCCTAATTTAGAATAGTTGTAAAGTTTTTGCGTAGGCGAAAAAATGTGAAATCATTTTTTTTGAAAATTACTACAAAACTATTGTTTTTGGAGACCGTCTATAATGATTCTATTAATTTTGGTAGTAATGATTTCATTCATATTGTGGAAGGAAAATAGGGTAAACATGAGTTCTTTGGCATTAGCAATGTTGAATCTAGTTCGTGATCTGAAATCCATTGATGTAAATGTGGGCAGTGGCCCCGTTGCCCGATGCGCCCTGAAAAAAACAGCTGAAACTGTTGTCGTTGCTTGAAGTTTTTAATATTTCTATTTCTCATAATATTTTCCCTAATGCATGGCCTTATCTTTTTTGAACACCTGGCATATATGTATATGCCAGTTGCCTGGGTTTGTTAAGTGTAGACCTAGAGAATTTAACGAACTTACATTATTCAATCAATCTATTGTTCACTTGTTCGGTCTCTCCTAGAAGACGATTTCTGTTGTTTGCTCTGAAAGGTTTGGGTGGAGCTCTGACAGTTTTGTGTTCCCTCATCCTCATCTTCTTCAACTTATATAGTATAGTCTTCGGAATTGTAGTGAATGATATGAGGCCTTATTTGCGTTTGCCCTTTATAAAGGTAATATCCAATTACGTATATATCCGTTAATTCAAATGTTCGAACGTTAAGAAACAAATATTTTTTTTAAAGGAAGTAATTTTAAAGGCAAAGTATGCATCTCGTGAGTCCTTTAATCATCACTCACAACATCCAAAAATAAGGTTTACGGTGGGAAAAGATAAAGATAATTTCTTTAATTTTTGGTAATGCAGGTGACCAGACGCAAGACTATCGTGAAGAAACACACATCAACAGATATTAACATGGTACTTCCCGTCACCATCCAGCAAATTTAAGATCTGTAGTCTTAGCAATATTTCAGTTCGCTAACAGAATACACGACAGTAACCATCTGACGGTTGAGCTGAATCTGGTTGACAACGTTCTTAGGGAAAATCGCTGTTCTAAAAAGTAAAAATATATGGGAGCCAAAAAGAATGTGGAAGCCAGTTGTTGTGTCACAGAGAAGGGTGTGACAGATAGAGCTGGTATAGTGTTGAAAAGATATATTTTTACCACAAAAGAGGTTAAGAACTATCTACAGTCACTAAAGGACCACTTTCCTCTCAAAACACCGGGTGTTGATGCAGTCTCTTGTAGTTGTTGGAAAAACACAAAGAAGCTTTGCAATCTGCCTAAATGTGCACATTAGTGCGGAAAAACCCGGAAATTTACGAGCATATCTTGGACAGCCCAGATGAACACCACTGAATTCATGTTGAACCAGCAAAGGTTTTACCTCAGGAAAAACACTACATCCCACGTTTAGTAGATGGGGCGATTAAAATCAAGCGCTATCAAAAAAACTTCAATCGGGACCACAGTTTTAAGCTTTCTCGATCATCGGACCCTGTCACCAACACCTCACGGTCATCCAAGATCAAAATTAAGACACCCTGCGATGAAGTGAGTATTGTTTGTTCCCAAGAACAAACACCTCAACAACTACAGCATCATGAACGCTCTACGTATAGCTACAACCTGCAGCCAATCAAATGCATAACATTTCAGCAGCAATTTCTCGGTGTCCACGCTCAATGTAATTTTATGCGAAACGTTTGGGCTGGGTACTAAAATACCACTTTATATTTCAAATTAGGATTAAGAAAATAGAACTTGATGAATATACCTTCAGGCTAATTAAAAGCACGTCAGGTGTTCCTCACGGCAGCCCTCTTGGTCCGTTGCTTTTTGTTATATTTATTGATGATATTGTGAGCGAAAGGAGGCCTGTTTAAGTTATTGGATTGTTCAAGTTGCTGGAAAAAAATTAAAAAAATTGGTTTTTATATGTATTCAATTTATTATCATAAATTTATGTAAATGACATAAAAGACAGTTATATTTAAACCAACTTTGGAAAAAAATTTGGTATTTTACATTCCTTAGTTTTCTGCAAAATATTTTGTCAGCGCACTTTCTCTGAGGTTTTGGAGAAATGTGAATTCTGAGGATGTCCTGTTGTTTTGTTAAGACCAATCGACCACTTTATCCTTTCCATTCTTGGATGTGCAGCTTTTTTAATTGTGCACATTTTTCCTGGTCCAGAAAAAGTATTCGCGATCCTTGCTGGTTTTTGCTTTTCATTGCGCTATGTATTACATATCGTACCTTTTGAAAATTCTTTTGAACAAATCGTAACACTTTTTCCTTTCTTTATTTGTTCAATAATTGCTGTCTTTTGTTTAAGTGTCAACGTTCTAATTTTTTTTCCTTTTATTTTAAACCCATTTTCAACTTTTAAACAACAGAAACCTTAAACTTAACTTCCGCAACACGCACCTTACGCACTTCAAACTCGTGAACAAAAATTACTGGAGAATTTTATTAACACGTTCTCGTACTTAAAGCCCTAGGCACATACACAATAACAAATTCCGGGAATTCCCCAATGAGGAAATTGAAACTTCTGTTCATATAAAATTTATTTGTTCAAGTTAGAGTTTCAAATGACTTAATTATTCAACTTATAGAGTCAGCAATAAAAAAATTAAAGGTAAAGAGTCTTAAAAATTACCTGTTCAACATACATAATACATAAAATGAAAAACAGCATATTCAAGTTGTTGGATTGTTTAAGTTGTATATTAATTTCAGCCAATGTCTCATATATGCTGATGATCTCAAGATATTTTTGAAAGTAGAGATCGATGATGAGTTTTGCACTATTCTTTCAAGAACGATGTTGAAGAAATCGCACGACAGAGCATCGCCTTGTCTAAAGCCTTTTTTGACATCAAATGCATCGGTGAGATCTAATTCGAAGCTAATTCGAAAAATATTAACAAATCATGTCTAACAACTGCGAAAACCTTAAAAGTCATATTCTTCCAAATTATTGTTATATTGTTGCATTGTTAATTTGTTGTCTATTTTCTTGGCAAAATAAACTTGAATTAAAATGAAGAAAAACTATTGCTTACATATTATTATTCATAAGACTTCCTGGCAACTGAAGCATAGCTTCCGAAATGCCTCTAAACAAATAAATAAATACAAAATGTGTTTTAAGTTTAAATAATGTGTTTTATTTACAATTGATTCTCAATAAAATTTCTTAAAATTATTTACTTGTTTGCTAATAATCTCATAAACTAGTTACTTGTTCGACAGATGTCTGCTTCGAGCGTGCCTTACTGATACTGTCCATGAGTTTTTCATTGTACGTTATGGTATCCAGCATATTCTTGAGCTCATTCTGGTCAAAACGGTTCACATCCTTCCATGTAGAAACGACAATCTGATTTGTGAGGTTATGTTTAACTTTTGAAAGTCTCAATAGCTGGGTCTTCTTCTTCTTCCTGCGCTGCAGTTGTCCTCGATACACGAATAATTGATAAGCTATCGATGGTTCTTTTCGGTTCATTTTTCTGGTCTTATGCTTTTCTCTTAAACTTGTTCCTAGATGCTTGTCAAACGGGAGACTAATACTTTTCAAACAACTTCACTGGCTTTTATACATCATGCGTTAATAAAGAAGATAAGCTTATATACTGCTTAGGATTGAATTATGCCTTGCGGATGAAGTTATCCTTAAGAATATAGTTTAATGGAATTAGGACAAATCTCTTACTCTGTGGAAAAATGTCTCAAATTAGTGGATTATAAGATTGACAAATCCTCATAATTTCTTTTGTATTAAGCAATTACGTTGGTGAATTAGTCGGCTGGGCTTTCAGCTTTGATTGATTAACATGGAAGACTAAAGATTAATGCGCTGACTTACAGATTATTCTGGAAAAGCATGATAGTTTAGAAAATCACAGACTACTCCACTTAATCGAAGGATACTCTGAGAAACCCCAGATTGTTCTCATAAATAACGGATTAATGTGGTCAGTTTAATAAAATGTGAGTATAGAAATTCACGAATACAATCATGTCAGATGAGTTCATATTCCTGATATGTTTTTTTTTTTTTTGATTCTACTATTATCCAAATAGCTTAGATGAGAGACATTTTTTTATCAGAAGTAGAAGTAATGCTCTTGGAGGATATGTCACTATTTCAGATACAATACCCTAGTCCTAACTGAATCCATTCGCGAATCACTTGCTCACTTTGGTGTAGAAAGCTTCATATCTAAATGGATTGTCTCTATGCTCAGTGACAGAAGGATCCAAGCAACGTTAGGAAACACAATTTCTATTAAGCATGTTAGTAGGGGAACTCCCCAGGGTGGTGTTCTCTCCCCTCTTCTATGGCTCTTAGTCATGGACAAAATTCTCGTCAAGCTCAGCAGTAGTGGTGTGAAAACAGTAGCGTATGCTGACGATCTGGTTTTATTGGTCCGCCCCGGGCGGCAGGCCTAGGGGGGCGGCAAAATGTTGCCGGTGATGCGGGTAAAGTAGAAATCATATGTTTCATGACAAGTTAACAAACAACAATAATGTAAATTTGAAATTTGCCACCCTATCTGTGGTTCGTCGTTGACGCTCTCGGCTGATTTCCGTGAATTCGTAAACGGTGATAGGGCCATAAGAGTGCATTCCGTATTGTCGTTTGTCGCGTGACTCGCGAAACTAAAACAAAACGTTCCGAAACTCTCGCGAAACTGAAAGGGAGCATTCCGAAACATATGATATGCATATGCGAGATATGATAAGATAACTAGGATTCGACGGAAACGTTATTCAAGTCTCAGCCAGCTCAATGTTTTTGTTCCCTCCCGCATCACAGATACTTATTTCGATTGTGTTGTTTATAGTTTAAATACTGTTGAATCTTCTTAAACTAAACACTTAGTACTTCACTCAACCTTTGAACTAGTTTTTGGAAATGAAAAGAGTTAAAGGAAGCGGCGCGGAATACCACAAGAAAAAGGCTAACAAAGAAGCAGATGCGAAGAAGTCTCCAGGTGCGTTACTGAAATATTTCAGTTCTAGTTCTGGTTCGAAAGCTACGTTAACGTCTTCGGCGGCATCCAGCAGCAGCGGAAGTGATTCCAATGTAAGTATGATTCTTCCATCTACAATCGTGAGTGGCCTAGAATTGTCCTCCGGCCAATATTCATGGGAATGCATAACTTATTTTACAGGCAGAAGAAGAAGACGTGTCTGCCGTCGAAGTTGGAAGTCGTTCTGGTCCCACCACAGAGCAGGGTCAAGACGAAGTCGACTCAGCAGAAGTACCTCAAGCATCTAGTCACAAGCCTGCAGAAGAAGTGAACTTCGTGTTGCCAAAGATATGAAGCTGTAAAGGCGCTGTTTAAATATATGATTATATATATTATTGTACACACTAGACTTTGCTGCAATTTTCTTATTACCATCTATCCGTTTGGGCACTGGCGGGGTCTCCACATTATCCTTTGGAACAGCTCCAGTATATTGGTTTTTCTTGGAACCATTCACATTTGATGCTTCCCCAGTGTCCTTGTTTCCGAATTCGCTGTCTTCTTCTTCTATGCGGCGGTTAAGGTCACTTAACATACGCTCTGATATTTTGCGTATCGCCTCATAATAATCCTTCTTGAAATAAGGATGATCCAGCGGCAAATTTCTTCACCCACCTTTTCTTGGCATGCCGAGTAGTATTCCGAGTCCATAATAAAACCTTCTAGTTGAGTCATTTTTTATTTTTCTTGTTTTTTTTTTTTATTGTCAAAACACTGTTTTATATTTCTTAAAATTCTTACTTCACAAAACACACCGTTTATGAAAGGAAAACAAACAAAAAACGATTTAAACTTCAAACAATTATTCAAAATACAGGCAACTAAATCTTTTTAATTTTATCCTGTCACGGTCGCCAAATGTTAAATTCAAAATCGGAAGAAAAATCAAAAAGAAATATATAAATTAAACACGACACAACTCTTTGGTGGATTTACAACGAATGAATTTTATTTAGAATTATTTATTATGGCTAGGAACAAATTGCAAGCATGTAAAATTACTTAAAGCGTGAGAACAAACTTTTTTCTAGATTTAAATTATTGGTACTCAAGAAGTGTGAACCTCAAAACATTGGTTTGTTCTCATACTTAAAGTCTAGTGTGTACAATAATATATAATATGTATAATTATATATTTAAACAGACGCTTAAGAATAAGTTTGTGCAAGTTCTTGAGGTACTGGAAGAATTGACGGATCGGGAGCCAGTCTTCTTCTGACAGTCATGCAGTCATTCAACTTCCTCACTTTTCTTGGCTTTTGAGCTGCAGAGCTACCTGAAAAAGATGAAGTACCGATTTACCTGCAGCAAAGTGGACTGAGTGTGGATAAGTGTGCTCAGAAACTCTGCGCTTTAAAAGCTCTCTAAATGGAGAGCAGAGACCGTTTCGTCCAAGCCGCAATCGCCTTTTCTAAGACTCTCTGTGAAAAACTTGGAATCGAACTCAAAACGAAAAGAAATCGCAGGAAAAAACGCATGCATTGCGATGAATCCGCAGATGCAGCTTTGTCTCACGAGCCTCATTCGTAAGGCCCGTAGAATCCGTTTATGAAACCGCTGATCCTATTTTACCTTCAATAAAAGACACCTCATTGCCTGTGAAATGATGTCTCGAACTTTAATTTTAATTTAGTATTGAATGGGGGCGGCAAAATGGGTCTTCCGCCCCGGGCGCCAAGACGGCACGCTACGCCACTGAGTGGGGCCTTCAGTCGAAGATGATTTTATGGGCGAACACTGCAGTGGTACGGCCAATTTTGTCTTACGGATCGATTGTTTGGTGGCCTGCACTTAGCAAGCAATATAACGTTGAAAAACTTAAAAGGGTTCAAAGAACGGCTAGCGTCGGCACTACAGGAGCTCTCAGATCATGACCATCTGTTGGCCCTGAGCGTTATCCTGAACCTTTTACCACTCGACCTTCATATAAAATACCTAGCGGCATGCAGTGCTGTAAGACTTAAAGAATCTAATTGCTGGTTCTCCAAACCCTATGGTCATGGAAACATAACAAAGTTGATTCCTCCGGGTAGAAAATTATCTAGGAAACACTATCGAATAGCGTGGCCCTAGCTAGATTGGCCATTATTATAGTGAATCCTATGCTGGGCCTAGACAGATGCAAGCCTGGCGGATCTTGACTAATTTATGCTTATCCTGGCTTTATATTGAACCTGGCTAGAACTGCCTATTTATTGGCTTTTCCAGGATACTCTGGGACTGGGCCTAGATATTTTTAACTTGATGTAGCCTAGATATGAAACTTTTTCTTGGCGATATCTTGGCTGTAGATAGTATCGCCTCTTTATTGGCATTGTAACAAATAAACTACAAGGGACCTGGATAGTTTTTACTTGGTGTAGCCTGGATAAGGAATTGTATCTGGGCGTTATATTGGCCTTAGCTAGTGTCGCCTCTTTATAGGCGTTCTCATATCTTACTTATACTGGCGCTATATAGTTTTTACTTGATGTATCCTAGATGTGCCTATACATATGTCTCTATAAAAAGCTATCCATTATCCTTCTAAAAACATAACTTTTTTGTTTTGGTCCTAAATCTGTATTTTTCAGATTCTTTAATACGTATTTAAGTCTTCTTAAACAGTATAATATTAAAAGAGAGTTATTTGAGTAGCACTTTGAGACAAGATATTTTATGTATCACCGTGGCGCAATAGGTAGAGCACAAGTACGGCAAGCGAGAGGACACGGGTTCGAATCTCAGTGGAGGTTAATTAAAAAAAAAAAAAAATTCTTTCATTCCAGCAAAAAATCATATAAAGAGTCGAATATAGGGAGGCAAAGAAAAAATGAAAATAAATAAAATAATCAACAATAATAAAAAATAAAAAACTTTATTTTTATTGTTTCTAATAATTTTTTTAAGAATTGCCGTAGCTCTTGTGCTACTTGTGAAGACCCATCTAGGGCCCATATAGGAACATCTAGCAAGGCCCATTATATACAAAGCATTAACAAATTAGCGAGGGACAAGCTAGATAGATACTCGTACTGCTCGGTAGGGCCATGACTGAAACTAAGAAAAACAAGCTGGGGCCTTGGCAGTATCGAGTCGAAAATTCTACCCGGGCCGGATGTTTTCCTATCGAACACCGACTACCGCGTACCTCCTCTTGGCCCAAGCAGGGATTTCAAAGCCATTTTTCCCACCAGAGAGGATTGGAAAAATAATGTTGTTACAAAGGATTTCGATTCGATAATCTTCACTGATGGATCCAAGATGGAGTGCGGTGTTGGTTCAGGAATTTTTTCCGAGTCCTTTAACATCTCCAAGTCCTTCAGACTACCAGACTTTGCGAGTGTATTTAAAGCTGAAATACTAGCAATCAAGGAGACATGCAAGTTGCTCCAACCTAACCAAAACCAATTCATAAATATAGCTATCTGCTCAGATAGTCAGGCGGCCATTAAGGCCATTAAATCATCTACATCTACCTCAGTACTTGTCCAGCAATGTCGAGACGAACTGGCGAGTCTGAACACATTGACCTCCAGGTCACTCTCATTTGGGTTCCAGGTCACAGTGACATAGAGGGTAATGAACAGGCTGACGCTTTAACTCGGCAAGGCTCGGCCTTACATAGCTCACAAGCGGAAAACGTAAATATTCCTCTTGGTGCTATGAAGAGAAAAATCTTCTCGATTTTTCTCAATGAATCCAACCGTAGGTGGAGCAGTCTCACAAACTGTGTCATATCAAGAAAGATATGGCCTACTTACAACAACTCACGTTCCAATGATCTAATATGCAGACCCAGGCGCGACATAGCCAGGATCACAGCCATATGCACCGGGCACTGGCCCATAGGTGAACATGCAAAAAAGCAAGGCATCCCCTACAACCCACACTGCCGTAGTTGTGGAGATCCACAAGAAAAAGAAACTGTGGTTCATTTTCTTTGCGATTGCCCGCCTTAGCAAATTACAGGATGACTTCCTTTGGGAAAGCCTTCCTCGATGACCCCAGCGAACTTTCGGAGAAGAAAATCAAAGATCTGATTATCTTTCTGAATGCGACAAAATCGCTTAGCAATACTCCGCTAAAGTATATAAAAGCCGTTTTCTTCCGTACTAAATCCTTATTAGGTTGACACGAGTTAATGGTATCAAAACGGCGCACCCCAGCGCTAATTGAGTCGCGGGCCCAGGGCTGGCGACTACCATCTCTACCTACCTACCTACCTACCCTTGGAAAAACGGCAGGAATGGGAGGAGAGACCTCACTTCCTTTCAAGAGGCAATGCATCTTTAAATGCATCCTTAAAAAAAAAGTTTTCAGCAACTGGGAATCGAACTATAATCCACAGCTTTACACTTCAACGTACTAATTATCATGCCAAGAGGTACTACAACATATTTTCAACTCTCAAATGAAATCTCTTCCCATAATTTTAACATACAAATGTCTTTAATTACATTATTAAATTTCCCCTTTTTATTAAAAGTCCTTGCAAACAATTACAAATAACATAGCACTTAATTTCTTCCTCAAAATGTGTTTTAAATGTCTGAAGTTCTTCTGAAACAAGAAATCATTAGTCATTCTTTTTTTTTTCAAATTTGACCCAAGGGGAGGCCAAAAACCATATCCTGTCTTCTGATGAAACAATATGACCTTTTTATTCAGTTAAAAAAAAAAAAGTTTTACCATTTTGTTTCCCTAAACGAAAAAGGGAATAAATTAAAATAACAAAAATCCAATTTATCAGCATTAAAAAAAAATTATTGTGTTTGCCTGAGGGTTACTGGTTGCTAACTGTGAGGTTTAACCTTGGATTCTCCAAAAACGTATATGGTTTTTGCGACACGAGATGACAGAGTTATTATTGTGAAATGATTGCCTTTGAAAACTTTCATAAAGACCATTTTTGCTCCCCACAGCCATGGATGTTGTTTTTCTTAATTGGAACAATTTATTATTCCCAAAAAAAAAAAAAAACACTACCACTTGGGCTTTCGGAGCTAATATTCATATAAGCAAACTTTTGAAATATTTAATGAATTTGTGGCACTATTCGCCGGAGGCTTGATTCGTATAGAGATTCAAAAGAGGAAGTTAGGGTAGTAAAAAATATAAAATAAATAGCTAACTCGTTTGGAATTTTAATGAACATTGAAATATTTTTGGCAAAATCAGAAATCGGTCAAATAGTTTTGAAGCTTACGAACAGTTTAACATTGAAGGGGACTTTATTCATCTTTGAATTTATTTATGAGATAATAAAAGTTGTAGAAGAGGAAGGTGAATGTATATAGGCGAGAGTAGATGAAAATAAACTGCAACTGGATCGCACGTTCCTGCTCTTATGTTCAAGTAGCTTGCAATTTTAAAAATGTTAACCTTAAGAAACGAGTTTCGAAAGTACTGAAAAATTCTTAAAATTGCTAAAACAACTCCTTTCTGGCTTGAGCTCAAAAACTAGAACGCAATTATGAAACAAATTTTAAAAATTCAACATTGTTCAAAAATAATCTTGGTGTGCCCATTTTAACGATCTGATATTAAAAAATTTAATGAGATGTTTTTGAACTACTGAAAGGAGCTGCAGTGTAAAAATTTTGATCGAAATTGGTTATGTCGTTAGTGAAAAATTGAAAGTTAAAAATATTTTGTTTTAAATAAATGTTGATTTGTAAAAAGTGTCCCCAATAATAAAAAGATTTTTGTTTATTATCATCGCTAGAACCGTTTTCAAATGTTAGAGCAAGAAATTATTGATAAAGCAACAGGACTTGGAATTTACCTTTATTATAGTAGTTCCCCAAAAACCAGGACCTGATGGAGAGAAGCGTTGGAGGGTCGTTACTCATGGTAGACTATCGGAAATTTAACGAAGTCTTTTCAAGCGACGCGTTCGCACTGCCTTGGGTGAAAATGATATAGGGAGAACTACTTTTAGAACTCATGGGGGACATAATCATTTTTCACGAATGCCCTTTGGCTTAAAGGGGGCTGCTGCAACTTTCCAGAGATTGATAAACTTCGTTCTTAAAGTCTTGTTTACAATTCTCGGTCTACATAGATGATAAACTGCTGCTTTCTCCTTCTGTTTTTGCCGATCGCCGCCGGTGTCACTTCCAGGAGCGACGAATCCGATAAACGCATACAGCGATAAATAACTACTTTTCAACATATTAAAAAAAATGTTCAGAAACAAAAACTAACCATCAATTTTCCCTCCGATTAAAACAAAATCAAGCAAACCATAATTGTGAAATCTGGTAGGAGGCTTCAATTAATACATTTAAAGGAAGATATTGACAGGAATACCAATTTCGCGAAATTACGACGTGACCATAGTCACTTCGAATTTTTTTCTCCAAGCTCCTAAGAGAGTGCACCGATGACTGATGGATCATGGCTGATGCCCCACTCACTATCAGTAAAGTGAAATAAACACCTGTAGGAAGCACTGCCAGAATGCCATCAATAGTGCCGCCACTGATGTGCTGGGTTTCACAAGGCCACCACCACGAAACCCCTGGTTTGAACGAGGAACATTCCATTCAATCTGGACGATGATCGTCAAAATTTGCGTCCACCCGACCTAAATGAAGTACGGTCAGCGATAGTCAAGCTGAAAGCGTACAAAGCTGCTGGCGTGGATGGCTTGCCAGCTGAGCTATTCAAAGCAGGTGGGGATGACTTGGTAGGGAGCATGCACCAACTCATCTCAAAAATTTGGTCCGATGAAAGTATGCCCAATGAATGGAACCTCGGCATGAAAGGAGATGCTTTGACGTGTGCCAATTACAGAGGTATAAGTCTCCTCAACGTCGCATACAAAATCCTGTCGTCTGTACTGGGTGAGCGCCTAAAACCTTTGTCAACGAGCTGATCGGACCATATCAGTGTGGTTTTAGGCCCGGAAAATCTACCCAGGATCAGATGTTCACACTTCGAAAGTCGGTTCAAGGTCGGTAAGAACACCACCGAACCCTTTTATGTCGAGAAAGGTCTCAGGCAAGGCGACGCGCTATCATGCAACCTATTTAACATCGCTCTTGAAGCAATTGTACGAAACTCAAACGTCAACAATAGAAGTACAATTTTTCAATAAACAATTTTTCAATAATCAGTTCAACTCCTTGCTTATGCGGATGATATTGATATCAAAAAAAAAAAAAAAAAAAAAAAAATATGCTATCATCGAGAAAAGAATCTCAACATCGTCGACTCGGGCAAAACGTCACGATGGATAGGTAGAACTTCGAAGTCGTCAAAGACTTTGTCTACCTGGGCTCCACTATAACATCGCAAAACGATATCAGTGCACAGAGATCAAGCGAAGAATTACTCTTGCCAACCGCTATTTCTTCGGGCTAAGAAGGCATTTGAGTAATAAAGCACTATCTCAAAGAACCAAAGAGACCTTGTATAAGACCCTCATCATCCCGGTCCTGCTGTATGGGGCAGAAGCATGGACAATGTCTTAAACGGATGAAAATCTGCTTGGTGCTTTGAAAGAAAAGTTCTTCTTTTGATCTTCGGTCCAGTCTGTATCGATTGAGTAGGGAGGAGAAGGTTCAACAACGATCTGTACGGGTCTTACAGCGACGGTGACCTAGTCAAGAAGGTGAAAATATAACGGCTAAGATGGTTGGGACACGTGGAGCGTATGGACACCGACGCATCTTCGAATCCACTCCTGATGATCTGCTCAGCAGAGGAAGACCCCACCTCAGGTGGTGCGCACAAGTGGAGAGCGACCTCAACCAACTTGGAGTGCGTAACTGGAGGCAGCTAGCTAGGGACCGAGCTAGCTGGAAGGGCTTGTTGGTTGAGGCCGTAGTCCACCCTGGACTTTGAGCGCCATCTAAAGTAAAGTAAAGTAAAGTAAAGTAAAGTAAAGTAAAGTAAAGTAAAGTAAAGTAAAGTAAAGTAAAGTAAAGTAAAGTAAAGTAAAGTAAAGTAAAGTAAAGTAAAGTAAAGTAAAGTAAAGTAAAGTAAAGTAAAGTAAAGTAAAGTAAAGTAAAGTAAAGTAAAGTAAAGTAAAGTAAAGTAAAGTAAAGTAAAGTAAAGTAAAGTAAAGTAAAGTAAAGTAAAGTAAAGTAAAGTAAAGTAAAGTAAAGTAAAGTAAAGTAAAGTAAAGTAAAGTAAAGTAAAGTAAAGTAAAGTAAAGTAAGGAAGGAATATAATCTGATATGGAAGGAACAGGAATTAAGAGAAAAGAAAGAACGATTTTTGTCGCTGTAAATTTCACCGTGACACTCTCCCATTGCGATATTTATAAGGATATTCATAATCACTTCGCGAAAAATCTTAAAAAAAACCATTTAAATTGGTTTTGTTCAATTTTTTTCTTCTCTTTAAAATTAAATTCAAAAATGCATCATTTTATGTAGCATGTAATATAAAACACTTGAATGTCCTTTAACATTAGACATTGGCCTTTCGTCAGTAAATGCATCTAACAGAGAGCTACATACCTCTAATCAGAAATGACTTAAATCAACTTACATTATTCAGCATAAATTAATATTTCAAGCATAGCGTAGGGGAGCATTTGTTTTTATAGTGAATAATTCTAGGAACTTAAACATTCCTAGGGCGGAATGGATTTCCATCGAAACTGAATTAAAATTGTTTTCAACTTTAGACCGAAAGGAAAACACCCATCCCTCTTTTCGTTCTAATTTGAAAACTTCGAAATTGAATCAATTTTTAATTCTTCTACGAGTGTTGAGTGAAAATGCTGCTGGTTTTTAAAATACAGGAATTGTTTTTTTTTTACCATTTTAATGAAAAATTTTGAGAGACCGGTCAAATATAGGGTTTTCAACAGACATTTTTCAACTTTGGCAAGTGAATGGGGACATATAGTGGAAGGTCCATATGTAAAATTGGCTGTCATTAATTAAATCGGGCTTGCTAAATTAACATTCAAATTTATAGCGCAAACATGTGCAAATAGTTTAATTGTTTTAGGATAGTGAGTATTCTTTTGGAACAATAGATCCACCGACGAAGCCCATTTCCTCATGAATGGGTTTGTCAAAAAGAAAAATTGTCAAATTTGGAACAAACACAATCCATGTGAATTGCCTAGCCAGATCGTACGAAGCTGCAAGGAGGAGTTTTATCACCAACGGAGTCTGTCCGGAATACAATGTCAAAGTTGTGCTCGGGGACTTAAATGCTTTAATTTGAAAGGGAATCGGAGAGGGATATCGTTGGAGGATTATTCGGCCTTTGACTTATAAATACTTAGATTTATCAAGACCGTAGAACCACCAATGAAATCGACTTTATGCTTATTGTGGCAAAGCACGAATCCAACATCTTCATCTACATTTCAAAGGGAAACATCAGCATTAGTTGCAGCTCGATTGTCAAATGGAGAGAAAATTCTAGAAATTCTAGAACTTAGCCTGCACCTCAGTAAATTTTGTTCTGTACGGTGACTTTTTACTGCTTGAGGAAATGAAGTCACTGAATTTACGCCCTATTAATACTTCTACTTCTACTAACTTCTCTCAAGGTTCTTGTACACTTTTCGATGTCTTTTTTGTAAGTTATCTTGAAAAAAAAACTGCTTAATAGTCAGCTATCGGCACCCGGTTTCTCAAAACACGATCTCCTCTACTTTTCTCTGGGCATCAACAACTTTTCCAAAGAGATTAAATTTTTTCTTCATAGACTTTCGAAATATTAATAACGAAGTCATCTTACGTGATATTTCGCAAATTTCTGGAACTACATGTATGTATCTATAGCATGACCTCTGTCAACGACCAAGTTTTGTTTCTGCAGGAAAACATCAATTGTCTGTATGAAAATCACGTTCCTTTGAAAACTGTGCGTAAACACGTTGATACACCTCTATGGCTCACTTAAGAAATTTTTTTTTGTAATGCAGGAACATGATGTCAACTACAGAAAGTGGAAGAAATATCATTTAGAAAACTTTCTTAATAAATACCGCACTCTGCGCAATTAGGTGATAATGAAAATTAGATCTGCAAATTCTTCCTACTACAGAACTAAACTAGACCCGTCTAGCTCAGGAAAACAACAATGGAAACAACTTCAAAATTTCGGTATAGGTAAACAAAAAAGCAATATCCCAGCTGATTGTAATAAACCCAATTCAGAATTTGTCGCATCCGCTGGTAGTGAAACTATTCAACCTGCTCTCTTTGAGGAAATTTCTGGAAGTAATACTGAAACTCCTTTTTACTTTCAAGGAGTTTGTGAAGAAGATGTTGTGGAGGCATTTTTATCGATTAAATCAAATGCTATTGGTCTGAATGACATCAACCCTAAATTTCTGAAGCTGATTCTACCATATATACTTCTACACTGTATGTCTTTGTTAGAATCCTAACCACATCTGAGTTTCCATCAGAGTGGAAGAAAACTAAAATTATTCCAGTACCTAAAAAACAATGCGGCAATGTTACAGAATTCAGACCAATAGCTATCTTGCAATTTCTTTTGAGAAGCTCGTCGATTTTTCAAAAGCTTTTGACACAATTGATCATTCCACTTTGTTTGGGAAGCTAAAAACCGAGTTTAAGTTTTCAACAAGTGCAATCAAACTGATTTATTCATGCCTAAATGGAAGGGAGCAATGTGTCATGGCTGAAAATAAACGGTCACTGCTATTATCAATAAAAAATGGAGTCCCACAAGGATCTGTACTTGGTCCTATGCTCTTCTTTCTTTAAATTGATGAATTATATAGGGTAGTAAAATACTCTTCGATCCACCTGTACGCTGACGATGTTCAACTCTTCCAAGGCGGCCCACTGAGTACTTTTAGTAATAATATTCACCTTTTAAATGAAGATCTCAAAAGCATTCACAATTGGGCCATTCAAAATAACTTACGATTAAACCCAGAGAAATCAAAAGCGCTGGTTTATCAAGAGGCACTCGATATCTCACCTCCTTATCTCCTTTGCTGCTCGCACAAAGCCCAATAGAGTCGGTTGCATCTGCCAAAAACCTTGGCATAATCTTCAATAGTACCCTCTCATGGGACACTCATATAAATAGTACTATTGGCAAAGTTTATGGTGAACTACGTGCTCTTTGGGCAACTCTGCATTTCATACCGATTGAAACTAAACTACTTCTGGCTAAGACGCTTCTTCTGCCAATTCTACTTTACGGGCGTGAAATTTTTATGAGTCCCGACTTCAAAAACAGGAAGAAATTAAGTGTAGTTTTCAATAATATTGCTCGGTATGTCTTCAACCTGGGAAAACGGGATCATATCTCAACATTTTCTAGAATTTCTTTCGATTGTCTTTTAAAATATAAGGCTTTGTGTTTTTTGAGTGACATAATCTATACACGTCAACCAGATTATTTATTTGAGCGTCTTAACTTCTTGCAGTCTGGAAGATCTCAAATGCTAATCCAACCAAGATTTGCTTGTCTAACATCTGAGCACCAGTTCTTCGTACAAGTTGTCAGACTTTGGAACTCTTTTTCTATTGGCCTAAGAAAAATTGGAAATATAAATTGCTTTAAGAACACCCTTTATTCGCATTTGGCCCTTGAAACGAACTAATCATCATTATTCCTAATTATAATTTCTTTTTTATATTTAGTTCACATAGTTTTATAATTTAACTTTAAATATTAAAATTCTGAAACCTTTTTAAATATTTTAAGCCTTACAAACTTAAAAAGTTTACTGTTATCATACTTGTAAGTTGATTTGAGAAATAAATTTGAAATAAATAAAAAAAATTAAATTTGACGTTGAACGCCTTAGCATACCTGATACCTGAATTCGCATACCTGATACCTGAATTCGCCAGAGCTTCAGAAGGTCTCTGACCAACCACTGACCCGAACAATTAAAGAAACCCAGCATCGCAGCATCATCAAGGAGTTAGCCAAACCACCGTAGGTTACCTGACAGTTTAGGATAAGAACCCATGTTATGATGATAAATACGATCCATTGAAATGAGTCACAGAAGAAGCCCATTCGAATATTCTGCAGCCTGGAGCGCAGAACAAGTTTAGATGGAGAAGAGTATCGAGAGAAGAAAGGAAAAAAATATCTTGCGTATAGAAGAGATTTTATGGATCTCAAGAAGATCGAAGAGTCTCACAATAGAAACAACAACAACACATAACATCCGGGGTGGCCGTGGCGCGATGGTTGTGTGATCGCCTGTCAACCCCATGAACACAGGTTCGATCGCTGCCGTCGTCTATGACGTTTTAATTCCATTAAAACCTTCTAAAAATTGTTATTAATGGGTTGCTGGTTTACTCATTACATATTCTTCAGGCATGGCATAACACTAACAACATGTTATTGAGTTAAACTAGTATGCCGAACATGGATGAATACGAATAAAAACTAATGTGAATTATAAGTGACATAGAAATAAGACACGGCATTTCTCCGCTTTAGTTCAGCCGCCATCCCTGGAGATAAAAAAATCTGAGACAACCACCTTCAGTCTCAGAACATCGTGCCACACATCTTTCGTATCCTTCTTTCTCTTCATTAACTTCACGCCCGCGCTATGTTGAAACATTTAAAGGGTAATCATAATCCCTTGAGCGCGGTTAGATTATTAAAAAAAAAAAAAAAAAAAAAAAACCGGAAATTGTATATGCCTGCTGGTTTAAGGACCGGAACCCAGGCTCTTCGGAAGAATCTGAAGACTGGGCCATCAACTAAGCTTGCAAGAACTATCGGGCAGGCATATTTCTGCTAAATTTCGCATTTAAGATACTATCGAACGTGGTGTGGGAGCGTATTAAACCGTTCTGTAATACTTTAGTCGGCAAGTATCTGTGGCTTCGGCACAGTAGATCGACCATAGAAAATTCATACTGAGCAAATCCTGAAAATGACCAATGAATTTAAGATCGAGAATAACAATCTATTCAGCAACTTTATAGCAGTATATAATAGCATTCAAAGTTAGGAGTCTTATGTGGCCATAGCGGAACTCAGTACAATCTTCACTTCATAGTGATCGGTTAAGTTGTGGAAGAAACAAAAAGCACCCCCGCAACACGAAAGAAAATAGTCAAAATGTGTTTCAGTGAGAGTACAATAACAACGAACAAAAAAATTGCAACCATGGAAAAAAACAAAATTGTCTAAAACAGTTAGAGTGAAATTTTCTTACTTTCATACAAATTAATAAAATAAATGATGGTGTACCACAGGGCTCTGTTTTGTCTCTGACTCTCTTCATGATATTTAGCAATGATATTTTGCTTGAAACTTCTTATCCATTAAATTGTTTTGCTGAGGACAGTACTCTCAGCTTCTCATAATTGTTTCCAAATACACGTAATTGTTCTTCGGATGTCAAATGGGGAACCGTAAGTCGCGTAGAATTGAATGTTTCAAAAACTCAAAGCTGCCTTCTGTCGTCAAGGCGTCACTCGTATAATACGAAGTGTTCACTCTATACCAAACTCTAATACTACCAGTTCTGCCTTGCAGCATCGATTTTATTGAACTATAAGCAGAAAGAAAAATGATATTGGGCTCTTCGGCGGATATTTGGTTCTGTGTTTGAAAAGGTCGAATGTCGAATTTAGGAGAAGATATAACAGCCAATCTATGAGCTGTACAAACATGTGATTGTAGTCCAGATGATGTCCAGAAGGTCAAAACAGTCCGATTACATTGTGAACAAGTGAACAAAAATCCTCTACACAAGAGATTCTTCGAATCCCAGCCGCCAGATTTGAGACCGCAAGGAAGAACAATTTTTTTTAATTTAATTAAATTTTAATTTTAGTGGGGTCTTAACCCCCATTTATTGAGCTTAATTCAAGCTATAAGTTTAACTTAGAGACTAACTTAAATCTAAACTTATAACTAAGGGGTGGGACAAAAGGAGTTTGAGGTTATATTTTTAATTTAATTTTGGTGGGGGCAATACCCCCATTTATATAGGAGGTGTGGTGTGATAGTAGATAGAAAAGGCAATGGTTTCTCAGGTAACAGGGGTGTTAGTGTTGAAAGAAATGGAGTTGTAGAGAGAGGATTAGTCAATTGATCCAAAGAGAAGCCGATGTATGAAAAGTATGTCAGCAATTTCTCTACGTTCCTGTAATGAGTTAAGGTTTAACAGTTGGAGGCGGTCACGATAAAGGGATAAGATCAAAGGATTATTCCACGGAAGGCATTGAAGTGGAAAAATGAAGGAATCGTCGTTTTAAGACCAACCATCACGGATGCCAGAACACATATCAAATGACTTGAAACAACATGCTCTTCATCACAGAGGATGTAAAGCAGGCGTGCCTCAGGTAGAATGGCAGAAGAACCAAAGTTTTCCTCGCAGATCCATGAGCGACAAGAAGTTGCCAAAGACACATTACAGCATGGACATATTGATAAAATATATCATTTATTTATTACTGACCTCATTTTCCCCATGGGTCCCTATTAGGAATCGAAACAAACCTATTTTAACCGAAAGTTAAAAGGTATAAGATTTGATTGAGGCAATAGAAAATTGGTTAGTAGTAGCCAATACTTTTTTATAATTTTCCGATCTTTTCCCCTAAGACACTATTCCTGCATTTATTTTTGAATTCTGGCATCAAACTTTCCGATTGGAAAAATACATATTCAATCAATGTCTGAATAATTAAAGACAACAATCATCCTACACTTTGGAATATAAAATATTTAAATATAAGGTCAACCCCAAAGGGGCTTAATAAATTCTTGTATTAATGCTTTGTGTACTTTTCATGTAATATAAATAGAACCCAGCAAAACAAAATTTGTAAATTATTTTTATTTCCTAAACAAAGTTCATTCAGTAGATTTTTTGCCCCCTCTAGATAATATCTTATGGGAAAACTTAATGTTTCTTTAACTAGAAAATGTACATCGTTGTTTTCGAAAGTGGAGTATACGGCTAGAGCTCATACCTTTGGGCTTAATGATGAATTAATGGGAATATAATGTTCATCAACACATTCGATGTAAATTATTATTCACTTGACTATGTCACAGGTACTTGCTTTTGGGCTTTTTTTGCACTTATTCAAATACTTTCATATTCTTATTTCTGAGATCTGAGAAACATGAACTGACTTCGTATACTGAAATATAAATAAGGACATGTGGTTCGAAAGGTCCATGTACGTCATTATGTATGGAATATAACTTCGTTTAAATGACCACCTCGGCTGAATTTGAGTAGTAGCCTGTGTTATTATCACCTTAAAGACATCGAATTTTGTTTAATCGCAGGGAACGGTGACTTTAGGAAACCCCACTAGAAAAAGTCTAGTGGGGTTAGATCGCATCACATTCGTGCCTTCTTTACGTAGTAGTGCGTCCTTCTAGAAGCTCATGTGTTCTAGGTCCATATGGTTCAAGTTGAGCCATAACAAATTTGATATCATTCTTCTAAAATGCTCGCAATTGATGATGACCACCTCACCAAAGTCCTTTTTCGAAAAATTATGGATCAATGACAACGCCGCCGCACAGCACATCGATTGTATGGAGGTAGTGGACAAAAATCTATGTTTCAAAATTAAAGTAACTGCACAAAATTGGTTGGTAAATGTGAAAAGTAAGGGATTTTTCTCAATTTGAAGAATTTTCACGCCCCCGCCACGCTCACTGCTGCTGATAAAAAATTGGTTTCACAAAAACCCCTCGTACGTTAGTGATTTCAATAATTGACATTATGGTCAGTTAAGGAATTATAAATTAAACAAAGCTTGAAGTCCGCCCACTAGCATACCCTTTTATTGAAAAATGCATCCAGAATTGAGTGTGATAAAAAAAATTTACTTGAACAGAAATCCACCCACTTCCACGCCCATAATTGTAATTTTTACGTTACACAAAAGTTGTAATATTTGAAAGGTTAGTAGGAAAGTATACATTTTCTCAGAGCACAACAACCATTGAAAATATCGACATAAAAGATTTTGCAAAATATAATTTTTTTAATTGTTGACAAAAATAATTATTCATAAAAAAAGGAATAACAAAAGAAAAAACTGAAAAATAAAAATGTGTGAGAGAGGCGATTTTTCCGGAATTCTTTATAACTTGCCTCTAGTGATTCTTCATAGAGCTGTCTTTTAGGTATTTGAAAAAATGAAATTATATCTGGGCCAAGAATCAAAAGCTTATACAGTAAAACCCGCTTAAGAGAAAAATCCGCTTACCTGAAACACTTTTTTCATCCCCAAGTATTTTCCGACCAATTTCCCTTAAAACACTCCGCTTGAGTGAAACTCGCTTAAGCGAAAAACCCGGATAACTGAAACATATTTTCAGTTATTTTTAATATTTTTCATTAAAAAAAAACTCTCTTAAGTGCAAAAAAAAATTGAATCGAACAGAACAAAAATTTGCTAGTTTTCGTTTTTCAATAAGTTATTTTTATGTCATTTAATCGTTGTTTTGTTTAACTTCTTTCAAGACAAGTCGGAAAGATAAAAACAATATTGTTTCTAGCATTAAATCTCCGCTTAATGGAATTTTGAAATCCGCTTAGGTGAATTTTTTTTTCACTTATTCGAACTCCGCTTAAGTGAAATTATTTTTCACTTAAGCGGCGCGGCGTTCGTTTAAGTGAAAAACCCGCTTAAGTGAAAGAAAGACTGTGACATTTTGCCGTTTCTCTTAAGCGGGTCTTACTGTAGATACTTATAATTAGTACCAACTGTAGAGCTCAAGATATTTTTCTTTAACTTCAGCCAGCAGTTCAGAAAAGTTCGTATATCAATAGAAAATCCTGAAGCTAAGATTCTTAATTCGATTAAAAATTTATGTATGAGTTGTTCATCAAGTCTTATTATTTCTGCAGTTATTTTCGCATTCTGAAAAAACGTCTTGCGGTGCTTCCATCATTTGTTGACCCAAATCCTAGCTTAGCTTTATAAAATTTGTAAGCCTCAAAAAAGAGTATTTTTTTTTTTTCAAAAAATCACAAAAATTCAAAATTTTAAGAAAAATTCAAAACAACAACTCATACCTGTGGTCAAAGTATCCATTATTAATATTCAAACAAAAAAATGTTTGCAGCCAAATATTTTTCTTACGCGAGCTAAACTAATTCGCACAAAATTGCAACTTTCAATTACATTGCAGCTTAAAGTATCTCAATTGGTCACAAAACGCTAATCCAGGAAGAAGAAAAATACAAAATTAAATTTAAGTAGTTTAATATGTTCTTAAACTGGTTTAGAGCATAAACATAGAATTTGCATTTTTAGTTTTTTTTTCTTAGGTATATACAAAATAATCTCACTACCTGTGTGATTTTAATTAGGCATTTCTCTTCAAACAAAAGCAATTGTAACGTTAATACTGTAGTAAAAATTGATTATGAACTCCCTATTTATGGAAAACATAGTAAAACATCTATGCATCTATTTACTTCCTTTCCTGGCAGATCATACCTAAAGCGAACCTTTCACAATGCTTGTTCACGATGGCACGAAGACCCTATTTAAAAAAAAAATACTCAAAAATACCATTCAGTTCTTCAAAAATCACTGGGATCAGCCACTCATGTAAACATCCCAATCACAAGAGAAATAGAGTCATAATCAGCTTTCCCCCATGGAGTTTTTCCAGCATACTCTATTATTTCTCACATCAAAGTATACTCGTATAACAAAGATACCACAAACAACTTTATCTACGAGTACCAATCAATATTCTAAGAGTTTAAAGAAAATTATGAAAAACTGGAAGGGCAGCTTTTGTTTTCAGATGCTTTGAAAATTTGTGTTGGAATTTCATTCGATGTATCCACCGAAAAAACTTGTATTATTAGTAAGATCCTACTTTATTTCACATCACCAATATTTATGGCAGTGGCCCTTCGCAATACTCAAAGCTATTTAATCTGTGAAAAATAGAATAACAATTATTATCCTTACTAATAGCCTTTCATCTAGACACGTTTTTGAAAATATTAACAAATCCTCAATGATGGTGCAGACATCCGCGACAAATCTATCGCAAAAAAAAAAAATAATAATAAAATGTACAACTGGCTCGCACAAACTAATTTTTCAAATAATTAAAACAACTTCTTTAATAGTTGGGGCTAAAAACAGGATGCCATATGATTCAAACAAATATTAATTTAGTAGTGGTTTCTTAAAAAACTAAGCTTTTGTATACAAAATTTACGGTATGCTAGTTTAAAGTTTTTAATATTCTACGAATAAAAATAAAGTTTCCAAGAAAATATTAGCCTGTTTTTGAAATATCGAATTTTCGAAGAAAAAAATGTTTTTTTTTGTAAATTCAAAAAAATATTTTTTTAAAGTTTAAAATACAATGTATTTCAAAATTTATAGAAGCTTCGGTGTACAAAATTTCATAAAAATCCTTTTTGCCAATAGTGAAATAATCGTTATTCGCAAAAATGGTTATACGATATGATAGGTACAGTAGTAATATCCTAATTACAAAATTGTTTGTATTGAATTATAGATAAAAAATAATCGAAAGAAGAAAAATAACAAAATTCTAGGACATTTTCGAGAAAAATACGATTTTTGAAAACCATTTTTTAACATTACTTTTAGGTGAAATTAAATTTTTTTTTCTCACATCTTGTAGATTATATTAAGAAACTTTTATTTATAAAGTTTTAAGTAAAATCAAACATGAGGTTTTCGAAATATTGAGTTAAAAAAAAAATAATTTTTTTTCATAAATCCAAACAAATTTTTTTGGAAAATTTGAAAACACAATAATATTTAAACTGTTACAAAAAATGAGCCAAATCAGTTGTACTATTTTTGAGAAAATTAAAAACAAAAAAAATGGTTTCAAGGGGATATCATTTATCGGAATTTTTTTTCAACCATTACCTAGCTTGAACTAAATGAAATTTTTTGAATTTAAAAAAACAAAATCTGTGGAACAGTTTTTGAGAAAAAAAAATATTTATAAGATTTGAAAACAAAATTTGTATGGCAGGTACCATTATTTGTGGTTTTAGAAAAAAAAAGAAAAAACCGTTTGGGGGGAAAACTAAAAATAGACACAGAATTTCGAGACCCACTTTTTTCGTCGTCGCTATCATCGTTATGTCAACTCTGATCAAAATCTCGACTTTGATTTTTTTTTACGAATGGATAAATAGCATTACATATAATCAAATTTTTTTTTCGAAAATTCGATAGCTCAAAAATGACTCAATATTTTTTTCGGAAAATCAATTTTTATTTGTACAGTAATACAATTTTTAAGTTGGGGTACCAAAATTTGTTCTTAAAAATGTCTTAAGAATTTTGTATATAAAAGTTTATTTTTTAAGAAACCACTACTACGTCTTATAATTTTGAGAAATCGCATGGCATCCTCGTTTTAGCTCCAACTATTAAATGTTGTTTTAGGCATTTAAAAAATAAATTTTATGCTCATGAACAGTTTTCCTGTAATAACATTCATTTTGAAATTTTTAGTCTTTTACCTAAGAGCAATTTCGTGCGACCCAGTCGTGGATTTTACTATTTATGCAATAATAAAAACTTAAAAAACAACTAGATAATGGTTTTAGCAATTTAAAAATTACCACTGAATATTTTGTACAAACATGTCCATTTTTATTTGTCTCTTTTTAAGTCTCTTAAGCATAAGAGCAGGTTCGTACAATCCAGTAATGTATTTTAATTTCTAAGAACTCAAAATATAGACGTATTTTGAACACGGAAGAAATTTGGATGTGATCTTTGTGCCTAAACAATGGAATGCTGGCTATCAAGGTTAAATTGAACAACTTTGGTTTTGTGTTCTGAGCTCAGTTCCTTTATAAATTTCCCAAGTTTTTCAAAAATTATTCTGAAAAAAAAAATCCAGTACAAAATTTTTCACTACCACAACTCTGATAAATCAGACTACAACTAAATTAAGAGTAAAATATCCGAGTTCGCGTGGGCCAACAAAATTGGGTTTTTAAAAATGAATACAGTTTTAAAATTTCCACCTTAGGCGTTTTTATTAAATGTCTTTATTTTAAGGAAACAAATTCAAGTCATTTTATTTTATTCGAATATAAATGTTCGTGACATAATATGCTCGTTTCCTGAGGCTGGATATATACTAGATAGATATATACTACTGATCAAACCAATTTGCTTCCATTTTTGCTATCCTTATATCAAGTTTAATAAACTCTTGAGTATCTATGGATTTTTTTACGAATAGATAACTAGACCTTAAAATATAAAAATGTATTTGTGATTGCACAAAAAAAAATGTTTTCGTTCGAACCCCATAAGGATTAACTAATTTCAATTATAGAGGGAAAATATTAATATTTTCTCATTTAGTTTGAATTTTTAGGTTCAATTATAGCTACCGAGGTTAAACACGCTGGAATACAAAATTCAAAACTGAAATAAGCAATTTTCATTTATTCGGGTATGGGCTTCGTGTTTTACATTCTAACTATGGATTTTGCTTTTGTTTGTATGTATATACACATATATACATATTAATATTAAAAACGATGGATGGATTACTTGATAAATGATGGAAAAAATATATTTGACTAATTAAAAACATGGAATAATTGAATATTTTTGACTCAGGAACAGTTCAGGGTATTTATGGAAAATTATTGAATGAAATATGTAGAACTTAAACCTAACTGACTGTAAAACATTCTTAATTTGCGCCCAGAAGCGGGTGTAACCTTGGGCCACTGTGAAGAAGTTATTTATGTTTTTTTCCAGTTCAGATACTTTACTCATTTTCATCAGGCGTACCCCACGCTTTGCAACGTATCTTTACATAGACTTACGGCTAATTAAGTTTTCAATAATTTTTCAGTAAACAGTGTAACAGTTAAGAATAGAGAACTTGTGATGAATGCTGTTAACAATTATCGTCCTATTGCCAAACTGTCATGTATACCCAAACTCTTCGAAATCATACTGTATCTCAAGTGTAGATCAACAACCACTTATCTTGTTGAAAATTGTGTCTTTCATTCTGTCGTCCTCTTGCCCTTTTTGAGCAACGTCCGGAGTCCCTCAAGGCAGCCACTTAGGCCCTCTCCTTTTTGTTCTTGCTATTAACGATATGGAAATGGTCATTAAATTATTCTCATATTTCTCCCTACGCCGACGATACCAAATTCTTCAAGACCATTTCTTCTGCACAGGACTCTACTCTCATCCAACTCGATCTCGATAATAATTTTTCAGTTTGATGTCTCAAAAACAGTTTAGTTTTAAATATTGCCAAATGCCATTCAATCAGTTTCTCACGAAAACGTTTCAAATCTTCTCTCCGTCCTTATCTTCTTAATGATCAGCCCCTATCTATCGTCGAATCGATATGTGACCTTGGTATAATATGTGATCAGGAACTTAACTTCATCTCCCATTATGACGATATAATTCTTAAGGCCAATTCAGCATATTATGGCTCTGTTAAAGGATTGTCCAAGGAATTCTCCAAACCATACGTGACCCGATCCCTCTTTATAACCTTTGTTCGTCCTCTGCTCGAATACGCCCCTTACCAACGAATTCACATCGCCAGAATCGAGAGTATTCAACGTAGGTTCCTTCGTTTTGCTCTTCGAGGTCTTCACTGGAATAATCCCTTGTTTCTACCTCCCTATCAAGACCACCTTAAACTAATCAACCTAAATTCACCAAAAGAACGAACAAAAATTTATGAAATCCTCTTCATTTATCGACTACTTACAGTTTCAGTTGACTGCATTACTTTACAACTCTATCTTCTTTAATACCAACCCTAGAAACATACATAATCCCCCTTTCTTTTATATACCCACCCGCCGTCTATTGGCTAGAATGAACCAGTCTCTCACATGCTCCGGAGTGTTAACTCAAACAATAGCAACCTCGACTTTAACCTCAGTACCACTTGCCTTGACTTCCTTCTCTTGAATCAAACCCCCCACTAACCATAAGTTTCTTAGTTCTTAAGTTAGATTAAGCATTAGCCTGTAATTAAATACATTAAATGGGGGTTTTGCGCCCACCAAAATCTGAAATTCACATCGGGCCTTAATTATCCGGAGTAGAAAAGTCTTTTGAAAGACATAAATGCTGCCCTTGCCTTCTCTAACTGAGTATTTATGTGCTCATTGTAGTACAAGGACTTGTCCAAATAAACACTTAAATACTTCACAACAGTTTTTGACTTGATGAAGGCCATTTAATCTCGTTATTCTTAGGTTTTTTCAGTTGCGTCTCAAGTCTCAATTACCGCGTCTTACTGGGGTGCGGAACAGTATGGTTTCACATTTCCCATAGTTGACTTGGAGCTTTCAGTCCGAACAGTAGTTTTCAAAAATGTTAAATTTGGCTTGGAGTTGTGTTGAATCTCTTTAATTTTTGAGCCACTCGCATTCAATGTAGCATCATCATTCCCATGCAATTAAAATATATACATACGAGTATGTAAGTTATTTCATTTTTTCATTCATTTCATTTTATTTATTCAAGTATCTTTTACAACAGACTTAAGTCTTTAAAAAGCAAAAGTTAAACCAATTTATAAATTATTTTAACAATACAACAAACTAATTATTATTTTACAATTTTACAATAATACAATTTACATGAGAGAGAAAAAAAAAATACTTATTTATTTTATTTTAATTTTATTTAAGAATTATCAGGATTGTTAGCCAAATACCTAAAGAGCATTTTATCAAAATTTAAAGTACCTCGTAATTTTCTAATGTCTAATGGTAGAGAATTCCATAGTCTAACAGCACACACAAAGAATTGTCGTTTAGTTGCTAAACATGTATGTGTTGGTTGAATAAAAGTAAACGATCTATTTGAATTTGAAAAAATTAACTTGTTGTATAAGTAAGGTGGATCTTTTTTAGTGACAACATTATTCAGAGTTTTTAAAGTTATGTAATTCAAGTATGCGTTTAAAGTACATCCTAGTAAGTTTTCTTTATATTCAGAAACATGGTCAAAACGTTTGAGATTGTAAACGTAACGTATGATGTTATTAAAAGCGACATTTAAGTTCCTTTTCTGTTCTGAGCTTAGGCAACAGAAAATTTGAGCACCGTATGTGATTATTGGAATAATCAGAGTTTTTGCTAGCCGGAATCGTATATTTTGCGGAGTGAATTGTTTCGAATAAGACAAACTCCGGAGGCTACCGTAGATTTTTCCAATTATACTTTGGATATGGTAGTCCCAGCTTAATGTGGAATTGAACCAGATTCCCAAGTTTTTAATTCTATCAACATACTCAATATTTGTATTACCTATGTGAATTGAAGGGAAATAACTTAAATCAAGCTCGTTTTTATAAATAATTATACATTTAGATTTTAACGGGTTCAATTTTAAACAGTTTTTTTCTGACCAATACATGATTTTATTTAGATCGCTGTTCAGTAATACAGCCCCATTTTCAATTAATCCTAACTTGCAACTTAACCGAATCTGTACATCATCAGCATATAGGTCAATAGAACTATGCTCGATTTGAGAAGGCAAATCGTTAATGTACATCGAAAATAGCAACGGGCCAAGAATTGATCCTTGAGGAACGCCCGTGAAAAGGTTCACAAAACTTGATACACGATTGCCAACAACAACAGCTTGTCGCCTTTCAGAGAGGTATGAAAGTATGAGCTTAGCTGAAGAGTCTGAAAAGTTAAAAAAATGTTTTATTTTAGAAATTAATATTTTGTGGTTCACTGTATCGAAGGCTTTTGAAAAATCTAATAATCCCAAGAAAGACACATGGTCCTTATCAATAGCGCAACGTAGATCATCAGTAACCTTGAGTAAAGCAGATACACAGCTGTGATTGTTTCTATACCCAGATTGGTTAATACATAGAAGATTATTTTGTTTAAGGAAAGCTAAGATTTGTGCATGAAGTATTTTTTCTAAGACTTTAGATAAAAAAGGAAGGATGGAAATAGGCCTATATTCAGGTGGAGATCGAGAATTTTGTTTTTTAGGGACAGGAATTACCTTGGCGTCTTTCCATTTATTAGGAAAAGTGGATGTCATTATGATGGTGTTGAAAATGTGTGTTAAAGAGGGTAGTATATGTGGCAAAATTATTTTTATAAACACAGGATGAATTTCATCAAAACCAGTAGCTTTTGACTTTATTTTAAGGATGTTTAAAACTACGTCCGCTTGATCTATACCTTGGAAATGAAAACTATGGTTTAAGTTATTTAACCGAGGGATATCTTCAGGTCTTTCAACGGGATCCTGCGACGCAGTTTGAATTTTGGCGAAATTAGTGTTAAGGTCATCTGGGTTAGTTTCAACAGGGCACATAATTTGTTGACGTCCAATACCAAGTTCCCGAATATTTTTCCAAAGAGCTTTCGATGGAAGATCTGTACTTAGTAGCTTAGAGTAAGTTTGTATTTTTGCTTTTCGAATTTTTGAAGTAACTTCATTACGAAGGATTCGAAAAGTATTACGCAGTTCGAAAAGTCTAAAGCGCTTCCATTGCTTATAAGCAATATCTCTTTTTCTAATCAATTCCAGAATTTCTGCTGTAAACCACGAACTGTTTTGATTTTTTGAAACCATTTTTTTGAGTGGTACATGTTTGTCAAACAAATTTTGAATCGAGTTTTGCAAAAATAATATTTGTTCATTGACAGAAGAAGTTAAATATAATTGTTGCCATTGTATTTGTAAGATGTCATATTCAAGTTGTTCGTACGAAATATTATTAAAATCCCGGTATTCAAATTGAATTTGTTGAGATTTTGGAACAATATTTAACGTTACAAATATTAAATCATGTTTCGAATAAGCAGGGGCCGGAATTTGGTCATAAAATAAAATATTATCAATGTCATTTGTTAAAAATAAATCTAAAAGTGTAGCACTATTATTTGCAAAATGAGTGGGAGTGCTAAAATTATTTGTTGTAAGACCTAAACTGTTAATTCCATCAATAAATGGTTTTGACGCTTCTTTATTGAGTAGATCGCAGTTAAAGTCTCCACATAAAATAATCTCTGAATAGTCAGATGAAATACTTTCCAAGGTATCAAACAAACATGAAAAATCAATATATTTATTTGGACGGTACACAACACCAACCAAGCATTTATTACGGCCATTAAAAATTTCAATTAAACAATATTCTACAGCAGATGAATTGTCTGAACATAAAATAAGACGATGAATTAATGTATTGCGAACATAAATGGCCACCCCACCACCTCTAGAATCACGTCGATCTGATCTAAAAAGTTTATAACCTTTAATACAACATAAGTTGTCAGATAGATTTGGTTTAAACCATGTCTCTGATATACAAATAATATCTAGATTCGAGCCCTCGAACACAAACCTGAACTCATCTATTTTAGGATAAAGGCTTTGCGCATTCAAATGACATACATGTAATCCATTACATTGTTTGCATAAAATGTTTAGCAACGTACGCATATTCCCTACGTCTGTACTGAAAGGCATTCGACTGTTTCTAGTCATTTTCATAGAAAATAAAATTGGAATTGAAACCTCCACCTAGACACAAGACATCACTAAGGTACAAGTGAGGAAAAAAAGAAAAAAATTTAGATATTTGGCTTTGACACAAGGTAAAAATTAGAAAAGTAAAGAATAAAAAATAAAATAAAGAGTTAAACAAAAGAATAAAGTAATGTAAAAAAGTAAAATAGATCTGATGATAAAATGATCGCTGCTTACAGGTATAAGTTGACTTCATCATGTAGTTTCGTTGGCATTTATTTTGTCCAAGCTTTCGATGGATTGAATTAAAAATGTTTTCTCCTTGCACCGCACGTAGACTCTTCCGTCTCTGGTATACACACTTGTTAGAGCTTTCTGACGTTTAAGTAAAAGAGCTTTCCGCAGAATCAGATGGTTTGAAGTCGTTAAGCTTTCGTTAACATGAATTTGTCTGTCAGAATCAAGCTTTACATCATGTAAACACAGATTTTTTTTATTTACATTCCATCTGTGGCGTATCGATTGAAAAAATTTCTTTTTGTCCATCAAGTTACAAAATTGAATAGCTATCGATGTGTTAATATTAGCAACATCGCCTTTTGGTTTGACACGATAAATATTTTGCAGTACAGGTGTCGGCGTACATTCAATGGATTCACTTAAGTTCGAGAATAGTTCCTTCAGGTCTTCGTTGTCTATTTTCGGAATTCCTCGTATGAGTGCACAAGTGGAAAATTTCTCACGTTCGAGTACATCAATGCGCTGCATTAGTTGAGCATGGTCGGAAGAGTTGTTATTGGTTGCATCTATTGTTTTTGCTTCAAGTTGGTCTAATCTAATTTTGAGGTTAGCCATATCCACATCAACATTATTGAGACGATGATTAAAATCACTTTCGATTTTTTCGAGTTTATCTGTTAGTTTGTGAAGTTCTAACTGAAACCACTGCCTTAAATCCTTCATTTCTTTTTTAACCACCTTTTCGATTGAAGAAATGTTTAATTTAGTGTCCGATGAAATTTTTGGCGAGTTATTCATATTTACACTCAATTTATCTGTTGAGCGCAGTTCGCGGTCTCTGTTTGACATTTAGGTGATAGTCGGTGTTATGTCGTGAAGAAAGAATTAAAGATTTTAAGATTTGATTACAAAATAGCAATCCAGGGTAATATTTTGATGCGAATGTGATTTAGAGATGCTAATTGACCACTTAGAAAACTTTTATTATTTTTTTTTAAGTAAAACGTAATGAAAACTTGGAAATAAATAGCCGCGATGTAAAATTATGTTTAGCTTGTCATAGCGTTGCCAGGCGTTTAAGTAAGTTATTTGATTTTATTAATGCTTCAACATTCATACGCCACCAAGCAGCTAGGTGTGCGAGATCTCCCAAAAACGTGTCACCTTTGGGACTGTCATACCGGAATTCTGTGTTACTTTTCCCAACAGCTGTCATCTAATACGAAAAGAAATCCTTTTTTGCAGCGGTATCACCTTTCTGAGAAGAAATGAAAAATACTCCAAAAGTACGAGTATCTCTTGTCATAAAAAGGTGCTTCTTACCATAGCCGTTAGAGCTTGGCGAAAATTGAAGGCACTAAAGAAAAGAATGAAACGAATGCATTTGTTTCCAGTAACATTAATTTTTAAATTTTTACTTGCGACTTATAGGTACTATAAGGCAAGATATGCATTCGGAAAAAAAATCTAACTCGAGATTTTGATCAAAGTTGACATTACGATGATAGCGGAGACCAAAAAAGTGGGTCTCGCAATTCTGCCTGTCTGTCTGTCGGTTCGACTACAGCCTAAACAGCTCGGCCGATTTTCTTCAAACTTGGTAGATATGGGTTTTGATTTTTTCAACCCACACCTTTTTTTTTTAAGACCATAAATAACGGTACCTACCATACGGTTTTTTTCTAAATTTTGTAAGTATTTCTTTTCTCAAAAACTGTCCCACAGAATTAAAAAAAAAAAATATATAAAAATTTCATTTAGTTAGAACTAGGTAATGGTTGAAAAAATTTTTCCAAGAAATTGTTATTTTTGGTAGCCCCCCTGGGTCCATTTTTTTGTTTTTTGATTCTCTCGAAAACGGTATAACCGATTTAAACCATTTTTTTATGCTAAAGCTGCTCCAAAGTATAAATATTATAACATATTCAAATTTTCAATTTTTTAGTTTTTGGATTTTTAAAAAAAATTTCAAAATTATAAAACTAACGGTACCTTCCATACAAATGTTAAAAAATGGTTTTCGAAAATCGTATTTTTCTCGAAAACGGTTCCGAAAATTTTGCTGAAATTTTTTTTTCTTTTGATTAATTTTTACGATCTATAATTTAATAAAAAACATTTTAAATCTAGTTATTACTGACTGTACCTACCATAGAACGATTTTTTCGAATTTTGAATTTATCATTATCGGCGTAACGGATTTTGATGAAATTTTTTATAAAGAAGCTCCTAAAAAGTTTAAAAAACATTGCATTTCAAAACTTAAAAAAAAATATTTTTTCAATTTTTAGAGAAACAAAAGTCGTTTTTTTTTTTTTGAAAATTCGATATCTCAAGATCGGCTTAGTATTTTTCTTGGAAATTAAACTCTTATTCGTACATGCATAAATTCATGTTTGTATAGCATTCTGTTTTTATCTCTTACTACCTACTAAAAGAATTTAAAAAAATCATTTTATCCTTATGAACAGTTTTATTTAATAAAATTCGTTTTTAAAATTCCTAGTCCATTACATAGGAGCAAGTTCGTGCGACCCAGTCGTGCAATTTATTTAATATTTTACATAAGAGCAAGTTCGTGCAATCCAGTCAGGGAGTAGTTTTAGAAATTTAATAAATTAATTACTTGTTTTTGAACAATGTTTTCTAACAAGGTTGATTCCATGCAAGGAATATGTACGTCAAGCGTTTTAATTCCTGCAAAACTGAACAAAAGAAATTCGATCAAACTACGGTTAATAGAATCAATTCAACACATATCAAATTGCTTTCAATAACGTATACCTACGTAATATTTTGTTCTATAGTCCTCTCCCTTAGTGTGAAAAGGTAGATATTTTAAATAGATACTAATAAACTTTATTGAATTGAAATCCAATTTAACACATCCTCTCATCGGTTTGATACAAGCTCAATTTATTATGTATGTCATCTAAGCACCCAACTTCCTTTTCCATAGCCTTATGGGATGAAACGAATCCTAGAAGATGGGATTCAATGAGAATAAACTCAATACAAATGGAAATTATGGTTCTCGTGAAAAATTCATTAGAAAATATAGGTCATCTGGATTTTTCGCAGAATTATTTTGTTTTACTAAAGATTTGTTTTCTTTTGTAACTGTTTACTCGTAATTGATTTTAAAATATACATCTGCTGCTATTTATTTTATTTTAAATTTGAGTTTACATTTTAATGACGCTAAATAAATTTAGAAAATAATAACAAATCCAGTCTTAGAAATACGACACGTACGTTGGTCAATTTGCATGAATTTGTGTGTATTTATTATTTAAACAATCACTCGGGCGTATACGTTATTTAAACTGAGAGGAAAAAAATCGAATCAATTTTTTAAGGGAAAATCGCCGCAAACACTACTATTCAAAAACGTGTCAACTAAATAAATAAAACCATTCTATTCAGTTTATATTTAATTAAAAAGTCTTTCCGCGCTTGAGTGTTGTTTTTTAACTTCCCATAGGGAGTTATTGTAATCGGTCCGATTTGTCAAATTGGAATTTTTGACATTTCTCGACGTTTCAAGGTCCCTAGAGGCTATATCAATCATTTTTAGAGAGATGTCTGTGTGTGTGTGTGTACGTACGTTCGTACGTTCGTACGTTCGTACGTTCGTACGTCCGTACGTTCTTGTACCATTTTTCGACGTCGATATCTCAAGAACGAGTAAAGATATCGACTTCAACTAAATTTTGTTTAATAGATAATAACTTCGAAAGAGGCTGAAAGGGCGTTTATTAAAATTCAGTGAGTAGTTTTTTCACTATAACGGTTTAAAAAAAAAGTAAAAATTTTGGTTAGTTTCAAATATCTCACGAAAAAATAGTGCTATTGATTTCAAATAAAATTTAATGTACTCAATATAAGGTCATACAGATTTGGTATTAATTTGGAAAAAAATTAACATACCGTTATTTTTCTAAATAAAAAAAACTGAAAAAAAAAATTTCATAACCCAGATATTCTAAGAACGGAAAACAATTTGAAACTCAAAATAATTTTATTTTATGAAAAATAATGTGTTTCACAACTGGTGAAAATTTCAAAAAAAATCAGTTTACAGTTTTTTTACAAAAAATAAAAAACTATATAAAACTCTATTGAAAATTGGTAAAAATTGTTTTTCGACTCAAATTTCTCGAGAACTAGTAGTGATATTGACTTCTGATTTAGTTTATTTTATACTTAGTATAATTTTTTACAATTAGTGAAATGTTGACAAATATTGAATTAATAGTTTTTTTTTTTAAATAAAAAAACTATTAAAAATTCTAGTGAAAACTATAGTTAAAATTGTATTTCAAGTCGAATTTCTTGGGAATGAACACCGATAGTACCTTCTAAAGTATGTTGTTTTATACATCGATACGTTCCCGTTAGAATGTATACTAAGCGACATTTCTAAAATTGTTCAGGAAACGAAAAAAAACGAAGAAAGTTCTAGTTGAATCATAGTTTGCTAAGAGACAATTTTGGTTAAACTAAGTGACATCTAACAAAATTTTTTGTTGCTCACGACAATTAGATCTTTATTAATGTCGCTTAGCATAATTTTTTTGGCGGATAATACAAATTTCAGGGGGCAACATTATTTTAATGAGAAAGCATGGCAGTTGATAAATTTTTTTATTTGTACTCTAGTTTCCTTTTCATGCATAATAGGTTGGCGAAACCCAGGCCAAAACGTGGCCCTTAACATATATAATATTTCCTCATCAAAAAGTCATTTTCGAAAAAAGTGTCGCTTAGTACATTCTTACGGGAAGGTATCGACATAATACAATTATTAACATATGGTTAAATTTTGACAAGTATCGAATTGACAGTTTTAACAAAAATATAAAAAAAAATCTACTAAAAAGTAGTAATATTTGTTTTTCGACTAGAATATCTTGAGAACGAGCAATGATATTGACTTTGCCATTATCTAAATATAAATTTTTCAAGACCACAAATGGGAAGTTATCAGTGTGGGTCGCACCCAGCCTCTTTTTTTTAATTCATTTTGATTAATATTTAGTAAAGCAATGATACTCTCAACAAAAATTCATATACACAATATGTGCTTGTATTATTTTTTTTTTCGTATTTTCCTTACTGATAAAGCAAACATTTGTATTTCTGGCACATTTTAGCAACAAAGAACTGATAATGCTTTTTTATTCTCTGTCATGTAGGCATTTAGGCATTGCCATTTGAGGAAATCCTTAAAAAAATACTTTATTAGAAATGTATGGCCAAATTATGCTATTGCTACTTATATTTTTTTATCAAACAAAAAATTTCTATGCTATTATATAAAATAGTTCTTTTGTTTGTTTGTAAGTTTAGCTTTATATGACAATAAAACTAATAAACAAACAAAAAAACACTACAAATAATACATAAATTAAAAATTTTACTTATCTGTTATCTTATGTTATAAGCCCCATCTGAGAGTCGAATTTGCTAATTAAATTTTACTGATAAAATTCAAAACATACTAAAAATAAAACGCACGACTGGATCGAACGAACTTGCTCCTAGTGAAGGACTAGCAATTTTAAAAACGAATGTTATAAGAGAAAACTGTTCATATGGACAAAATTAATTTTTTAAGTTTTTATTATGATGCAAATTAAATTTCCAAAAAAAAATACTAAGCCCTTTTTGAGATATCGAATTTTCCAAAAAAAAAAAAATGACTTTTTCAAAAATTCAAAATATATTTTTTTTACAGGTTTGATAGTGAGAAATTCAACATTAGACAAAATGGTTTTATGGTAGGCACACGCTGTAATATCGTAAATTCAAATTTTGTTTTTATTAAATTAAAGATCGTAAAAATTTATTGAAAGAAAAAAATTTTTATCAAAATTCTTTGCGCGGTTTCGAGAAAAAATGCCTTTAGTTTTAAGTAAAATAATTTTTAAAACATTTTTAAGAAAAAATTTTGGTACGGCAACCTTAAGTTTTTATTATTGTACGAATAAAAGTCTAATTTCCAAAAAAATATTAAGCCGTTCTTGAGATATCGAATTTTTCAAAAAAAAAAAAAAATGACTTTTTTTTCTAAAAATTGAAAAAATATTTTTTCTTAAGTTTTTAAATGCAATGTTTTTTAGACTTTTTAGAAGCTTCTTTATAAAAAATTTTATTAAAATCCGTTATGTCGATAATGAGAAATTCAAAATTCGATAAAATCGTTCTATGGTAGGTACAGTCAGTAATATCTAGATTTCAATATTTTTTTTTATTAAATTATAGATCGTAAGGATTAATCAAAAGAAAAAAAATTTTAGCAAAATTCTCGGAACCGTTTTCGAGAAAAATACGATTTTCGAAAACCATTTTTTTAAATTTGTATGGAAGGTACTGTTAGTTTTCGATAAAACAAAATTTTTTTTCTCAAATCTTGTAGATTATGTTAAGAAACTTTTATTTGTCAAGTTTGAAAAAAATCGAGCATGGGGTTTTCGAAATATTGAGTTTCCAAAAAAAAAATTTGATTTTTTTTTTAAAAATCCAAAAAATTAAAAATTGAAAATTTGAATATGTAATAATATTCAAACTTTGGAGGAGCTTTGGCATAAAAAAAAATGATTTAAATCGGCTGTACCGTTTTCGGGAAAATCAAAAACAAAAAAAATGGACCCAGGGGGGCTACCAAAAATAAAAATTTTTTGGATAATTTTTTTCAACCATTAGCTAGATTTAACCAAATGAAATTTTTCAAATTTGTTTAAAAAAATTCTGTGGGACAGTTTTTGAGAAAAAAAAATATTTATAAAATTTCGAAAAAAAATCGTATGGCAGGTACCGTTATTTTTGGTCTTAAAAAAAAACAAAAAAAAACGTCCGGGGGGAAAAACTTAAAACCCATATCTACCAAGTTTGAAGAAAATCGACCGAGCCGTTTAGGCTGTAGTCGAACCGACAGACAGAATTGCGAGACCCACTTTTTTGGTCTTCGCTATCATCGTAATGTCAACTTTGATCAAAATCTCGAGTTCGACTTTTTACGAATGCATAACTTGCCTTATAGTACCTATAAGTCGCAAGTAAAAATCTAGCATGGGGTTTTTGAAATATTGAGTTTTGAAAAAAAAATTTGAATTTTTTTTAAAAAATCCAAAAAATGTTTTTTTGAAAATTTTTTATACACAAAACTATTCAAATTTTTGAGGAGCCTTAGCCGAAAAAGTGATGAAAATCAGTGGTTCCGTTTTTGATAAAATCAAAAACAAAAAAAGGGTACCCTTAATAACCGTTTTTCGGAACATTTTTTTCAACCATTATCTAGCTTTAACCAAATTAATTTTTTTGTATTTTTATTTTTTTAAATCTTTCGAATAGTTTTTGAGAAAAATGGAGCTGTTTTCACTAAGATGAAGACTATACTAAGCAAAAAATCATAATATAGACACTACTATCGGCTTTGCTCGGCTATCACCGTAGTATACCCATACCCTGACAGACATGTGGTCCATTTCTAGATGGGTGTCGCAGGCATAAGATACTTAAATTGTTTTCAGCTAGGTTTTGATTAATAATCAGTATTTGCTTTAGTGAAGAGTGTGTCTAGCAGCCATACTTGATGACACCATATTGGAATCCAGGAGAGGGATCATTAGATCTAATCCTGATAAGAATACCATAACGGTAAACTCCACATTCGTCACTTCGTAACATCATGTAATATCAACCGATTTCTCGTGTCCTATCCATTCAGTTAAATAGAAATATATCACAAGGACCGTTTGGCAATATGAAATAAATTTTATTCAAATCTTTAACTCGTCACTATGTTTATTCGATAGTGACATTGATCACAAAAATGATTTTTCTTAGAATTAAACCGTGCTTCGATACAAGCTGATCAGAAGCTATTTATGTTGAGAGAATTAAGTTTCCGCACTTACAAAGCCAACCCGACTAAAAAAATTGGAGAAATCATTATAGAAGAGCAAATTCTTATATGACCAGAAATCATGACAGAAAATCAGGCAATGTCCTACAGGCAGAAGAAATTTCTTGCCTAGAACATACAAAATTGACGTTCATCTTCGGTCCCAATGTAAATCTACAATAACGACCCGGACAAGCTCTTCAGATAAGGCCAATGTACTCGCATATTATTTTGAGGCTAGCCTTACCATGCCTGACAGCAACACTGTCCCTCCTGTATTTGAGAACCTAGATCTGTACACGTACAATTGCAAGAGTTCTTCGAGATCTTCATATAAACAAATCCCCATGTCTTGATGAGCTTTTCTGTATCACTGGCATTGCGTAAGCTTTTCCATAGCTCCTACTGTTTTGGAATCTTCCCTAGATGATGGAAAACTGCATTTTGACCGGCAATGCGGCTTTCGCAGAAATAGTTCCACTGGTGATCTGATGGGATATCTCACCGAAGATTGGAAAAGATCTTTACATTGTTTTTGAGAAAGTAAGATTATTGTGCTTATATTTTTAAGGAATTTGATAGAGTTTTTCACCAGGCACTCTGATCGAAAATTCAAGCGTTTTGTATCACTGAAACTCTTTAGAAACTATAGATTGGAAATTTTTAAGCTTGTTTTGACCACATAATTATTTAATTATTAAAGAAAGCTTTTGGAGAATTTTTTGGGAGTTGCCGCTTAAGTAAGTCCCTATAAATCCAATTAAATAAAAAACAATATTGATAAGATCTTTGTGTTGAGCAAATGATGGGTTATCTTAATATCTTAATATATATAATTCTTCTGTGAGTGTGTATGTCACTGAACTTCTCTTAAACGACTGGACTGATTTTGATGAAATTTTTTGTGTGTGTTCAAGGGGATCTGAGAATGGTTTAGATTCACAATTAAAAAAAAAAATATTCGTAGTTAGCAACGCGAGCACGGGCGGCTAGTCATTATATAAATTTCGTGAGTGCATAATTTTTATGCACATGCCTTTAAATTTTTTGGTTTTCATATTTTACATTAGTTGATTATTTGATATTTTTTTGTAAAATTGTTTCAAGTACCTGAAACTACATAATTCAATATGTATTTTCAATAAAATTGAAAAAAAAAAAACATTCTGTTTTCTTAATAATTAAGCACTTCGAAACATTTGGTACGTATAACATTTAATTTTAATTTTTATTTTTTTTTTAATAACATTTAATTTTAATTTTTATTTTTTTTTAATAAATTTTTAATTTTGAATATCTTTTTAGCTTTCAAATCTAGTTTTTAAATCATAAGATTATCACGCTAGCTTATAAATTTTCTATTTCATAATTTTTCTAATCAGAATTTTTTTTTAATTCATAAGTCACTAAGTTGGTTTTGAATTAAATTTTTTAATTCATAAGTCACTTACTTGCTCATGACTTGAATTTTTTTAATTCCTAAGTCACTTAGTAGGTTGGGAATTAAAATTTTTTAATTCATAAGTCACTTACTTGCCCATGACTTAAATTTTTTTAATTCATAAGTCACTTAGTAGGTTCTGAATTATTTTTTTTTTTAATTCATAAGTCACTAAGAAGCTTATGATTTAAATTTTTTTAATTCACAAGTCACCAACTGACTTGTGAATTAAATTTTTTTTAATTCATAAGTCAGTACCTAGACGATAATACAAAATCGCTGCGCTCTAAAAGTGAAAAGTTCCTCATTTTGTCCCTTCATTTGAAACAAAATTTGCAGAGAAAATACATTGGTATGAAGAAGAAAACAATTTCTAGGACATAATCCTCATCATCAAAATGTTCGCCTGACCGTTCTTAAGGTTATAGGCATTGGTAATTTTTTTTACTAACATGCGTACCCTCGCCAAGAAAAAAATAAATTGAAACAGTTTCTTGATTGCTGGAGTGCTTGTTCCCTTCTTCAAACTACCGATTCAATTAACTTTGTTAGGAGTATAACCCGTCTTTCAGCACCGAAAGGCAAATATTTTCCAACCGCACATGTTTATTTTCCTTTGGTTATTATATATTCAAATATTCACATCTATCCTAGCTTTGCACATCAAACAAGGGTATTTAATTCCATAGTTAAGAAGGCCATTAAAATTAAAGTTTGTCTACACGTGTTTATCTGAAGAGCCCACATTACCCCCTTTCAACTTTATAAATACATACATATTTCGGTATAAACTCTGTTTGAAGAATTCCACTTTATCGAGTGTTTTGAGTTTGAGTGTTAATAGCATAATCCAAGTTAACAAGAAAGGAAACTATCTTTGATTAAATTAAACCATAGCTGAAAGTCTTACCGAAATTTTTAATTAAGCAAAGTTTTGTTTGGAATTTACACCAGAAAAGAAGCTGAACTTCTGTCTAACTTTTTGGTTTGGGTTTTGCTGAAATCTTTAGAACGATACAAAGTTTTCAATATCAACACAACAATAAGTCATAAGAAAACGTTTTCTAACTTTGTCGTGTGCAATGTTGTATTTGCAATGAAACTTTGCCCACGATCTATTCAAATGCACTCCTAGGTTTATGCTTTGAAATTGCTTTTGCCAACTAGTGGCTATTAAACTTGAGTAAGTGATACAATGCAAATGAGAGCGAGTTAAGCAATTTTAAACAAAATCGGATTAAAACTTTTGATCAACCTTGACATGGCAACTCTGCCTAACTGTCCGTTTGACAACAGTCTGAATAGCTATAGTTATATAGTCCGATTTTATTTAAAGTTGGTAGATAACATTTTTAATTGCGATACAGGAAAGTTTTGTATAATTATGATTCTAAGTTCACATTGAGATGATAGAGAACATGAAAAAAGTGCGTCCGGCAATTGCGTCTGTTTGTCTGTGTGCCTGTACCTGAACCTACACTGAAAAAATGTTTGTACATTCTTTTTATGAATGGCGACCATTCAGCCAAAATCATTAATTTTTAAAGAATATTCATTTGAATAATGCACGAATTTATAAAAATTAATTTTTGTTTTAAGACCAAGTCATGATTTTCATGAAAAACCATTCATAAAATCCAAAGCAATACAATTGTTGTTGGAAAATCAGATTATGATATTTTACATTTAAAATATGAACAGTTCATATACATTTTATTGTAAGGTTTTATGAAAAATTTCTTAAAATGCTTGAAACTGTTCTTTTATTGCAGGAACAAAGTGACTAATTATATGAAACCACATTCATCAACATGAGCAACTGAAATTTTATGAAAAATTACTTTAAATACTTGAAACTATACATTTTTCACATGCAAAATATCATAAAATGCATGAAACCACATTCATAAACATTTTTTTTTTGCGAATTCTAAGTAGGAAACTTTACATAAAATATGAACAATTCATACAAAATTTAATATGAAGCTGTATGAAAGATTACTTAAAATGTATGTAACTTTTCATTTGTTACATGCAACATGTTATTCAATGCCTGAAACCATATTTATAAGCATGAGTAACAGACATCTTTGAAGCATGCAAAAATAGGCGGACTAACATTCTCAAGAAAATGTTTGACAAATATGGCTAGATGAATAATCGACGGATTGTGAATTAGCGTACGCATTCATCAAACATGCTGTTAAACATCACTTCGTTCATTTGTGAATGTAATACTATTAAATACGTATTAGAAAATATTAACTTTAATAAACACATAATATAATTATTTAAAAAGAAAATCAATTTAATGCGGCTATGAAAGTGCCGTTGTAGAAATCTGGTGATTTAAGAACTAATTCATAAAAAATAAGATTACTTTCATATTTTGCATGACTAACACTTAAATTTTAGGAACAGTTTGATTGTTCACTATAGTGAAAGAATTTATTCCTGAATCGTAAGAATTTTTTCATAAACTGTAAACTCATTACTTGCACTTTATGGAATATTTCTTTAAAGTGCAAAATATAACCGTTATACACCTATGGCCGTAGTCTGGTGTTTTAAGAACTTATTAATAAAAAATAGGAATACTTTCATGTTTTGTAACACTGACTCTTGAATAGTAGGAAATAAGTCATAAACTTTGCGGTTACTTCATGCAATATACTTGTAATATCATAATGAGGAGTTCATTTCGTGTTTGATATTACCAGTGTTAAACCGTGATTTTACAAAGTTCCCAAAAAGTTTTCTTTTGCAAGTTTATTTTAAAAATTGAATTTTTTCAAAGTATTGTGCATTGTGGACGACGTTAAATTTATTTTACTACTTGATTTATAAAATTGGTAAGTATTTACTCTATAGGTAGCGAATATTTTTCATAAATTCATTATGTAATACTATTTAATTTTTCTAGATAAAAATGGATTTTGGTGTGTTCTTTGGAAATCGCCCAGGGATTGTTAGCAGATGGACAAATCAAGCCATCAGAATTAATCAATTTTTGCAACAATGGGCAATGCTGGAAAAAATAGATGAAGCAGATTCAAAAGTGGTAATTTTATTCTTCTTAGTTCATATATTTATTTCAAAATACATTAAACGTTAATGATAAGTTTCATTTTTGACTGTCAAAATTGCTTTTGCCTTATTGATTACTTTAAGAAAACAACGTTTAATATTTTTGAGACAATTTATTAATTAATTTTGTATTTTTACTTTTGTTTTAGATAATGCTGCAGTGAAATTTATGTGGTGTCTGAGTACAATGTTTTTCGCCCGAAATGTTGTTTTTCGTCTGGGACGTCGATATATTAACATATTCTTCAATTAATCTCTTTCTTTATATTATGTAAATAATTTTAAATTCGTTGTTTTGTTTAGAAAAATAGTAATAATTTTAATAGTACTATATTTTATTTATATGTTGTACCCAAGTTTTAGATATTCAAAAATATATTCAATAAATAATTGTTCTTTTTTAAAAATGTTTCTTTTCTTTTTTTAAGTTTTCAGGTATACCATTTTTTTGAAAATAATAATTTGTCATCGGGGCTTTTGTATTTCAGGTGGACGTGCACGTATAGTTATTTTTTCTTTACACGAAAAGAAATCATTGGAAAAAAAAAAAGAAAAAATTCATTAGTTTTATGAAAAAATAGCTTAGGTTTCATAATTTCTTACATAAAACTAATGAAAATATTCATACTAATATAAGAAAAGTTGCATTAAATTAATGATTATTTCATTATTAAAAAAGAAACTTTTCTTACAATTATTGCAAGCAAATGATTAAAATCATTAAAAATAAAACTATCATTCATTTAATCAATGAAAAACGTCATATATCTTAGGAAACTTTTCCTAGAACAAGTGTCAGAGTTTTTAAATTAATGAATAAAATCATTTAAAATAAAGATCGATTTCATAAAATTAATGAAAAACATCATGAATTCCATAAATTTTTACATACATTGTCTGAAATTGCTCATACTTTTTAAGAACAATAAACATGATTTTCATGATTTTTTACATTAAAACAGGGGATCTGTTCCTTCAATTTATGTCAGAAGGTTATAAAATAAATGAAAAATATAGTAACATTGAATGACAAAATAACGGGTGATTTTTTTGAGGTTAGGATTTTCATGCATTAATATTTGACAGATCACGCGGGATTTCAGACATGGTGTCAAAGAGAAAGATGCTCAGTATGCTTTGACATTTCATCATGAATAGACTTACAACTTAGACAACGGTGAATTTTCAGTGAATGGGCCCTAGAAAAGTTGGCAGAAAATCCGCTTTTTTATCGACAAATTTTGTTCAGCGATGAGGCTCATTTCTGGTTGAATGGCTACGTAAATAAGCAAAATTGCCGCATTTGGAGTGAAGAGCAACCAGAAGCCGTTCAAGAACTGCCCATGCATCCCGAAAAATGCACTGTTTGGTGTGGTTTGTACGCTGGTGGAATCATTGGACCGTATTTTTTCAAAGATGCTGTTGGACGCAACGTTACGGTGAATGGCGATCGCTATCGTTCAATGCTAACAAACTTTTTGTTGCCAAAAATGGAAGAACTGAACTTGGTTGACATGTGGTTTCAACAAGATGGCGCTACATGCCACACAGCTCGCGATTCTATGGCCATTTTGAGGGAAAACTTCGGAGAACAATTCATCTCAAGGAATGGACCGGTAAGTTGGCCACCAAGATCAGCGATTTGACGCCTTTAGACTATTTTTTGTGGGGCTACGTCAAGTATAAAGTCTACACAAATAAGCCAGCAACTATTCCAGCTTTGGAAGACAACATTTCCGAAGAAATTCGGGCTATTCCGGCCGAAATGCTCGAAAAAGTTACCCAAAATTGGACTTTCCGAATGGACCACCTAAGACGCAGCCGTGGTCAACATTTAAATGAAATTATCTTCAAAAAGTAAATGTCATGGACCAATCTAACGTTTCAAATAAAGAATCGATGAGATTTTGCAAATTTTATGCGTTTTTTTTTAAAAAAAGTTCTCAAGCTCTTAAAAAATCACCCGTTACATGAAATTAAAGCAAAAAATGAATTATGAATATGAATTTCATGTTTACTTACTTACATCGAATGAAATAGTTCATATGTTTTGTGAATTATCGAGAGAATTTTTCAATGACTTCCAATCATTAATTTAATGCAGGAATCAATAATTTTAAGAACCTTTTATAGTCGTAGCAACAAATTCATAAAACGTATGTTCAGGGTTTCTTTTTTTAATGAACTCGATTCTTGGCCCGTTTTTAATGAAGTTTTTCTTTAAAAGCATGCAGTTTTTCCTTGGAATCATGTACCTTTTTGGTTCAGTGTACAGCCTAAACCGCGGAAGCCATTCCCTTTAATCTTTGTTCTTAAAGATATTCAGAGCACAGAGTTTCCTTAGACGAGAAATTGAAAATTTTCTTAGCTCTTAAGCTAATCTATACAGCCATTATAAAAATCGATCTTATCTCAAAAAAGGCTCTCACGATTTTGATACAAAATATTGTGACCAAAATAAGATTTCTGAAAAAAAGGAAATTCAATTCTTTTTTTTGGAAAATTCAATATGTATCTTGAAAGCGGGTGAAGGATTGTTTTCTTTTTAACTATTTTCTCAAACATAGACTGCGGTCAATGGTTGTTTATCTCTCTGACTCGTTCGACGTTGCCATTAAACATAAACCAAAAAGAGGCTGTGTGCGACCCACAGTGATAACTTCCCATTTGTGGTCTTGAAAACTTTATATTTAGATAAAAACATATTGTGACGTTTTCTTCAATTTTACCATTGCTATTAATGGAATTTGAATATGTGGGACTTGGGTACAACTGAACAATTAATTAATAATAATTAAATAATGGCAAAGTCAATATCATTGCTCGTTCTCAAGATATTCTAGTCGAAAAACAAATATTGCCACTTTTTAGTAGATTTTTTTTATATTTTTGTTAAAACTGTTAATTCGATACTTGTCAAAATTTAACCATATGTTAATAATTGTATTATGTCGATACCTTCCCGTAAGAATGTACTAAGCGACATTTTTTTCGAAAATGACTTTTTGATGAGGAAATATCATATATGTTATGGGCCACGTTTTGGCCTGGGTTTCGCCAATCTATTATGCATGAAAAGGAAACTAGAGTACAAATAAAAAAAATTATCAGCTGCCATGTTTTCTCATTAAAATAATGTTGCCCCCTGAAATTTGTATTATCCGCCAAAAAAATTATGCTAACCGATCTCATTGTCGTGAGCAACAAAAAATTTTGTTAGATGTCACTTAGTTCAACCAAAATTGTCTCTTAGCACACTATGATTCAACTAGAACTTTCTTCGTTTTTTTCGTTTCCTGAACAATTTTAGAAATGTCGCTTAGTATACATTCTTACGGGGAGGTATCGATATAACGGGTGATTTTTTAAGAGCTTGAGAACTTTTTTAAAAAAAAAAACGCATAAAATTTGCAAAATCTCATCGATTCTTTATTTGAAACGTTAGATTGGTCCATGACATTTACTTTTTGAAGATAATTTCATTTAAATGTTGACCGCGGCTGCGTCTTAGGTGGTCCATTCGGAAAGTCCAATTTTGGGTAACTTTTTCGAGCATTTCGGCCGGAATAGCCCGAATTTCTTCGGAAATGTTGTCTTCCAAAGCTGGAATAGTTGCTGGCTTATTTGTGTAGACTTTAGACTTGACGTAGCCTCACAAAAAATAGTCTAAAGGCGTCAAATCGCATGATCTTGGTGGCCAACTTACCGGTCCATTCCTTGAGATGAATTGTTCTCCGAAGTTTTCCCTCAAAATGGCCATAGAATCGCGAGCTGTGTGGCATGTAGCGCCATCTTGTTGAAACCACATGTCAACCAAGTTCAGTTCTTCCATTTTTGGCAACAAAAAGTTTGTTAGCATTGAACGATAGCGATCGCCATTCACCGTAACGTTGCGTCCAACAGCATCTTTGAAAAAATACGGTCCAATGATTCCACCAGCGTACAAACCACACCAAACAGTGCATTTTTCGGGATGCATGGGCAGTTCTTGAACGGCTTCTGGTTGCTCTTCACTCCAACTGCGGCAATTTTGCTTATTTACGTAGCCATTCAACCAGAAATGAGCCTCATCGCTGAACAAAATTTGTCTATAAAAAAGCGGATTTTCTGCCAACTTTTCTAGGGCCCATTCACTGAAAATTCGACGTTGTGGCAGATCGTTCGGCTTCAGTTCTTGCACGAGCTGTATTTTATACGGTTTTACACCAAGATCTTTGCGTAAAATCTTCCATGTGGTCGAATAACACAAACCCAATTGCTGCGAACGGCGACGAATCGACATTTCACGGTCTTCAGCAACACTCTCAGAAACAGACGCAATATTCTCTTCTGTACGCACTGTACGCATTCGTGTGGTTGGTTTAATGTCCAATAAAGTAAACTGAGTGCGAAACTTGGTCACAATCGCATTAATTGTTTGCTCACTTGGTCGATTATGTAGACCATAAATCGGACGTAAAGCGCGAAACACATTTCGAACCGAACACTGATTTTGGTAATAAAATTCAATGATTTGCAAGCGTTGCTCGTTAGTAAGTCTATTCATGATGAAATGTCAAAGCATACTGAGCATCTTTCTCTTTGACACCATGTCTGAAATCCCGCGTGATCTGTCAACTACTAATGCATGAAAATCCTAACCTCAAAAAAATCACCCTTTATAAAACAATATACTTTAGAAGGCACTATCGGTGTTCATTTCCAAGTAATTCGACTTGAAATACAATTTGAACTAGTTTTCACTAGAATTTTTAATAGTTTTTTTATTTAAAAAAAAAAACTATTAATTCAATATTTGTCAACATTTTACCAATTGTAAAAAACTATACTATGTATAAAATAAACTAAATTAGAAGTCAATATCACTTCTATAGTTCTCGAGAAATATGAGTCGAAAAACAATTTTTACCAATTTTCAATAGAATTTTATATAGTTTTTTATTTTTTGTAAAAAAACTGTAAACTGGTTTTTTTTGAAATTTTCACCAATTGTCAAACACATTATTTTTCGTAAAATAAAATTATTTTGAGTTTCAAATTGTTTTCTGTTCTTAGAATATCTGGGTTATGAATTTTTTTTTCAGTTTTTTTTTATTTAAAAAAATAACGGTATGTTCATTTTTTTCCAAATTCATACCAAATCTGTATAACCTTATAATGAGTACATTAAATTTTATTTGAAATCAATAGCATTATTTTTTCGTGAGATAAATGAAACTAACCAAAATTTTTACTTTTTTTTTTAAACCGTTATAGTGAAAAAACTACTCACAGAATTTTAATAAACGCCCTTTCAGCCTCTTTCGAAGTTATTATCTATTAAAAAAAATTTATTTGAAGTCGATACCTATCGAGAAATGTCAAAAATTCCAATTTGACAAATCGGACCGATTACAATAACTCCCTATGGGAAGTTAAAAAGTAGAAATGCTCTTAGGCTAGTCGCGCACTGGCAACTGTGATCGAAATCAAACAGTTTAATCACCAGTTGAAAGAGAACCGTACACTGGCAACTCTTTACTCACGCTCGCACTCTTATCTCTCTTGCTCCTATAAAAAACAGCTCAACTGATGCGAGCTGCGAGGCAATCATTTAGTTTGTGTCGACGAAACACAAACTTTTTAGTTGCTCGAATCGAGTTGCTCTAAGTGCGCGGTGTCCCATATCAGCCCATATATTTCATTTTAGCAACTAAACAGTTGCGAAACTAAAAATTGAATGTGCGCACCTAGCCTTAAGTCATCAGCTACCAGAGCTTAAATGGAATCTATTATTTCAAGCGAGTTGCTACATAACATTAATTGAACTTTTTCTTTTTGTCTTCTTTACCAATAGTGACTTTTACTGAAACTATTTTTACTATATTTATACTTTGTAGTAATGTTATCGAACTGGAACCATTCTTGACCTCTTTATAATCGAGATTTTGATATTTTAAAGTCAGAATAATGGTATCGCGGGTCACAGAGATCAACTCTCAGAGCTAGGAGGAGAACAGATCAAAGTATCTGATTACAGAGGGACTTTAAAAGGTGGGGTTCTTTCTCCGCTTCTCTGGACACTCATGATGAACGCAGTTCTAATGAGACTTAAAAATAGTCGAGTCTAAGTACTTTCATATGCAGTCAACCTAGCGTTACTAGCGACAAGTAAATTTGCTTCGACAATTAGCGAACAAAAGGAGAATCAATAGTGAATACATGGGCTAAGAGCTACAGTCCTTTGTTTTTTACTTTCGATTCATAGGCACGTTTTTTTCTTTTTTTTAAGACCAAAAACGACGGTACCTGCCATACGAATTTTTTTTCGAAATTTTATAATTATTTTTTTTTTTTAAAACTGTTTTAACACAGATTTAAGAATTAAAAATACAAAACAATTTAATTTAATTAAAGCTAGATAATGATTGAAAAAAAATTTCCGAAATATGGTTATGTTTTCGATTTTCTCAAAAACAGTACCACCGATTTTGATAATTTTTTTTTGCTAAAGCTTCCCAAATTTTTGAATAGTATTTTATATTAAAATGTTTGGATTTTTAAAAAATTTTTAATTTTTTTTTTAAACTCAATACTTGGAACACCCCATGGTAGATTTCTTTAAACCTTTTAAATAAAAGTTTCTCGAAATAATCTACAACATGTAAGAAAAAAAATGTGTTTTACCTAAAAATAAAGGTACCCACCATATGAATGTTAAAAAATGGTAATTAAAAATCGTATTTTTTTGATAACAGTTTTTCTTTCAATTAATTTTTAATTAATTTAACAAAATTAAAATGCACGACTGGATCCCATTCCCACCAACGTGCTCTTATGTAAAAGTACTTTGGAATATAAGATACAATGTATAAATATAAAACATTTATTTAATGAGACGGTAATGTTCAAATGCAAAAAATTGCCGTCTCATTTCTAGAAAAGTATGAATTTATGCAAACAAACTTAAAAAAAATCGTTTTATTATTAAATAAATTTTTTATATAAGAAATTTCCTTAAAATTTTTCATAGGTTTTGAAGATATTAATTTTTCAAAAAAAAAAAATTTTTTTTCAAAAAAACCCAATAAATATTTTTTCGAATATTTTTATATACTATATTATTTTAAACTTAAGGGGACTCCTGCTGAAAATTTTAGAGCCGTTAATGAGAAAGTCGAAAATAAAAATAAAGGGGTTTTTGACAGGTACCGTTAATAACATTTTGCCCCAAAATTTTTTTTGACCAAAATGTAGTCCATGTCCATAATATCAAACATATTTTTTCTTATCAAAATCGTTTGAGCCGTTTTGGAGATAGATTACGGGTGTATGGGGAATACCGTTGGTTTTTGAGATAAAAAAAGTTTCAATTTCTCCTCTAGCAAATCACCGAAGACCCTTAACTACCGAGATTGAAAGAAATCGGTCCAGTGGTTTAGGCTTTAGTGAGAGGTACAGACATACAGACACACTGAAACATGTTTTTTATGTACTTAATTTTCCTTAAATTTTTTATAAAAAAAAATTGATATGCGAATTGTTAGTATTTAATAAAATATATTTTAAAACTTAATTTAAAAATTTAATCGTGTATCGGTTTTCAAGATATTGAATTTTCAAAAAAAAATTCTATTATTTTTTTAAAAATCCAAAAACTATTTTTTCGAAAAAAATTATTATTTATTTAATCCGTTAATGGTCTAACGTTAAAAAAACTTATAGCTAATTACATATATTTTAATTTAAAAAATAATTTATCTACAAATAAATAAATATATATAACTACAATATTAGAGTGTTAAAAAAGTTTTCTTTAAATTTTTTACTTTTGACATTGTCGTTTATAGAAGTAATTAAAAAATAATATTTATTGAAAACTGAAATCAATTGATTTAGAGGGCTGTTCGCACCATAGTTTGTTCTGCTGAAAATCGGACATAAAGGCAACTGCCTTCTTATGCTAGTTTGACTATAGCTAAAATTTAGACGATGCAGAGCTGATGGAGATATTATTGAACCATTGATTAATTTTACAATAAAACAAAGCTGGAGATACTGTCTATGTTGTGAAAGTGATGGGAGGTTTATAAGCAAGAGTCTGTGAGAATATGGAGGTAGTGTGGATCTCTGGGACCACGAAAAAAAACGAAGACAAAATCGCAAAAACCTTTTTTGGATACCTTCAAGTCTGTTTATATGAACCACGAAAAAAAACGAAGACAAAATCGCAAAAACCTTTTTTGGATACCTTCAAGTCTGTTTATATGAACAGAATAGTAAGGTGCCCATATTACGCAGCCGTATTCAAGTATTGGTCGGAGAAAAGATATGTAAAGGAGCTTGAGGACGTAGGGATCACGAAAATCGCGAGAGAATCGTTTAATAAAACCGAGAATTTTATTAGCTTTTTTAACTATAAAGTTATAATGGTCAATGAACATTAATTTACTGTCAAGAATAACTCCTAAATCAGGGAAAACAGATAGCTTACAAAGAGAAGAAGAATCTAATATGTAATTAATCTATAATTGTTTTTTTGCGTGTAAAACACATTGTTTTACATTTGTCAATATTCAAGAAAAGTCGGTTTGTATTGCACCATTCCCTAAAACTACATATGTAGATCTTCTTGAAGCTGTGAGCAGTCATTAATTGAACATATAGTTTTGAAAATTTTAATGTCATCAGCGTATATCAGAACAGAAGAGTATTTTATCACAGAAGTTATATCATTTATATATAAGATAAATAATAGGGGTCCTAAATGGCTGCCTTGTGGAACACCAGAGTTAACGTAAAATTGATAAGAGAGCTCATTTCTAAAAGTAACATTATAATTTCTATTCGTTAAATATTAAGAGATCCACATTAAGAATTTGTCATTAAATCCTAAGGCTTTAAGTTTATGGACTAAGGTTTTATGACATAGTTTATCGAAGGCTTTACTAAAATCTGTGAACACACAATCTACTTGTTTCGGATTTTCAAAGGAGTCAAGACAAAAAGAAGTAAAGTGAAGTAGGTTTGTAATAGTTGATTTATTTTGGACGAAACCGTGTTGATTGTCACAAATGATAGACTTACAGTTAAAGGATAACATATTACATACAATGGACTCAAACAGTTTGGGAATAACAGAAAGTTTGGCGATGGGTCGGTAATTCGTGATTTCATTCTTAGACCCTTTTTTATGAATTGGAATTATAAAAGCACTTTTCCATAATAATGGAAAGATTGAGCATCTAAGGGATTCATTGAATAATAAAAAAAGAGGATAGGATAAATAGGACGCACATTTTTTTAACACACAAGATGGTACACCATCAGGACCAGGGCTGAAACATTCGTCAAGTTCTGAGACGCTACGAACAATTGAATCTTCACATATGGTAAAGTTAAGTGAGTTAAGGTGTGGAAAATTTTGGGCTGGAAAGAACAAATCGGAAGATTGAAAAGACGGAGGCACATCAAAAGCATCTTTAAAGAAATTAGCAAACATATTTGAAATTATTTGGGAGTCATGACTTGTTGTGTTATTATATGACATTGAGTTAGGGTAGCCATTAACTTTTCTTTTACTTTTCACGAAGTTCCAAAAGTTTTTTGGGGTCTGTTTTAACTTTTCTTCAATTTTTAAAATATAATCTGAGTAAAGAGTGTTGAAATAATCAGTGAAAATATATTTAATTTCCGAGTAAGTTCTGAAATCATCATCAGCTCTGGTTTTACTAAATTTAAGCCATGCTTTATTTCTTTTATTTTTTAAGTTTTTTAAGTGAGCGTCAAACCATGGTGGAGTTTTAAGATTATAGCAAGATTTGCGTAATGGTGTAGTTTCGTAAAAACAGTTAAATAGAATACTATAAAATTTAAGACACATATCATCAATATTACGATTTAAGAGAATTTGATTCCAATCAACATTACACAACAAATTGGTTAGTTCATTAAAATTCATTTTAGTTTATATTTTTTTTAAATGCAAAGCACATCCGGCATAAGAATTTTGGTTAAAATCGTTAGAACCGTTGGTGAGAAATTCGAAAATCAAAAAGCAGGTTCTATGACAAGTACCCCTAATAACATTTACCCAGAAATTTTTTTAACCAAAATATAGTCCATGTACAAAATATCACACCTAATTTTTTGTATCAAAATCGTTAGAGCCGTTTTCGAGATAAATAAGATTATGCATTATGGGTGTATGGGGGGTATCGTTTGTTTTAGAGCTAAAAACAAAATTTCAATTTCTCCTCTAGGGAATCACCGATGAACCTTAAGTACCGAGTTTGAAGAAAATACCTCCAGTAGTTTAGGCTGTAGTTCGAGGTACAGACATACAGACAGACAGACCGAATTGCCGGACCTTTCTCATTATTGAAATAAAGGATTTTAATAAAATTTTATATAGAGATGCTTCTAAAAAGTTTAAAAAACATTGCATTTCAAAACTTAAAAAAAAATATGTTTTGTATTTTTCAGAAAAAAAATCTATTTTTTTTTTGCAAAATTTGATGTCTCAAAAACTAATTGTTATATTGTTTGGAAATTTAATTTTTATTCGTAAAATAATACAAATTTTAATTTGGCGTACCAAATTTTTTTCTTAAAAATTTTGTTTATAAAAGCTTATTTTCTTGGATAAATTAGAACTTGCATAGCATTCTGTTTTTATCTCTCACTACTAAGAGAATTAAAAAAAATAATTTTATCCTTATGGTCAGTTTTCTCAAATTACATTCGTTTTCAAAATTCCTAGCCTATTACATAGGAGCAGGTTCGTGCGACCCAGTCCTGCATTTTAATTTAACCTAAGCACCAGCAACGTTTTTGGCGACGTCATGTCTGTGATCAACGCACAAAAGATGGTCTGTGATGCTCTTACCTGGAACTGGAAGCTGTTCAGTAGGGTGTGTCACTTTTGTATGGCCGCATAAAAGTACTCTTATTTTTAAATGTAATAGTGCTCAAAAGTTGTATTAGGGTCTGAGGTTTAAGAACATGTAAAAAAAAAATAAGATATCGTTTGTCTTTGGCTCGCTCAAATGGGTTGAAGTTGAAAAAAAAAATTTAATTTACAGTACAAACAAAATACAGAAAGAATTTTTGTCTTTACAAAAAGATATACCACGATATTGTAGGTGGTTCCGTTGATTTTTAAGAATTTTTTTTTTGTAAAAAAAAAGATCTTACATAAAAAAATGATTTTTCTTCCTTCTTTTATTATTTCATAGCTTCTTTATCAAGTGTTCAATTTAAACAAATATAAGCTTAAACGTGTTTCCTTGCAATTATCTTTGACTTGAAAGCCTAAAAATATTTTATATAATTTTTTTATATCCACACGGTGCAATTTAAAACAACACCTATTTCAAAAATCTCGAAAAATCAATTCTTTTTGGATTTCATCCTATTTTTGAGGGAGCCAAAGATATTAATTAAAATGAAAATTGTAAACGCAGGATTTAGTTTTGATAAGCAATGCAACTTTAAAAAGCTATTACATTTGAAAATACCATAGTTGAGCACTTTGATACACCCTACTGTTCAGTCTCCACCATGCAAATGCCATCTATAGAAAGTGGCATTGCGGGAGGGTTACGCTTAAGCGGCAGTTTTCGAAGCATTAAATTCTACACCATTTTTTTTTTTTTTTAAATTCATTTTTATTTTTATCAATCTTAAAACTATCTTAAAGCTAGACAAAAATTCATAAAAACTAGCCTACATATCCAATATCTTAAAACTAACTTACTGGCGCTATGCGGGCGCTCTAAGCTAATTTATATCTTAAATCTAATGCCTTTCGTCCTAAAAAACTATTTTTAATTCAAAAACTATATCTATACTTTTAAGGTTTTTAAGTCCCCATTGGACAATGCCGTCTAGATGCCGTTCCAGATCAACATCCAAATGACAAGGACGTGAAGAGGTCGATTCTAATAAAAATTTTGTATATTTGTATGTTAAACAAGAAAATTCTTTAAAAAAAGTAAGTAGGTAGTAAGAATTCAAAAGAATAAAAAGTGAAAGAAAGTAAATACTTATGTTCACAAAACTCTTTGGGTTTATTATAAAAATAAAATCTTAAGACTATTTAAAATATGAATATTGACAATTTTGCCTAAAAACTATAAATTGGTTACTTGTTTGTCACTTTTCCTTCTGGCACGTGCCTCATCGATGCTCTCCATGAGTTTTTCGTTGTATGTTATGGTATCCAACATATTCTTGAGCTCATTCTGGTCCAAACGGGTGACATCTTTCCAAGTAGAAACGACAATTTGATTTGTGAGGTTATGTTTAACTTTTGAAAGTCTCAATAGCTGGGTCTTCTTCTTCTTCCTTCGATGCAGTTGTCCTCGATAGACGAATAATTGGTAAGCAACAGATGGTTCTTTTTGGTTCATTTTGTTCCGGAGTTGAGGATTTCTCTGGTGTTTGTTCCTAGATGCTTGTCAAATAGAAGACTGATAATTTTCCAACCATCTCCCTGGTTTTTATACATTTTGGATAAATGAAGTAGATTTGCAGAATACAGACATGACTATAATTGGATTAAGCCATATCCGGATAAAGTTAGCCTGTTTATTTTTTGGAACTTTCTTTATAAATAATCTTTTAGTCTCTGGTAAAATAATCAATTTACGAATGCAGGATTATCACAAATGACAAAGTCTCAAAGTCTCTATCATATTAAGTCATTGAAGCCACCTAATCAATCTCGACAATCCCCACAAGTAATTTGCTTACCAGCAGAATAAGTGAAGAAGATTTATTTTAGTGAAATGTCCGGAGATTTAGGGAAAATTTAGCTATCGCTGGGCTTATTAAATGTTATGTTACATTCCATTGTATATAAATGGGTGCAGTTAATATGGGTATCAATCAAATCTTTTATGAGTATGATACTTAAATATCTTCTTCTTAGATCAAGAATTTGATTATTAAAAAGCAGCCACCTAATTTAATATGAGAGAACTTCAATAATCCAATTTAATTAAAAAAATAAAAATATTCTAGAGAAGACCTTACAAGTAAAAAGTATGATATTTTCAATGTGAAAACGTCAGTAAAATCCTTCGAGTTTCTTCGAATGAACTTAATCATCCAGTTGGTTTTGTTCATAAAATAGCTAGTCAATAGAACTTGAGAACGAAAAACGTATATCTAACATCAACCTAGATCTTTTTTGACACTTACTCTTTGAACGACAATATTATTTATAGTATAGTACAAGTGATGGAGAAATTTTATGAAGCTTTTACATTTTTCATAAAACCATTATTTGAAGATCTTCTTGATGAAAAAAGCAGCCGTTTGATGATTTTATAGACCAAAAAATTTGGACCTCATTATGGCATACATTATTTGAAATTCTCATTTAATAGAGAATATGGTTGGTAAAAATGATAAAAATTAGAGAACCGATGTGACTTTCTTGAGAACCACCTGAGGTAACAGCAATTTGTGCTTATATCTGTTTTCCAATTTCCAGATATTGAAAACCTTTTCTGAGCCCAGTTATAACCGACTCAGACAATACTGCAAGAATGGGAGCAGTACAAATGGAATTGAAATCGATACAAAATAAAATTTCGTGTCCTACAATTAACTTTAACCTATTTAACTTTTTGAAGTGAAATTGATGTGAATTTCCATGCTCCAGATTTCGATATTCTCAATTTTCAGGTCAGATCTAGTTGTGTGAACTTATTTTATTGATCGTGAAATTTTCAGAAAAAAAAATTAATGAAATGAAAATGAATAGTGTTGGATTTGGCTGCGATATTCCAAAATGTGTCCCATCGATGCACACCCTATGTCTCTCTAAATCAAAATCTTTAACACAATCTTGGTCGAACTACAAGACCGATATCAAAATCTCTTCCTTCGGCAAGAAAACTTTAGACCACAGACAGTTGCAACCAAGCAGGAATGGAAGTTTCACTGATTTCGAAGAACTGATGGAAAGGCACTTTTATCAAGTGCGTCGTTCGTGGTATGATATGAATATTTTAGCCACATACGCAACGTCTGTAATTCTTAATGGGTTTGAATGATCTCCCAACATTTGTCCTCTTCATATTCAGGCCTGGTACGTTGACACTGTCACTGCAAGCAATGAAGCACTCTTTACAATATTTTATAGAATTACTTTTTTTTTCAAAATTTACACACAAAATTCTAATAGCAGTCTTAAAACTTCACAAATAAAATTGGTTTGTATTTGCCAAATGAGAAATGATAGATGACAGCTGTATTCAATTTCACCTAAAGTGATTTCGAAATTATGAAAACGATTGAAATGTGGAACACTGAAAACGAATTCACTCGATTTGGATTTTCTTTTTCATTTCGATTTTTGGAACCTGGCTGTTAGATCACTTGAAATGCATCCGGAATATTCCATAGTAATTGGAAATCTAGTGATTTTTCTTTTTGTGTTAGTGAATTTCCAAAAATGTTTGCTTTCTTTTAACTTGCGATTTAGGTACTATAGGGCAAGTTCTGCATTTGGAAAAAAATCGAACTCGAGATTTTGATCAAAGTTCACATATCGAACATACCGAAGACAAAATAAAATGCACGACTGGGTCGCACGAACTTGCTCCTATGTAATAGACTAGGAATTTTAAAGACGAAAGTTATTAAAGAAAACTGTTCATAAGGATAAAATGAATTTTTTAAATTGTTTTAGTAGAAAGAGATAAAAACAGAATGCTATGCAAATATGATTTTTGATGTGTAAACATCTTTCCCGGCGGTAGAGTGAATTGAAAACGTGTGTAAAACTTATACGTCCCGTGTAACCCGTTACGGTTACACGTTACGGTTACACGTTACGGTTACACGTTCCGGTTACACGTTACGGTTACACGTTCCGTGTAGCAATCTACCTTACCGACGATTGCATTTAACACCATGTTTACATTGTTAATATTGCGTACTTACGACATCGTGTTTACATTGGAGACTTTGAGTACTGAAATCTCGATTTTATTACTTTCCATTGCTGGATAGAACTTAATTCAATCCCTCAACATTTCTTCACCACCCGACCAATTAGGCCTATTCTGCCGCATTTGTTATTCTGCTATAGATTTTCTGTTATGAATCATAAAAGATTTCCATCTTAAAAGATCTTTTATGATTGGTATTCAGAGGTTCGAACTTTTATAAAAGTCTGTTAGGCTAGTCGCGCACTGGCAACTGTGATTGAAATCAAATAGTTTAATCACCAGTTGAAAGAGAACCGCACACTGGCAACTCTTTACACACGCTCACACTCTTTTCTCTCTTGCGCTTATGGAAAACAGCTCAACTGTTACGAATTAATTTTAGGCAATCATTTAGTTTGTGTCAAAACAAACTTTTTAGTTGCTCGAATCGAGTTGCTTAAGTGCGCGGTGTCCCATATAAGCCCATATGTTTCATTTTAGCAACTAAACAGTTATGAAACTAAAAATTGAATGTGCGCGCCTGGCCTTATGCTACTTCGAAAACGAGATCTGTTATGAAACTGAACTAAATCTGTTATCATAATCAGCTGTGATTATGTAAAATATTTCATCTGACATAATTTAAATGGATGACGAACAAAGAAGTAAACTCTTAGGCTAGGCGCGAATTATAATTCCAAATTTGCAAGCTTTGCAAATTGCCAACGTTTCCGTTCACACAGTTTAGTTTTCTTGTTGTGTATCTTCTATGCACATGCACATTCCAATGTATCTAACAGTAATATAAAACCTTGTTTGGCACCTTCAGTGCATTAAATAAAATGTATCTTTCAATTCTAAGAAATATTGTTTGGCACCTTCAGTGCATTAAATAAAATATATTGTATCAAGTTTTAGTTTGTAAGTTGCTGTTCAAGAATAAAGTCTAAAAACTATTCCAAAGGAATAGGAAAAAATAATTTTTTTTATAAAGTTTTTAATTAAAAACTTAAGTGGCGCAGTCGGTGACGGATTGCATACACCTGTTTTAAAATACGTGTGAATATTTATCGTTAATAATTCAATATCGGCAGTATACCGATAATAGTGCGTGTTTAACAAAACAAAAACGGTGAAAAGACTTTATTAAAGCGTTAATATCGGAAGCATACCGATAGCAAAAGTGCAAGAGAACTCTACACTGAACCAAAAAGTGCAGTCATATTGATAACTTTTGTACAGCAGACAGCAGCTGAGGAACTCAACACAACTGGCCAGAGGAAATGGCTTTTTCCATTATATTGTAAGTTTGATTCATGTTATAGAAACCATATCATAAATTCCTTACTAACTTAATAAATTCAATGCCAAACCAATATAGAGATAAATTAAGACATAAACCATATCATAGAGAAATTATAGATAACGAAAACTTAGATAATAGTGAAATAACAAATAGTGAAAAAATAAATAGTAAAGCAATAAATAGTGAAGTAAATCGCGAAAATATTGTAGGTGCTAGTGATAATTTAAACCCATTTCTGCCAATAAATCAAACAAATATGGCGAATAATAATAACAACTCCGGTCAAGTTGACCCATTTTCTGTACTTAGAATCCCAGATGCAATTAAAGACTTACCAAAATTCGATGGTAATCCACGTCTTTTATACGATTTCATCACAAATGTAGAGGAAGTCCTCTTAATTGTGACATATATAAATAATCCTACCTATGGTAGAATTCTTTTACGGGCTATTCGTAATAAAATTGATGGACCTGCAAACGAGGTTCTCAATATGTATGGCACACCCCTAGAGTGGTCTCAAATTAAGGCTAACTTAATTCTCCATTACGCCGATAAGCGTAATGAAACCTCACTAATTAAAGATCTGCATAATTTACGCCAACAAAATAAATCTGTAGAACAGTTTTATAGCGAGGTAATAGAGATTTATTCTACAATAAGGAATCACATCCAAATTCATAATAACGATCCTAATGTTGTGAAAGCAAAAGGAGACTTATATAGTGAAATGTGCTTAAACATATTTTTATCTGGATTAAAAGAACCGATAGGTTCTACAATAAGATCCATGAAACCTAATTCCTTAGCAGAAGCGTTTGCTTACTGTATTAAAGAACAAAATATGTCTTATTTTAGATACGAACACAAACCTTTGCCAAAACCATCCATCTCTGTACAACCAATATTCAATAATCAAAGATTCGCTCAGTCGAATATAAGACCTCCAATTATCCAACAACAGTATCAATATCAACCCCAACAACAATACAGACCACAACAACCACAACAATACAGACCTCAACAACTACAACAATACAGACCTCAACAACCACAACAATACAGACCCCAACAATTCCAACAATATAGACCTCAACAACAACTTTATTATCAAAAACCAATTAGTACACAATATACAAATAATGTTCTCCAACCAAAACCAACGTCCACTAAAACAGAACCAATGGACACACTTTCGGCTCAAACAATAGTTAAGAAATCCCCATCTGGACAAACCAACAATTTTCGACAAAACGCTCAGATCCATAATATTGACGAGATAGATAACCAGATAGAAAGTACGAACGATCAAAATAATTATGTCCAAACAGAACTTACAAATCCCAGTGATTTTCAAAATTATTATACCCAGGACTATTACCCACAACTAGACGCATACTATGACAACTCTAACGAAACCTTCTTAAATAATCCTGATTGTGAAGAAGAGACAAATTTTCAGCCTCTTGCCTCAATACACCCATATACTTAGACATTAACAAACACGGACATTCTCTTCCGTACATTCACATATCTTCACCCTTCGGAAAAAAACTGAAATTCTTAATAGACACAGGAGCTTCCGCTTCATTTATAAATCCTGAATACGTTCACCCAGACGATGTTAAAACAACTACACCCACAGTAATTACTACTATCTTAAAAAAACATAGTGTAGACAAACAAGTAGAATTTCCGATTTTCCTAGAATTTCAACAATCTGGTGAGTTTAAATTTCTTATATATAAATTCCATGGCTATTTTGACGGACTTTTAGGACTTGATGCCCTTAATATACTTAAAGCCAAAATTGATTTACCTAATAAAACTTTAGTAACAACAAATTCAAAAATTCCACTTTTTTATAAACCCAATTTTATGTCTCAAAAATTTAAAATTCCTGCACATTCTAACTTATTAGTTAAACTTCCAGTAGACAGTCAAACCGGTGACATTCTCGTCCCTGCGACAAAAATTGAACCTAATATAGATATTATTGAAGGTATCTATTCAGCCGAAAATTGGCACGCTGAACTTGAAGTTCAGAATAATACACCAATAGACAAAATTCTTTTCTTACAACACCCACTCAAAGTACAACCTCTTACAAATTTTGAAACAAGAGAATTAAACAATTTAGACATTCAAATCGAAGATTATGATAGACAATATGTAAACGATATCTCTACAGAAATCCGGTCAGAACACTTAAACCCCGAAGAGAAGAAATCTATTTTAAAACTTTGTCGTAATTATTCAGACATCTTCTATAAAGAAGGAGATAACCTAACATTCTCAAACGCAATTAAACATCAAATCAAACTACCAGACAAAATTGAATTAAATCTTAATGATACCGCTACTATACATTCCGCCGAAGAAAACCTAGATGATGGTATCCCTATAGCAGAAAAACCCCTCAACGAATTTAATTTACAAGTTATATTCCAACAATCGTCAGATGACCAACCTCGAAATTTATTAAAATTAATATTTAAGAATAAACAAAGACGAATTTTTAAGAAAGAATCATTTTCTGAAAACGATATTATTTCATACTTCAAAGAATATCTTCCTCCAAAAAAACTGGTTGCAATCATGGCAGATGATGAAACATTTAAATTGATTCAAAAAGTCTATTCAGAACACTTTGCTAGGAACAAGACTTTCCGTGTATTAAGATGTAAGAAACTTTTGACTGATATCACAGAAAGCGACGAACAAGACCAAATTATTTCCAACTACCATACGAAATCTAACCATAGAGGTATCACAGAGACATACCAGCATTTACAACGTGATTATTTTTTTCCTTACATGAAAGACAAAATAACTAGAACAATTAACAACTGTACTACCTGTCAGACCCTTAAATACGAAAGACGACCTCCTATAATAGCTTTCGGAAAAACCGAAATACCCTTAAAACCACTTGATATATTACACATAGATATATATACCATCAATAACAAGAGTATCCTCACTCTTATTGATAAGTTTTCCAAATTTGGCGCTGCCTATACTTTACCAACCCGCAATAGTGTTAGCATTGTTAAACAGATCCAACATTTTATCAGCATCCACGGTATACCCCGAAAAATCGTATGAGACCAAGGATCAGAGTTTACATCTAATCTCTTCCAAGACTTCTGTAAACAGTTTAATATCGAGGCCCATGTTACCTCCTTTCAACAAACTACAAGCAATGCTCCTGTGGAAAGGATGCATTCAACTTTAACCGAAATTTATAGAATTATTCAAGAAAAATACAAAAACAAAGATCACGAAGACATACTTGACGAGACTATTATAACTTACAACAACGCAATACACTCTTCAACAAATTATACACCATATGAACTTTTCTACGGACGTACATACGAATTCAATCAAACCTTGACATATAGTGACAAACACGACTACTTACAAAAGCTCAATGCATTTCAGAGAGAACTTTTCGAATCTATTACAAAATTATTAGAGGATAAAAGAAATAAAACCATAGCAAAAAGAAACAAAAACAGGGAAAACCCAAACAATCTTGAAGTAGGGGAAATTATCTATCGAAAAGAATGTAGAAGAAATAAAACTACTCCACGATTTAAAAAACAAAAAGTCCAAACTAACAATAAACTGACAATAATTACTAATGACAATAAAAAAGTTCACAAAGCTAGAATAAAAAAGAAAAGAAAATTTCAGATTACTAATGACAGCAACAGCAATACAAGGACGGAAACTAGAGATACATAACTTGACAGATAATTACGGACTTTTACCACTCCGACTAGGACATGCCAAGGTAATAGAAACCTACAAACGGTTTATTCATATCATAAACCTGAAAGATTATGAACAAAGTATAGAGGAAATTCGTAAATCCCTGGATACTCTAGAAAATGACCAAACTAACATTGATACAGTAAAAATAGCAAATATTAAATTCAGCCAACTAGAACTCAAGCTTCAAACACTTTTACCCAAGCACAAATTAAAACGTGGTTTAATAGATGGATTAGGAACCATTATAAAAACAATTACAGGAAACATGGATGCTAATGATGCAATAAATATTAACGAAGAAATCAAAAGACTAAATTTAAATCAAAATATTTTAGGAATCGAAACCAACCAACAAATAAGTATCAATAAGAAAATGATAGAGAGATTTGACAATATTACTCGCCATATAAATGAACAACAAAAAACGATAGAATCATTCTTATATATTTATAATTCCAATATAAATAATGCACTCAGAACAGATCAAGAAATCCTGAAACACCTCCAATACGTTCACAAGATTATCTTCAATATTGATTTGCTTTACAATCACTTAGTAAATATAGCAGAAGCTATAACTTTTGCACGATTACATATAATTTCGAAACAAATATTGAGTAAAACGGAACTGAATGAAATAAGAGCTCTTCTTGAAAAACAATCTATTGATTTCTCTTCGGATGAAGTAATTTATGAAATTTTACAATTACAAGCGTATTACAATAATTCAAACATTGTGTTTAGCATTGAAATCCCTATTACTTCCCAAGCAAATTATTCCTTTTTCCATCTCATCCCCCTCCCTATAAATAAAACCCTGTTTATATCTACTTACCCATACGTTGCTATACATGAGTCCGACGCACTTTATTTTGGGAAAGCCTGCAACCTCATAGAAGACATCTATCTTTGCGAAAGCAAAAACAAACAAAACACTAAGTTCCCTGAATGCGTACCAAAGATCATAAATAACCACCCAGCTATGTGCAACCTGTCCAATGGTTTGGAACCCAACCAGATACTTCAACCCGAAAATAATTACATACTCCTAACTGATGTTCGAAATATTAGTGTCGAAACAACATGCGGCATCAACAAATATAATATATATGGCACCGCACTTTTACATTACCAAAATTGTTCCATAACTATTAATAATATAACTTATGATCCAAAAGTAGACATTTTTTGGGATAGCATTGTGATTCATCCTCCAACACGCAGTCAGATCAACTCACCCACTATAAACCAGCATCTTTCACTAAACAAACTCCATCTGGACCAGCTTAAAAATAGAGAAGAAATCCATCTACTTACCACAAAGTCAACAGCCCACATCGCATCAATTTGGATTTTTCTAATTCCGATGACAATCATATCGATATTCATCTATCTTCAAATCAAGACTCGGAAGAATCCCAAAAATGAAACTCCAAGGACAGAAGACATTCAAAACGCTCCTTCGAGAGGCAACACCCTCTGGCAGTCGCTCCGCTAAGGGGGGAGGAATTATAATTCCAAATTTGCAAGCTTTGCAAATTGCCAACGTTTCCGTTCACACAGTTTAGTTTTCTTGTTGTGTATCTTCTATGCACATGCACATTCCAATGTATCTAACAGTAATATAAAACCTTGTTTGGCACCTTCAGTGCATTAAATAAAATGTATCTTTCAATTCTAAGAAATATTGTTTGGCACCTTCAGTGCATTAAATAAAATATATTGTATCAAGTTTTAGTTTGTAAGTTGCTGTTCAAGAATAAAGTCTAAAAACTATTCCAAAGGAATAGGAAAAAATAATTTTTTTTATAAAGTTTTTAATTGAAAACTTAAGTCGCGCACATTCAATTTTTAGTTTCGAAACTGCTTGGTTCGAGCAACTAAAAAGTTTGTGTTTTGACACAAACTAAACGATTGCGCGCGCATTCAATTTTTAGTTGCACAACTGTTTGGTTGCTTATAGAAAACAGATGAACTATTTAGTTGAATGTGCGCGCAGGTGCATATAATTTTATGTTACACAGAATAGCGAACTCATTTCAGGCAATCGCTTAGTTTGTATCAAAACACAAACTTCTAGTTGCTCGAACCAAGCAGTTGCGAAACTAAAAATTGAATGTGCGCGCCTGGCCTAAGGCTATTTTGTGTAACATATAATTATATGCACCTGCGCGGACATTCATTTAAGTAGTTCATCTGTTTTCTATAAACTACCAAACAGTTGTGCAACTAAAAATTGAATGTGTGCGCCTAGCCTTACACACTATGGGTATCCATACAATGGAACACGATTTTACCTCATATGTTTCTGGGAATACCATGGCCATACTCTACTTATATGTTTATATGATATGTGTTTTGATATATTTTCTTTCATTTGTCTCCTTTAAAGAACATTTCATTGACGAAATAAAAGATAAATATTCATTATTACTTGATGCACCTGTGTACTTATTGAAATCTTTTATGATAAAAGTCACAGAAGTTTGTCTTTTATGATTTTTAACAAAAATGCTATTCGTAAAAGATTTTTTCTATGTTCGAACGTTTGACAGTTCATAAAAGTTTTCTTAGCAGATTTTATAACAGATTTTAGCGTGCTGAATACCAAAATTAAAATTCATAAAAGATTTGTTGACAGCTCAAACATTTATATGGAAATTCATAGCAGAATAACAGAATAGAAGAATAAAAGATCACGCCGAATAGTCCTAAATATGTGAAAAAGACGAAACACAAATCAACTGGTGTAAAATTTCATAGCGGGTTCATTTAATGTCTTAAAAAATCCACTTCACGTTATTGACGGACGATAACATTTTATTTTATGCTCGCAAAAAATGCATTTTCAGAGTTGAACTTTAAAAATCCAAAAAATGTTCTTCAGGGCAATCAGTTGACATCTGCAATGAAATATTCTCGATACGTCAAAATATAAACTGTCCCTTATCTGTCATACCATATAATTATTTTAATTATCGAATTAGATATTCTTTATTATATCAAAATATACTTTTAGCATTCACTATATCAAAATATAGATCGTTCTCCATCTGTCAAGCCATGAACTGGATGACTACGACTTCAATGTATTAACAAAATTAGTTTTTGCCACTTATAATAATAGCATTACAAGGTGGGAATGATGTCAATCGGGTTGTAAATCTCTGACAGAGGGAGCAAGATAAAGTACAAAAACCTAAAAAAAAAGTTAAGGGATTGGTTTGATTTTGGTAAGGTGAACGCTCCATCTAGTGGTTTGTCAAAAAAAAAAGTTTTGACTTTTTCGCTGCATGACAAGTATATTTGTTGGCGGTGTTAAGCCAGGTATACATTGTTCAAATGCATGAAAAGCACGTACAAGTCTATTATTTCAGTGGCGAGAGAACGTTGCCCTTTGTGGTTTGTTTTTTCAGCAAAATTGTGTTTTTACGAATTTCTTTGAGATTTTTGTAATTTTATCCGAGTAATTTGTTTTATTTTGTCTGTCCCTTTTATCATACAATTTTCGTTTGCTGTTTTAATATTTTAATCAGTGCTTATGCTGTGCTGTGTTCTCATCTCTTCAACGTACTATACGCAAATGATCCAATAAATACATGATCAATCATCAACCTTGCATATACAATATTTCTATGCAGTACGCTAGATTGAAAAGATTTTGATTTTTCTTCAAGCCTACATCCAATCTATATACGTGTGACTTTTTTACTAATACACTTACAATTGCTGAGAAAAATGCGGAGTTATCGTTCATTCTTCTTTGTGGTTTTCTTTTTTATATTTGGCGTTCGCTCAGTGCAATTCGCTTAACTGAGTAGAGGAGTGCGAAGAGATGACTCTTTTTCGCATGAACAAAGTTAACTTATATTAAAAATCGCTGTGTTTAAAAGCACAGATGCACTCGAAAGGAAGCCAAAAGAGAAACAGAGATTAAAATCAGATTCGTGTAAAAACACTTTATTTTTTATCAGATAACATCTCTGTTTGAATATAAGGGTAAAAATATAATGCTGTCACAAGCAACATCCCTGGTTAAACATAAGTCAAACAAACTTTACTTTACGTAGCAGAGTCGACTTACTCCTAACACATGCCACGAACTACTTCATCGAAGCATATTGTCGATAAGGTTTTTGGGTCGTGTGAAATGAATATGTGTCGACATAGCAGTGCGAACTCTGGGAATCGAAGTACTATGCCGACATGGCGTGTAAAAAGGACCGAACTAGTTCGTCGAAACAATTTTTTATGATGTTATTCGGTTTTAGTTGTTAAAATTTACAAATCGCCTAAAAAAGCAAGAATAAAATTCAATCTCCTTAAGCAAGAATTCAATAAAGCTCTGATCAACGCAAAAAAGTGGTTCTGGAGCATTAAAATTCAAATATTTTTCGGTCATTTTCACTTTTCATTTAAAATTTTGCAACTCTACCATTTCACAGCTGATTTTGGCATGTACTTCTACGTCGGCGTATTGGTGTGTAAATGCAGATACAAAAGCGAAGTACTTTGTCAATTGTTCGTCTTGATCGATGTGGCGTGTGTGAGGGGTATATATCACAAGTCACAAATTAGTACGATTGCATTGTATGTTTATTGGGTACGTTCGATAACAAAAATTCGACACGTTGATGTTTACACATCTTAACCGTGAGTCCTGGCACTCACACTTTTTTTTTTTTTATTTATTTACATAACTAAATTGCTAGTTTTACAAAAAATTTCGTACAAAGTTGTACATTAAGATTCTTAAACAATTTCATGGAAAAATGTTGTTTTAAATTGACATGAATTAATTATTGTTTTATCAAACAAATTGTTATATTTAAGATTGTAAATATTAAATAGTTTAAACATTTTATTTAATGGAGTAAATTTTTCATAATTGGTATGATAGTTTGAAATAAGTATACTCTCCGGTATGTTCCTCAAAGTTCTTTGAGGAATATTAAAATTAATACGAGACAGAAGGTGCAAACAGTCTATGTTACTGTTGATTAATTTTACAATGAAAACGAAACATAAATCCCGGGTAGAATTTTCGACTCGATAATGCCAAGGCCCCAGCTAGTTTTTCTTAGTTTCAGTCATGGCCCTACCGAGCAGTATCTAGCTTGTCCCTCGCTAATTTGTTAATGCTCTGTATATAATGGGCCTTGTAAGATGTTCCTATATGGGCCCTAGATGGGTCTTCACAAGTAGCACAAGAGCTACGGCAATTCTTAAAAAAATTATTAGAAACAAAAAAAAAAATTTTGTTTTTTTATTATTGTTGATTATTCATTTTTTCCTTGCCTCCCTATATTCGACTCTTTAAGTGATTTTTTGCTGGAATGAAAGAATTTTTTTTTTTTTTAATTCGAACCCGAGTCCTCTCGCTTGCCGTGCTTGTGCATGTGCACTACCTATTGCGCCACTGTGATATATAAAATATCGTGTCTCAAAGCTCTACTCAAATAACTCTCTTTTAATTATACTGTTTAAAAGACTTAAATACGTATTAAAGAATCTGAAAAATACCGATTTAGGACCAAAACAAAAAAGTTATGTTTTTAGAAGGATAATGGATAGCCTTTTATAGAGACATATGTATAGGCACATCTAGGATACATCAAGCAAAAACTATATAGCCCCAGTATAAGTAACATCTGAGAATGCCTATAAAGAGGCGAGACTAGCTAATGTCAATATAACGCCCAGATACAATTCCTTATCCAGGCTACATCAAGTAAAAACTATCCAGGTCCCTTGTAGTTTATTTGTTACAGTGTCAATAAAGAGGCGATACTATCTATAGCCCAGGTATCGCCAAGAAAAAGTTTTATATCTAGGCTACATCAAGTTAAAAATAGCTAGGCCCAGTCTAAGATACTCCTGGAAAAGCCAATAAATAGGCAGTTCTAGCCAGGTTCAATATAAAGCCAGGATAAGCATAAATTAGTCAAGATCCGCCAGGCTTGCATCTGTCTAGGCCCAGCATAGGATTTACTATATAATGGCCAATCTAGCTAGGGCCACGCTATTCGATAGTGTTTCCTAGATAATTTTCTACCCGGGTAGGAACGTCCGTTCTCGAGACTAGGTAAATCAATTAGTCTAAGTCTGTCATAAGGATTATCCCAGCCAAGTCCCCTGAGGGCAAACTTAATGAATCTTTTTTGCACCTGTTCTAACCTATTTTTATGACATTCGTAATGAGGTGACCAATCCTGAGTAGCGTATTCTAGAATGGGTCGAACAAAAGATATAAAAAGCTCCTTTGTCACGAAAGGGTCGGAAAATTGTTTCGACTCTCTTTTTATCCAACCAATAATTGAATTAGCTTTGTTTGAAATGGAGTTGAATTTATGCCAAAACAAAAGTTATAAGCCGTTGTAGTGGTCAATTAATCAAAAGAAACAAAATTTTAGCATAATTCGCGGAACCGTTTTCGAGAAAAATACGATTTTCGAAATCCATTTATTAACATTTGTATGGGAGGTACCATTAGTTTTAGATAAAACAAATTTTTTTTTAACTTTTATCTGTCAAGTTTGAAAAAAATTGACCATGGATTTTTCGGAATATTAAGTTGATTTTTTTTTTAAAATCCAAAAAATAAAAAATTGTAAATTTGAATATGTTATAATATTTAAACTTTGAAGGAGCTTTAGCATGAAAAAAATGGTTTAAATCGGCTGTACCGTTTTCGAGAAAATCAAAAACAAAAAAAAATGGACTCAGGGGGGCTACCAAAAATAACAATTTTTCGGAAATTTTTTTTTCAACCATTACCTAGTTTTAACTAAATGAAATTTTTATAATTTTTTTTTTTAAATTCTGTGGGACAGTTTTTGAGAAAAAAAAATATTTATAAAATTTCGAAAAAACCGTATGGGGGGAAAAAAATCAAAACCCATATCTACCAAGTTTGAAGAAATTCGGCCCAGTCGTTTAGGCTGTAGTCGAACCAACAGACAGACAGACAGACAGACAGACAGAATTGCGAGACCCACTTTTTTGGTCTTCGCTATCATCATAATGTCAACTTTGATCAAAATCTCGAGTTCGATTTTTTTTCCGAATGCATAACTTGACTTATAGTATGTACCTATAAGTCGCAAGTAAAAAGTGGGTCCGGCAATTCCGTCCGTCTGTCCGTATGTCTGTATCTCCCTCTACAGACTAAAACAACAGAAACTATTTTCTTAAATCTCGGTACTAAATGGCCTTCGGTGATTCCGTAGAGAGGAAATTGAAATTTTTTTGAGCTCCAACGATACCCCCCGCCCCCATACACCCGTAATGCAAATTCTTATTTATCTCGAAACCGGCTCTAACGATTTTGATAAGAAAATTTAGTGTGCCATTATGAACATGGGCTACATTTTGGTTTTTTGGTTTTTTGATTTTCTTTTGAAAAAAAAATCCAATTTTTTGTTTGTTCTTTTTTTTTTGAAAAAATCAATATCTTCAAAACATGTGATCGATTATTTTTTTAAATTATTTCCTAATTTTGTTTTTGGAAAATTTAAAGGAAATTTCTTATATAAAAAATGAATTTAATAATAAAACGATTTTTGAGCTTTTTTGCGTAAATTGATACTTTTCTGAAAATTAGACGGCAATTCCATTTTGATCTCATTAAATCCATGTTTTATATTAATAAACTGTGTTTTAAATTCCAAAGTATTTTTACATAGGAGCAAGTTCGTGCGATCCAGTCGTGCATTTTATTTATTTTATGATCCTACTGATAAACTAGAGTTATTGTTATTATTATAGAAAATCATTAAGGATGCTTAGGTTTATGCATTAAATATATTTTTACAGGAGAACGGGATTATTTTTATTAAGTTTAAAAATTTCTTTGGCTTTCTTAGATTAGCGAGCCTATATTAAACCACGGGACTTTTGAGCTGGAGCGGGATAATTATATAGGATTAAGCAAGTCAAATGACTCCTTTGAAAATCCGAAGTTCTCCATGGTATTGATAGTAAGAAATTATTAACGTTTATAATCGAAAATAAGTATTTTCATGTGGATAAGCTGGCTCTCATATTTATGTCAAAAATTTACAATAAATAGTAAGGCATAAGTACGAGTATGTATATTATGATGAGTTGGATTATTTAGCAATTATCTGTTTCACTTAAGTAGGATGTGCTCGTGGAGAGTCATATGATTTCTGGGTTCCGTATGAACATTTGAGTGTTACTCTACAATTATAGTTCTTTCTCGAAGGTTGTACGTTCCTTTAGCAAAATATTTGACCATTACCTATAAATACAATTTTTGAAGATTATTTCTTTTTTAAATCGGTGATGGATTCGAAGAAGTTGCTTTTCAACTTTCTCTAATGTTCATTCTATAAATTTTAGATTCTATTGACATATCATGAGGAATGAATCTGCTTTTCTTTAAATTGCAGAGCGCGGCGCACCAACCAATAAATTCCTCAAACCAGTCCGGTTCCTAGCTAGTTTATTTTGAAGACAACAATTTGGGGCTATATTCCTTTGGAGCGCGAGCCGCCGCACAGTGGGGCACCTTGTATGAGAGACCGGAAAAAACTCAATTAAAACTAAACTACTTAACCAATTTTAATGAAATTTGCAGGAAAGGTAGCCAAGACAAATCTACACCAATGACTACCCATTGCCACGCCCATTCAGAAAAAAATGACATTCAAAAAACTGAAAACCTGTTTTTGTTTTTTTTTTTTTTTATATTTAACCTAGATCAAGGAGAAACACCAAATTTTACCTAAAAATCAATGATTGTGCGCCATAAAATGTTACAATTTTATTTCGAAATATATACATACATAAATTCAATTAGAAAAATACACATGTGGTCATTAAAATAGGTAGGTACTGCCATTTTTTAAATTTAAACCTTTTGAATTGGGCATAAGAAAAAACTTGCCAAGTAAGCCCATCAAATTTTAGTCCGTAGTCATCAAGTAATAAAATTTCTCTATTACATTGTAGCTGTTTCAATATTATTCTACTTTAAATATTCGGTATTAAACCTTCATGAAGTAAGAACTTGGCGCACTTTTAGATCTCAGTACTTTTCACGGCTGACTTATTACACAAAGGTTTTTGTAAAGAAGAACTTGGCTCTTTTTTTAACATTTATGTTTTTTTGTCTGATCTCACTAATTTTTGCAAAGATTTTAATATTTTGCAATGTAAAAATCTCGAAAGATACGGATATTTTGCAATGTCAAAATCTCGAAAGATACGGAAAGATAGAAGAGTGGACTCTACGACTCTTGATTTGCGCTTCAATTATTTCCTCTTATCCTGGCAAGATACCTAACACTAACAAACCAACTTTAATTACAGCAATCGGAAGTGTTCCATATAAATTAAACATTTTCTCAGAAAATGGGCGGATACCACGCCCCCTGAATGGAAAACATCAATTTTTATTTTTGGTCCTTTATATGCAATTTGAGCCCTACCGTTCTACCAAATTTCATTGTTCTACTGCAATCGGAAGTGAGCCATATATAATTTACATCATTTTTGAGGAAGTGGGCGGATACCACGCCCCTGAATGGAAAACCGATAATTTTATATTTTTTCTTTGTATGCAATTTAAACCCTACCACCTTACCAAATTTCATCGTTTTACAGCAGTCGGAAGTGCTCCATTCGACCAACACCAATTCGGAGAAAGTGGGCGGATACCACGCCCCCTGAAAGGAAATCCTTGGTGTTTTTTTTTGGTTCTTTATATGCAATAAAGGCCCTACCGGTTCACCAAATTTCATTGTTTTACAGCAGTCGGAAGTGCCCCATTCAACCAACACCAATTCGGAGAAAGTGGGCGGATACCACGCCCCCTGAATGGAAAACTTTAAATTTTCGATTTTTTCCTCTGCTTGCATGACAAGACCTACCGTTGTGCAAAATTACAAGATTCTACGATGTCGGGAAATGCTCCATAATTTTGATGATCTGTCAGTCAGTCAGTCAGTCAGTCAGTCAGTTACGGTTTTTGTGATTTTTGAGGGCTTATATCTCAGGAACCGCTTAAGCTTGAAATTTGGTGAGGCGCCTGTGCCTGACTAGCTTAGCAAATGTTCGGAATTTTAAGTTTCTAACTTCATTGGTACTGAAGATAGGGAGGGGTCTAAAATCGCCTGAGTTTGTTCCTGTAAAAAGGGTGTAGTGCCAGAACTTGGCTGGGCACTACCGTGCCCTTTGATACCATATTGTTTGTCTATTTATTTTAAGCCTATTTACATAAAAATGGTTTCTAACCTTGAAATTTTAGAGTAAATGGATCATTTTAAAACTACACGTATTTTTATCAGTTTTCACTATTTTTCAACTGTGAACAAAAATCTCCAGGCCCATAAATTTTTTTTTTTGAAAAACTGTTTTCATTTCCTGATTCTTCAACTAATGCACTGTTAGAAACACGTGCAATATCAAAATAAATCCTACTTCCGAAATATGGGTTTTTCCGCCGTTTCCCCACTGTGCGCCGGCCGGTCGTAGGGAAGAAGATATTTTATAATTTGTCTCAATATAACGCTGGTCATCCAAAAATCATGAGAATATTCAGTAGTCACAAGCAAATACTTTTCAAAACTTCTGGGAGCATCTGAACTTTAAACTTTATGAAAATCAATGGTCCTTTTTAATGAGAAAATTTTAAACAAAACAAAATTATAAAAAGGAGTAAATTTTTGTTTCAATCTTATGTTGATTTTATTCATAACAATAATATCTCAAGGTTGATTTTTTAATGAATGTAGAAAAATTAGCAAAAAAATTACCAGACTCCGAAAACATTCCGACAAAGCTGAATTTTGGTATGGAGAGCTTTATTTGTATGTTCTCTTGTTCTTAAGAAGTAACCTAAATTTATACCGGGGTTAAGGTTTTAATGGGGTGTTGTAGAGGGTGAAATTTAGTTCTTTAGAAATTCCTCAAGACTATAAGCTTTAACTCTGAAGCCTAAAATTTAAATACTTATTTCGCAGAATCATTAGATTTTGAGAAGAAATGCAGTGAATTTATGGCAGTATATACATTCAAATACATTCTAAGTTAATAATAATAAATAATCCTAAGTTCATAGGCAGGTTCTTGATTGTACCAATCGTATATCTTTGACTGCAAGCAATATAAGAATAGTTTAACTAAAAACAAAATCACTATACTCCTTTATTCGTTTAAGTTCCAAATTCAAATGCACAATCTTAAAGTTTTCTTTTCATAACCTGGAGCTAGTTAAAATATACATACACATTGAATTCATTTAAGGTGTGAGAACGGTAGTCAAAAGTGTATCTCACACCTGAATTTATGGTTTTAGTTTACATTGGTTGGAAAAAAAATAGACTAATGAAACTAATTAATTAAATTTTGATGACAATGTTATTTGGTAGAAAAGGTGATGATTAGATTATTATACAAGTATACAAATATACAGATATACAGATATAGAGCTATACAGATACATGACTCGCGAATCAATTTAAACTAATGCACTTTTGACTTGCGACTTATAGGTACTAGGCAAGTTATGCATTCGTTAAAAAAAATCGAACTCGAGATTTTGATCAAAGCTGACATTACGATGATAGCGAAGACTAAAGAAGTGGATCTCGCAATTCTGTCTGTCTGTCTGTTCGACTACAGCCTAAACGGCTCGGCCTCAAAACTTGGTAGTTATCATTTTTTATTTTTCCCCCCACACGTTTTTTTCTTTTTTCTAAGAGCAAAAATAACGGTACCTGCCATACGAAATTTTTTCGAAATTTTATAAATATTTTTTTTTCTCAAAAACTGTTCGACAGATCTTAGGTAATGATTGAAAAAATTTTTCCGAAAAATGGTTATTGAGGGTACCCCCCATGGAACCATTTTTTTTTTGTTTTTGATTTTCTCAAAAACGGTACAACTAATTTTGATCATTTTTTTTTGGCTAAAGCTCCCCAAAAACATAAATAGAATTGTGTACTCAAATTTTCAAAAAAAAAAAATTTTGGATTTAAAAAAAAAATTCAATTTTTTTTTCAAAATTCAATATTTCCAAAACCCCATGCTAGATTTAAAAAAAAAAATTATTTTACCTAAAAATAAAGGTATACCTACCATTCAAATAATGCTAAACAATTTAAAAAAAATGGTTTTCAAAAATAGTATTTTTCTCGAAAACGGCGCCTATAATTTTGATAATTTTTTTTTTTCTTTCAATTAATTTTTACGATCTTTAATTTAATAAAAAAAAAAATTATAAAAGCTTTTTTAAGAAACCACTACAAAGACTTATAATTTTTGTTCTTGCATAAATTCATGTTTGCACAGCATTCTGTTTTTGTCTCTTACTATACTAAAGGAATTTAAAAAATTAATTTTATCTTTATGAACAGTTTTCTTTAATAACATTCGTTTTTAAAATTCCTAGTCTATTACATAGGAGCAAGTTCGTGCGACCCAGTCGTGCATTTTATTTTCTGGTAAATTCAGTTTTAAAATTTTGTTTTTTTAAACTGAATGACATTTTTGGGATAAATTACTTATCAACAGGATTTAAAGCGTGGTCGTGGGTTAACCCCGAATGATAGAGAGGAATAAAACTAGAAAAGAGGCTGGGTGCGACCCACACTGATAACTTCCCATTTGTGGTCTTGAAAACTGTATATTTAGTTTTTTTTCAAATAACCAAATTTTCAGCGAAACAAACTTTAGCGTTAAATTTCAAACAAACATTATTTTAAGATTGAAGAGCATTTTAATTATTTAAAGAGATTTGAAATTGAGATTGTTGATGTATAAGTTGTTTCCACGTGACCCAGGAGGTAAACTTCCACGCGTTTAAAAAAAAAAACTATTAATTCAATATTTGTCAACATTTTACCAATTGTACAAAATTATACTATATATAAAATAAACTAAATTATAAGTCAATACCACTACTAGTTCTCGAGAAATTTGAGTCGAAAAACAATTTTTAGCAATTTTCAGTAGAATTTTATATAAGTAGTTTTTTATTTTTTGTAAAAAAACTATAAACTGATTTTTTTTTAAATTTTCACCAGTTGTCAAACACATTATTTTTCGTAAAATAAAATTATTTTGAGTTTCAAACTGTTTTCCGTTCTTAGAATATCTGGGTTATGAAATTTTTTTTTTCAGTTTTTTTTATTTAAAAAAATAACGGTATGTTCATTTTTTTCCAAATTCATACCAAATCTGTATGACCTTATAATGAGTACACTAAATTTTATTTGAAATCAATAGCATTATTTTTTCGTGAGATATTTGAAACTAATCAAAATTTTTACTTTTTTTTTAAACCGTTATAGTGAAAAAACTACTCATTGAATTTTAATAAACGCCCTTTCAGCTTCTTTTGAAGTTATTATCTATTAAACAAAATTTATTTGAAGTCGATATCTTTACTCGTTCTTGAGATATCGACGACGAAAAATGGTACCAGAACGTACGGACGTACGAACGTACGAACGTACGAACGTACGAACGTACGAACGTACGTACACACACACACACACACAGACCACACAGACATCTCTCTAAAAATGATTGATATAGCCTCTAGGGACCTTGAAACGTCGAGAAATGTCAAAAATTCCAATTTGACAAATCGGACCGATTACAATAACTCCCTATGGGAAGTTAAAAATAAGGAAAACAGATACCATAGAACACAATTTTAAGGTTGGCGTATGCAGTTAAGGAATATTAATGTGATGTTGATTGTGGTGGGGAAGCGGTTGATGACGTGGTGAAAACTTGTAGCTTGGACCGACTCGCTCGTTGAATCGTCCAGATAAAAAATTTCTTTTTTTTTTTAATTTTTAATTAGAGCTGTAGGTTAGTGATGGTTTGGCACTTAGGATGGTGTTTCTTGCTTCTAGGTCGTCTGACTATTTTCTCCCATATGTTGACGGATGCTGGGTACCAATGTTGGATTTTTGGGGTGCTCTTGTGTGTGGGGTCGGCTCACTGGATTTTGGGGTGCCTCTATGTACGGTTTTTGTACTTGTCCATGTGGCTTTTGTTCATGTTCATTGTTCATTTAAACTAATCACTTTGTTTTTTTTTTATTTAAACTTCGATTGTATGCAGTTTCTTTTTTCAGACTAGTGAATTTCGTTTTTAGTTTATTTTTATTTAATTTAGCAAATTTAATTTTTTTTGTGCGTACAAGCCAAAGATTTTTCTTACTATGTTTTTTTCATTCAAGATAAAACGTACGAAGGGGAAAAAACTTAATTATGTTTGTAAAAAAAACTGTCCGACCTATGGAAACGACCAGGGCAAACATCTCGACACTATTAAAAATCCGTCGTTTGGCAATCACTCCTTTTATAGTCTGGCGGATATTCTCACCGCAGACATTTCGTGTGTGAAATATGTATGTATTATATTCCATATTCCATATTCCCACAACTTAAAACACCCTACGATTCCGCAATTCGTGTAACCAGAAATGAAGGGGGCCTACAATTCACTACTTATGCGAAGATATACTCTTAAGCGATTTTTTCAATTCCTATAGCAACACACAGAAAGTTCCTGCAGCGACTGAGAATCGAATCCAAGGCCTTCTGCATGACAGTCCAATCCACTTACCATTATGCCAAGAGGGATTACAAACTTTAAGAGAACTTTTAGACTATGAATTTACCCAAAAATTGAGCTATTAACAAGATCTGTATTTGTATATCCCTTAATTACCTGTAAAATGAGTGCTCCATCGTGATAATCTAAATTCAAAGTTCTAATCTGCTCTTTGCCATTAAAGAGGCAAAGTTATGGGTGCGTGTGTTATTTTGACTGTGGTATCCCAAGTTGGCATAATCCACATTAAAAGCCAATGTATAACAAAAACTAATTTATACGAAATCATTCTCCAGATTTTCGTGTATCGCCACCCTTTACACTTACTTTTTCACCACCCCCTTATTTTTTTTAGAATGAAACTTTAATAAAATGCATTTTCCTTTTGATTGCGATCCTAATTAGTAAAATTTAAGCTTTGAAACGATTTAATTAAAAGACATAAAATAGTTGAGTTTAATATATTTAAGTGTTCTTCTTTTCTTTGTTAAACAAAATGTTTATCGAGGGCAGAGTGTTTTTTTTTTTGTTTTTTCTTTTATTAATATTTTTTAATAATTTATTATTTATCTGGTCCACCAGTTTTTTTGTCATATACAATTTTTTCAGATGAATCTTAAGAATAAATGAAAAAGAACAGGGGGTTTTGATTACGAGGAGTTACCAAAGGATTTTCGTGAGGCAGAACTGATATGGAAGTCAAGGATATCCTGGGAGCTATTGGGTAAATGCAACATTCTTGAGATTGGTTCAAAGTGACCGTAGCAGTATTTGAAGATAGGAGTGGATCTGTATCGTGGGTTAGTATTAATGGGAATCATTTTTAAAAAATAGACAAATCTATAGTCACAGCGAGGAGTTGGTGCACAAAGAGAACGTCACTACGTTTTTGTAAGGTTTGCAAATTGATTTCATGCGTGGTATAATATTTCCCAGCGCCATTCTTTTAAAGTGGATAATAGGTTTATTTAAACTAATTGTCATATTGATTTTTATTATGATTTTGAAATATTTATTAATTTGTTATTTCAAAATGGCAACGAATTTTAATAAAATACACGACTTAGATGCACGAACTTGCTTTTATGTAAAAAAATAAAAATTTCAAAAATGAATATTATTAAGCATTAAATTAAATTTTTAAATGACTAAAACAACTCCTTTATTATTTGGAGCTAACTAATTACAGGATGCCATGTATTTCAAGCAACTACTAATTTATGCCCGAACAAAAATTATAAGCCGTAACTTTTGTATACAAAATTTTTAAGACAAAATTCTTGCACGCCAATTTATAGTTTTTATTATGTACAAATAAAAATTAAATGAAATAAAAATACTAAGCCGTTTTTGAGGTATCAAATTTTCCAAAAAAAAAATTCAAAAATTGCCAAAATATTTTGCTTAAAGTTTGAAATGCAATTTTTTTCAAACTTCTTAGAAACTTCTCTGTAAGAAATTTCATAAAAATTTGTTTTGCCAATAGTGTGAAATTCGGAAAAATGGGTCTATGGAAGGCACAGTCAGTAATATCTTAATTTAATTTTTTTTTGTATTAAAGTATATATAAAAATAATCAAAAGTAAAAAAATTCTAGGCGACGTTTTCGAGAAAAATACGGTGTTCGAAAAACATTTAAATTTTTTTTTTTAGTTTTTTTAAAAATTCAAAAAAATTGTTTTAATTTGAATATAGATAATAATATTCATGGGAGCTTTAGTACGAGTATATGATCAAAGTTGGTTGTACCGTTTTTAAGAAAATCAAAAACAAAAAAAAAAAATCGTCCCAATGGGCATATCATTAACAACCATTTTCCAGATGTTTCTTCTAACCATTATATAGCATTAACTAATTTAATTTTTTTTTATTTTTTTTTATCTGTCGAACAGTTTTTGGGAAAAAAAATCTTTATAAAATTTCGAAAAACAAAAAAATCTTATGGCAGGAACCGTAATTTTTGGTTTAAAAAAAATCAAAAAACGCTTGGGGGGGGGGTTTGGAATTAAAAATGCTATTTTTCAAGCTTAAAAAAATTCGGCCGAGCCGTTTAGAAACACAGGAGTGCGAGTCCCACTTTCTTTTCCTAGATTCACAAAAAAAAAATAACCAAAAAATTCTAATAGCAACGAATGTTGTCCAATTTAGATACTTCCGTTACTTTTCACGGTCTTAGAGATTATAATGCAAAGCGAAATCAATTCACACTGAAGCAAAACCAATATCCTCACAGGTTTTTCGCCCAAGGCATAGCTGTACGACTGTACTTACTAACTTGACTTCAGATCTGAGACAAGTCTGTTGATCAAGTGAGTTCTTAATTCTGTTGGATTTTTAAAATTTTTTTAACATAACCAGTAAAAAACCGCTCCGAGCTGTTCCACCTTGGATTTCACAGCAGCATCAGTGTTTTTTTTTTAAATGCACCTCAGACAAATGGAAATGAGTATATTCACCATTTTTGTAACGAAATTTTGCTAATTTAACCCGCTATCCGAGAGTATATTTGATTCATAAATAGACGCCTATAAAATTAAAAGTATTGACAACTAAAAAACGAAATGACATTTAAAATTAAATACCCCGTATGTGTATAGTGTACCTTAAACTAAGAATTCAAACGGAAAACTTTCCAGCTGCAAGCTTGGCCTTAAAAAATATATATTTCTAGAATTTCATTCCAGATACTTTTATTATTTTAAATTTTCGATTGTGACTTCTGTGGAAGAACTTTGTGTAAAAATATACAGCTTCATATTATCTTTTAAGATTATTATTCAAGCTAATGAGGATAAAAGGAAGATACGTTTTTTTTTTTGTATTACCTATAAAAGTTCTTGCATTCCGTATTGATTTCGTATCAATTTGCTTGATGGCGTATTAACTATGAAGTTTCTTCTTAACTCATATAGTTTTATGATCGTAAGACATGAAGCATTATATTTGCCAGAACCAGTATATGTACATACCTCCTGCATAAATATTAAATTCAGTCAATTGCACTTAGTAAGCTTAGTGAATAAAATAATAAAACACAGCAATCAAATCGATGTGCACGACTACACATTCCTCGAAAGACCATGAATCTTTTTCCTACGCTAGCAATTTATAAGATAAATTTATTACCAGGAATCCTGTGAATTGAGGTTATGGGTTGTTATTTTTATATTTGTATGAGAGATGGGTATATCTATTTGTGTCTTAGAGTTAATCTAGCTTAAGTGATTCATTTATGCTGTACGGAATCGGCTTCCATCTAGTGTTCGCAGACAACAATATTTACTATACCTATGCATATAAAAACCCCTGGCTGATTAATGTAAGTTCTGTTCAAACCTTCTACATAAATACGAGTATATCTTTTTATTCTCATCGTAAAACGGGGAAAAAATTAAAAAAAGGAAATGTGAGTTGGTTCAATTTTATGCTGAGTCGCCGTAAATTGGTGTATACATAATATCAAATATCTAGCTAAACCAGCTGTATGGCTTTTTGCCATTTATTATTTTCACTGGCGCAAAATTTTAAACAGCTTTTTATTAAGTCATTAATATGATACAACTTAACAGTTTACTACGTTCAAAGTAGTTTATTAACTCATTCTTAATTTTAAATATTTTCCAGCTAGTATCGTTCTAAAGCAATTTTTTTTCAAAACAACGACAGTTCAAACAAAAAATTAAGTAAAGAGAAATTTTTGACCTTTGTAAATGTCAAAGAGCCGTGTGAAGTTAGCATGATACTTAAAATAGCTATTTGATGATTTGAAATTTAATAAAATGCTAGAGAAAGTATGATGCTTAACTCGATTAAATTTTGTGAAATTGTAGTTTTATACAATTATCTAAGTGTTATACCAAAACACTTTTAAAATATTCGACTAAAATTTTGCGCCATTGCCTTTACAAAAAATGCTGTTAAAAATTCCTCTTACTATCGGCCCATGGCACTTACGTCGCTTCTTTTCAAAGTCATGGAAACGCTGATCAATTTTTAGCTCCAAATTATCTCGAAAAATGAAATCTTCTAAATGACCGGCAGGACGGCGTTCTTAACGATAGGTCCACTGGTGATTACGTAGTATATCTCACCGAATAGTGGAACGAATCTTAACATTGTTTTGGTGAAAGTAAGATTGATACTTCAAAACCATTTGATAGAGTTCGGCATTAAGCTCTGTTCTCGATAAATGCTTGGATTTGGTATTGATGAATCTCTTATGCATGACTAGATACTACCTTTCGAAACACTGGTGTTCCCCAGGGTTCCGTTTTGTCTCCGGCTATCTTTTTAATGAATGATAAACATGTACAGTGATCTTTTGTCTGAAACTTCTAATCCATTAAATTGTTTTGTTGAAGATAGTACTCTTAGATTTTCATATTAATTTTGATATTCACACCCTTAATATTAAGTTCTGGTTTTGAAAGCATTATCCATTGTAGAATAAGAAGCCGCGCAAAAGGTAATGCTTCAAAAACTCAATGCTGTCTTTGTCGTAAATTCCAAACCTTCCATCCTGTGAATATTCATGATATTTGCAATTTGCATGTCAAATGCAAGCAAACTTTTAATTCTATGTTTGCTACCCACCACCTTCTATAGAATGAGTACACACATATGTAATTTCGCTAAAAATGTCATGAAGTGTCTAGGTTTCCTTCATTGGTGCAAAAAATTTGGCTCCCTTTCTAATCTGGCTATTATACATAAAACTAATATTTGTCCGAAGTTTGAGTATAACTCCGATTTCTGGCATGTTCTCCTACAAATCACTTGAGTCTTTTTGATATTATTTAGAGAATAACCTTTAAAATGATTGGAGGCATTAACATCATTGAAACATTTACGTCTCTCGGAGATCGTCGCCGTCGTAATATTTCTTGATTTCCCTTATTTTATCTTTTCTTTAATAGTCTGTGCCCTAGATAAATAACTAGTTTCATACCTCCCCTTAAACAATTCGACCTTAACACTCCCGCTTTTGGAAATACTCATTTTTTTTTTTTTTGAATTTACCATGGAGCCCAATTTTGGACGTAATTTCAAGTACAGAGATTTTTTATCTAGCCACACTACACGAATGTGGAATACTCTATCTTGCTTGTTTTCACCTTTAATTATGATATCTTCTTTTTCCATATATTGTCGCAATGCCCCGTATAACGTATAAGGGGCATTCATATCTCCTTGAGTGCGCCTTAATTATAAAAAAAACCTATTTATATGTCAATTAGTTTTTTTATCGCATTTCTATCTTTTTATCTTTAGTTCCCACTATGATGTAACTAAGCCATTGTATCAATTACTCTGACAGACGGTATATGTAATCTTCCCGAACTTATTGTTTTATTTATATTCAATAAACAAATCTAAAAAATCGGAGACTAGATCAAAATTGGTTCAGCAGTTGACAAGAAAGTTGCCAAGCGGCAATAAAAGTGATTTCTACTATTAAAATTAAATTCAAGATTGTAACTTGCTGTTGCGAAGGCCTAAGGGTTCTTGGTACACAGCACAACATAAGCTTCTTTTGGGTGGTTCAGGTAGACACAACAGTTCAGGTTCCACCCTGTAATCATAAACAAGTAATCGAGAGCAAGGTTCTAGCTCAGTGGCGTAGCGTGCCATCTCGGAGCCCGACATCATTTCACAGGCAATGAGGTATCTTTTGTTGAAGGTAAAATAGGATCAGCGGTTTCAAAACGGATTCTACGGGCCTTACGAATGAGGCTCGTGAGACAAAGCTGCATCTGCGGATTCATCGCTATGCATGCGTTTTTTCTTGCGAATTCTTCTCGTTTTGAGATCGATTCCGAGTTTTTTACAGAGAGTCTTAGAAAAGTCGATTGCGGCTTGGACGAAACGGTCTCCGCTCTCCACTATAGGAGAGCTTTTAAAACGCAGAGTTTCTGAGCACACTTATCCACAGTCAGTCCACGTTGCTGCAGGTAAATATGTGCGTCATCTTCTTCAGGTAGCTCTGCAGCTCAAAAACCAAGAAAAGTGAGGAAGTTGAATCACTGCATGACTGTCAGAAGAAGACTGGCTCCCGATCCGTCAATTCTTCCAGTACCTCAAGAACTTTCACAAACTTATTTTTAAGCGTCTTTACAGCTTCATGTCTTTGGCAAGACGAGGTTCACTTCTTCTGCAGGCTTGTGACTAGATGCTTGATGTACTTCTGGTGAGTCGACTTCGTCTTGACCCTGCTCTGTGGTGGGACCAGAACGACTTTCAACTTTGACGGTAGGCACGTCTTCTGCTTCTGCCTGAAAAATAAGTTATGCATTCCCATGAATATAGGCCACTCACGACTGTAGATGTTGGAATCATACTTACATTGGAATCAATTCCGCTGCTACTGGATGGCTCCGAAGACTAGTTCCAAGGTTGAAGTTCTAAGTGTTTAGTATTGGAAGATTCAACAGTATTTAAACAATAAACAACACAATTGAAATAACTTTCTGTGATGCGGGAGGGAGCAAAAACTTTGAGCTGGCTGAGACTAGAATAACGTTTCCGTCGAATCATAGTTATCTTATCATATCTCGCATATGACATATCATATGTTTCGGAACGCTCCCCTTCAGTTTCGCGAGAGTTTCGGAACGTTTTGTTTTAGTTTCGCGAGTCGCGCGACAATACGAAATGCACTCTTACGGCCCTACACACCGTTTACGAATTCACGGAAATCAGGCGAGAACGTCAACGACGAACCATAGATAGGGTGGTAAATTTCAAATTTACATCATTGTTGTTTGTTGACTTGTCAAACGATCTGTCATGAAACATATGATTTCTACTCTACCCGCATCAACGGTGACGTTTTGCCACCCCCCTATAGGCCTGCCGCCCGGGGCGGACAAAGGATACAATTCCTGGTATCACAACGGATCTATATTTATCGAAGAGTGACGGTACCAAAATCAACTGCCAGCCCATTAACATTACCTTACCTAAGAAAGTCAAAATCAGTTAATTTCAATTTTCGATTTGAAAAATTTCTCATCAAAAGTTAGACTTCAAAAGCACCTAGAACTTTTTATTTAAAATAGTAATATCTTCTTTTGAGAAATTGCTGCTCTTCTTTAAGTTACAAAGTTCTCGAAATGGACACACATTTCTGCACAGGACAGCAAACCTACAAAATACGATTATACATTTATCACTGTTCAGTTTCCAACTGTCCTTTTTCGAGAATGCGGATTGTCCTGTAAGTCAGGAAGCACTGTTCCATCATTCCAAGTACATCTCAGCTATAGAAACTGAGGCTTTTTGTCTTACAAAAGTGCATTATATTATCTCCCTCTTAAGGAATAGTAATTTCATCCATTTTGTCTTCTATGTAATTCTACAATATAAGCAATTCAATTAAACAGAACATTGTGTGTTCATGAGAGAAATAAAGTGGATTAATGCACCTAGTGGTACGGGTATATCGTAAAATGAAACACCTTATGTGAAGGAATTTATTTCTATGTCCATTGTTGTACCACTGGACAATTCCGAGTATTTATATAAGCCTTTTAGATAGAATTGATGATGAACAATAAGGAATATAATACCAAAATAGCAATTGTGTTTAGTATAGATTTTCACAAAGGCTTTGTAACATCCTTTGGACAGTTCTTGGGGTATTTATGTTTCTTTAAGTTAACCGGAATGAAGCCTTTGATATTTACCAGGGAGACTGATTTGAAAACAATTTATGAAGAATGTTATTTTGCTTCGAAACAAAGGGACTTGAGCATGTGTATTAGCCGAAAATTGTTGCTATTGAATATAAATCGAACTTTTCTTATATCAATTTCCAATTTCCTTTTAACCGAACAGAGTTAAGTGTGTGAGAGTTTCTTTTTGTTGACTTATTGTAGGAGGATTTTCAATCCCTATTAAAAGCCCGAATCTTCAGTCCAATCGTCATTTAGCCTTTCTAATGTGCCTTCTCTCTTGAAATAACAGAAATTGCTTTCAGAAATAATGTAAAAGTTAAATAGAAAGCGTTAACAAAGAAAAGAATGTTGTATCTATAGGTGTAGTTCAGTTCATGAACAACCAACCAGCAACCAAAAGAGAACAGAATGGATATACAAAACATACAAAGTTTCCAGTTAAGTAATTACAACTAATATCTGCTCGCCGGTAAGGACTCAGAAAAAACCTCCAAGAAAATGAACCACAGGACCATCAACAAGGAAAGAAACGAATACCATTCAGAACTTCACTGCACGAACCCAATGTTCAACCAGGCGCTTGAACATCATTGGGAAAGGGTTTAAGGAACAGGCTGGAAGATATCAAACCTGGTCCAGGTACGTTTAAGAGGATCAATCCGATTGGACGAGCGAACTGATTACCAGGACAGCATCTATCACGGACAAGAAGTTTCAACAAGCGAACTCAATACCAAAAACCATCAATCACGGAAGAAGAAGTTTCAACAAGTAACTGTTGAGAAAGCTGGAAGGTCTGCTAATCATTTTCAGATTAGTTTCAAAGACCACTCCCATAAATTCTTATGCAGCAGTAGAAAAATTCATAGGAGCCGCTACTGCGAGATGTTTTCACCCCTCCTAAGGAAATAGATAATATTATCACCACCGAAAACTCCAAAAAATTATCAGGAAGCTAAAAGATTTCTAATTACGTGCTTAAAAAGATGACAAATTGTATTTTTATCTTTCGCCAATAATCTTCAACAACTCTCTAAACAAAAAACAACAGCTATTTCCCTGCTGCCGGGAAAATTGAAAAAGTTGACTTCATCCCGAAGAAGACAAACCACGCAAATATGCAAAGATATCGCTGCCAAATGTTTTCTGCAGAAAAAGAAATGTCATATCGGAGTTCCATACGGCCCACAGTGCGGCCGATGGCATCTTTTTGCGACCAAAAGTCCAAAATAAAAGTTTGAGTTAGGGGTTTTTCGTCATCAGGCTGTCTAAAGGAGACCTCTAGGAGACGAAAAATGTTTGCAGAAGAGTCTCTCGCGGTAAATCCCCCCCATAATCTTAGTCTGAATGTGGCTGCTAAGTTAACGTAGTCACGCGTCGTTAAGATATCCTAATGGACACTTCCATCAAACACGTGAGAATTTCTGAATAAAAATTCTTAAATAGTACATTGTTAGACAGAGATATATTGTGAACATTATTTATTTACTTGAAAAAAAAAATATTTGTTTGAGTGAAAACTTTTTTTTCTTGCTATTTCTTGTTCTCAAATCTATTTAAGATAGTTAATAAAAGTATTGTGTACCAAATAAAATAAAATTCAGCTGCCCGTAGCTGCCCGTTGAGTTTTTTTCTACATTAAGGTAATAGTACGGCCTAGAATTTTTTTTAATTTTGGCCGAATTATAGAGGGCGCAAACGTCGACTCATTAAAAACTACATTGTCCCATTGCGGACAGTTAATATCAATATTGGCTGGACTGAAACAAAAAAACAAAGTGGGTTATTTTAAGGAAGGTTTCTTACGAGACAATGTACTACAATTTGTTTTAAAAGTAAAACAAAAAAAAAACAAAAAATTTCAAGCTTTGAAAAAATAATTTTTTTGTTGGAAATTTGTTTGGCCATTTTTGGGTCACCATTTTTTTGTTCATAATTTTTTGGTCAAATTGTGGTAAATTGTCTTAGAAAACATAAAAACAATCAAGTTTCAACAAGTTTTTTGAAAATCAGTTCAGTAGATCCGGAGATTAACTGTTCGCAATGGGACAATGTGTTTTTTGAAGAATCAACGTTGGCGCCCTCTATAATTCGGCCAAAATAAGAAAATTAAGACAAAAAAAAATGTTCTTGTACTCTTGACGCATTTAATCATTATTTAAAAAAAAAAAATATGTTATTATCAAATAAAGTTTCCGAGAAAAAAAAATTCCCGAAAATCGTGCGCTTTTGGCGTTCTAGACCATTTTAGTACCTTAATTTACAACAAATTCCCTGGTATTGTATGCCCACCTTAGTTCACAAACTTTTAATTCATGGCCCCGAAATAATAAAATATTCAGTGTTACCTATCTGTCAAATGTCGGAAGATGCACAAGAAGCATGTAATAAGTTTTTTTAAATCTATGAAGCTACTCGTAATTTCGCAAGAAACCATTATCGTCAAAAGACAATGGAGGATGTTTTTAAAAGATTCCTAATCATATCCGGTCCATTAATATCTAGTTGTCGGGAATTACCTCTAAAACCACTTAAGTCTTTGTCAAATTGTTAGCACCTCCACCTGTAAATAATCAAACAGAAGATGAACAACAACCTTTTGACAGCACTTCCGCTTCTGAAACAGATGTAGATGATTGTGGCTGTGACGAGATGGGCAATGAAAACTTTGGGAAGGGTACGAAATGTCGACAAAAAAAATGTCGACTGGACAAATATAAATTTCATCGACTGTTAAAATGTCGACTGAAGTTTGATCGAAAAAAAAAAAGTCGACAGTTTAAAATCTAGACTATTAAAATGTCGACTGAAAACTTGTCGGTGAAAATGTCGACTTTTATCCAAAATTGAGTTAAATAAAACAAGAATGCTCTCTTTTAATATGTTAACTAAATTTTATTATTAATTCAATTATATAAACTTTGCATACACCCAACCTCGCACCCACCCCAAATCCTATAGTGTGCCCAAGCAGGGGGGTTGCAGGGGGGCAGCATGGCCCCCCTTACATAGCTCACTGTTTACGCTTCGACATTTTTTGAGTCGACATTTTTAAAATCGAATTTTTGATAGTCGACATTTTGATTTATGATTTATAAATTATTGTGTTCGATTTCAATAAAAATATATAAATTATTTTCTTTCCATTTTTTTTGATATATAATATTACCATGTAGCATTCCACCATTTTGAATTTGTTCATTTTTAATAAATTTTCAAGTACATGCCCTAATAATATCAAAACAAAATTTTTTAACCAACTATCAAATTTATTTCATTTTTGATAAGTTTTTTCGTATGACATGACGCCATATTAGGTCGACCATTTTGAATTTGCTGATTCTGATAACAGATTCGTAATCAGCGACCCCAAAACCCCTATATAGTACCAATTTGTGGATCATTCTCTACGGTTTTCGACTTTTGGCGGCACAAAGCGGCTTTCGGCCAAACTGTGCGGCCTTAGAAATAAACACACTAACACAAAACTCAACAAAAAGGAAATAAACGTCGAAAAAGCTTTCAACAGTGTTTGAATAAAAGGACTACTATTCAAACTCTTGCAAATTAGGCTGCCTAATCATTTGGTAAGAATGATCAAAAATAGCGAAACACAACCAAATGAATCAACGCTGAAGTCCCCCAAGGATCAAAACTTGGACTGCTGCTGTTTATTTTACTGCTGATTAACGATTAACCAGCCAACAAACAAGAAATAAAGACAAATATTTGTGCAGACCACTCCATCACATGCACCACCGCTTTTTCATCAGAGATTTCTCCAAGGACAGTGCTAGAGCCCGTTAAAAAACTTTTGGGAATACTATATTGAATGGGGACTGAAGATAAATAGCGAAAAAGCCCAACAGCTCTGCTTCCGAAAACCAGTGAGTGACTCATTCGAGTGCGAGCGTTTAAAACAACACTGTGATGGCATCAAAAAAAATTCATTATTAAAAAAATCATGAACTATACCTATTAAGCGAACATTAATATGAAATTATGGTTATAAAGAGCACCAAAAGAATAACGTTGGATCCCTATTGTTCAGTCAACACGATTTGACTTTGTAATAAGTTAGTTTTAGGTCAAATTAAATCTAAAACAAATTGAAATAAAATGCATGACTGGGTCGCACGAACCTGCTCCTATTTAATAGACTAGGAATTTTAAAAACGAATGTTTTTAGAGAAAACTGTTCATAAGGATAAAATTATCATAATATATACTTATCATAATATATACATAATATGTACTATAAGGCAAGTTGTGCATTCGTAAAAAAAATCGAACTCGAGATTTTGATCAAAGTTGACATTACGATGATAGCGAAGACTAAAAAAGTGGGTCTCGCAATTCTGTCTGTCTGTCTGTCGGTTCGACTACAGCCTAAACGGCTCGGCCGATTTTCTTTAAACTTGGTAACTATGGGTTTTGATTTTTTCCCCTCACACATTTTTTTCTTTTTTTTTTTAAGACCAAAAATAACGGTACCTGCCAAAATTTTCCGAAAAATGGTTATTGAGGGTACCCCCCATGGAACCATTTTTTTGTTTTTGATTTTCTCAAAAACGGTTCAACCGATTTTGATCAGTTTTTTTTTTTGCTAAGGCTCCCCAGAAACATAAATAGAATTGCGTACTCAAATTTTCAAAAACATTTTTTTTTAGTTTTTAAAAAAAAACTTCAATTTTTTTTTTTTCAAAACTCAATATTTCGAAAACCCCATGCTAGAATTTTTTTAAACTTGATAAATAAAAGTTTCTCAATATAGTCTACAAAATGTGAGAAAAAAAATTTTATTTTACCTAAAAATAAAGGTACCTACCATACAAATGCTAAAAAATTTAAAAAAATGGTTTTCAAAAATCCTATTTTTTTCGAAAACGGCGCCTAGAATTTTAATAAATTTTTTTTCTTTCAATTAATTTTTACGATCTTTAATTTAATAAAAAAAAATTGAAATTAAGATATTACAGCTTGTACCTATCAACCATTTTTTCGAATTTCTCATTATCCACATAACGGATCTTAATGAAAATTTTTATAGAGAAGCTTTTAAAAAGTCTAAAACACATTGCATTTCAAAACTTTAAAATAAATATTTTTTAAATTTTTGAAAAAAAATCTATTTTTTTCTTTTTTGAAAATTCGATATCTCAGAAACGGTTCAATATTTCTTTTCGTAAATTAAATTTTTATTCGAATAATAATAAAAAAATTAAATTGGTGTACCTAAATTTTTTCTTAAAAATCTTTTAAAAAGTTTGTACATAAAAGTTTTTTTTTTAAGAAATCACTACAACGACTTATAATTTTTGTTCTTGCGTAAATTCATAGTTGTTTTTTCTCTTACTACTAAAAGAATTTAAAAATTAATTTTATCCTTATGAACAGTTTTCTCTAATAACATTCGTTTTTAAAATTCCTAGTCGATTATATTGGAGCAAGTTCGTGCGACCCAGTCGTGCATTTTATTTAAATTCTATCAGTAGTAATAGAGACAAAAACAGAATGCTATGAATTTATGCAAGGACAAAAATTATAAGTCGGTCTAGTGGTTTCTTAAGAAAATAAGGTTTTATATACAAAATTTTTAAACATTTTAAAAAAAAAGTTTGGTTTAATCATTATACGAATGAAAATTAAATTTCCAAAAAAATACTGACCCATTTTTGAAATATCGAATATCAGAAAGGAACCGTAAAAATTAATTTAAAGAAAAAAAAAATGTTATCAAAATTCTAGGTGCCGTTTTCGAAAAAAATACGATTTTTGAAAACCATTTTTAAACATTTGTTTAGTGGGTGCCTTTATTTTTAGGTAAAATAATTTTTTGTCTCACATCTTGAATGAACAATTGTATTCGAATCTTTGGGAAGTCTTAGCAAAAAAAAAATGATCAAAATCGGAAGTACCGTTTTCGAGAACATCAAAAACAAAAAACATTGTTCCATGGGGGGTATCCTCAGTAACCGTTTTTTGGAAAAAAATTTTCAACCGTTACCTAGCTTTAACTAAATGATTTTTTTTTTGTATTTTTAGTTTTTGAATCTGTCGAACAGTTTTTGAGAAAAACAAATATTTATAAAATTTCGAAAAAAAAAATCGTATGGCAGGTACAGTTATTTTTGGTCTTAAAAAAAAAGAAAAAACGTGTGGGGGGGGAAAATTAAAAACGATATCTACCAAGTTTAAAGAAAATCGGCTGAGCCATTTAGGCTGTAGTTGAACAGACAGACAGAATTGCGAGACACACTTTTTTAGTCTTCGCTATCATCGTAGTGTCAACTTCGATCAAAATCTCGAGTTCGATTTTTTTACGAATGCATAACTTGCCTTATACAGTGGTGGAAAAAATAATAGGTGTGAATGATTGGTCAATTTAAAACATCATACTCGTACATACTTAAGCTTAATAAAGTTAACATAACGGTATTTTATTAAGCTGCATGTTAAAAGCCTGCTGCACATAATGAATCATTAAAAGCTCCCATTAGTGATCATTAGTGAAGCTGTGCGAGATAAGATTAGAGGTCCTATTCATTTTCGGTGGAACAAAAATAGGTGTGTTGGTTTTGCGCATATTGAAACCAGAAAAAAACACTATAAAGCAACATACAGTGGATCAAAAAAGAAATCGGACATACAAGTTTTGTCTCTTTAAATCACAAAATAAAATTGATGAAGGTTTGAAAATAGCGGATTTCTGCATTTATACATAGTTTTTACTATAAACTCTGGATATTTAGCAAAAATTACAGTTTTATTAACAAATTATCATCGAAATTCAATATAAAAGAAAATAATCGCAAATTTAATATCAAAAAAGAAATCGGACACTCTGTGTTGTACTCATTTTTTTGTTTTTAACGGGACAAATATAACACTTTTAGGTTCTTAATATACCGTTACATTTGTCAGATGTTTATTTGATTTGAATTTAATGCGTTATTATTAATAAGGTCAAAATGGAAGAACAATGTTGATATACAACGATAGAAGTACGAAAAATAGTGATAAAATTTTTTTAAAAAGGTAACTCTGTACGTGCTATTGCAGAAATTGTAAAAAGAAGCAATTCTACGATAGGAGACATCATAAAAAGATTCAAAACAACAAAATCTGTTGAAAATTTATAAAAATCTTGAAGACCAAAAAAGTTTACTGCAGGCGATGAACGTTGGATATTGTAATAAGTTAAAAAATAAGCCCCAAATAGGTGCACCAAAGTTGACGGGCTTAGGTAATGAAATACCTGCACTAAGATATTAACCCTGAAACCGTAAAAATAGTGCTGCGAAAAAGTAATTTTCATGGAAGAGTGGCAAGAAAAAAACCTTTTATCAACAAGAAAAACCGAATCAAGAGAAATAGTTTATAAGGAGCTACCAAAAGACGGATTTCTCATTCTAGAATCGTGTTTTGTTCTCTGTTATATTAAATTTACTCTCGTCAGAGACAAAACACGATTCCAGAATGACAAATCCGTCTTTTGGTAGCTCCTTATAAACTATTTCTCTTGATTCGGTTTTTCTTGTTGATAAAAGGTTTTTTTCTTGCCACTCTTCCATGAAAATTACTTTTTCGCAGCACTATTTTTACGGTTTCAGGGTTAATATCTTAGTGCAGGTATTTCATTACCTAAGCCCGTCAACTTTGGTGCACCTATTTGGGGCTTATTTTTTAACTTATTACAATATCCAACGTTCATCGCCTGCAGTAAACTTTTTTGGTCTTCAAGATTTTTATAAATTTTCAACAGATTTTGTTGTTTTGAATCTTTTTATGATGTCTCCTATCGTAGAATTGCTTCTTTTTACAATTTCTGCAATAGCACGTACAGAGTTACCTTTTTAAAAAAATTTTATCACTATTTTTCGTACTTCTATCGTTGTATATCAACATTGTTCTTCCATTTTGACCTTATTAATAATAACGCATTAAATTCAAATCAAATAAACATCTGACAAATTTAACGGTATATTAAGAACCTAAAAGTGTTATATTTGTCCCGTTAAAAACAAAAAAATGAGTACAACACAGAGTGTCCGATTTCTTTTTTGATATTAAATTTGCGATTATTTTCTTTTATATTGAATTTCGATGATAATTTGTTAATAAAACTGTAATTTTTGCTAAATATCCATAGTTTATAGTAAAAACTATGTATAAATGCAGAAATCCGCTATTTTCAAACCTTCATCAATTTTATTTTGTGATTTAAAGAGACAAAACTTGTATGTCCGATTTCTTTTTTGATCCACTGTATTTTTACTGTAAGTTTTATTTTATAATTATTTTCCTATGAATATTAACGATTTACGTTTAAATTGTAAAGAATTTTTTAAAATAATGGGTCGTGGCAGACACTGAACTGATGAAGACAGACGTCTCAAGAAACTAGAGGAAGAAAGAAGAAAACGTCTGATACTCTAGGTCCAGACCGGCAGATAGTAAAAATGGCTAAAAAAGACCCTTTCGTGACTTCTTCTGAAATTAAGAAAACATTAAATTTAAGCGTGACGACAAAAACCGTAAGAAACAGGTTAAAAACAGCTAACCTACGTTCTCGAGCCGCTAGGAAGACGCCATTTGTGTCAGAAAAGAACAAGAAGAAAAGAAAATTATTTGCTGAGATCAGTTTAAGGCTTTTAACGAAAGGGGCATAGAGAGTTTTAAAAATATACTTTGGAGTGACGAAACGAAAGTCAATTTATTTGGTTCGGACAGTAAGCATTACGTAAGGCGACCTCCTTGTAATGAATTCAGCCCCAAGCACACCAAAAAGATCATTAAGCACTGTGGAGGAAATATAATGGTATGCGGCTGTTTTTCCTGGTATGGTGTGGGGCCATTGTTTTGGAATAAGGAAACTATGAATCAGGAGAAATACATAGAAATATTAGAAAACATCATGCTGCCTTACGCTGAATATAAAATGCCGTTGCTTTGGAAGTTTCAACAAGACAATGACCCAAAGCACACCTCGAAGAAAGCGAAAAGTTGGTTTCAAGTGAAAAAAATATCAGTTATTGATTGGCCTGCTCTGAGGTCAAGAATGTTCTTGCTCAAAGAAAAATTCTCGAACAAGACTGCATTATGGGTTGCGATCAAAAAAGTTTGGGAAAAAATTCCAGTGCAAAAGTGCAAAAAATTAGTGGAATTCCTGCGGCGACGTTACGAGGCAGTATTAAAAGCTGAAGGTCATCCAACCTAATATTTGTTTTAAACTAAGTTTTGTACCGATTTCTTCTAAAATTTATGAATTTTTACATTATTCTATGAATCACACCTATTATTTTTTCCAACTTTCAAAATAAATTTTATTGTTTAAAAAAATCAACTACTTTTTTATGTTTTCTATATACGAGTAACTATTTTAAATAATGGCATTAGACTGATAATACTGAAATACAAATATATATAAAAAAAATGTTAATATTAAAATTTTTGCGTATTTTTCGTTCACACCTATTATTTTTTCCACCACTGTATGTAGTACCTATAAGTCGCAAGTAAAAATGCCTAATTTAAAAATTCTAAGTTCGCTTACTCGCGCGAGTAAAGATCTCTGCCAACGAAACTATAGAAACCACTGCCTTCAAATTTTTTCTTGTCAGTGGTGGTCATTGAGTGACGAAATAAAAATAAAATACGAAACTGTTTTACTTAAAAATAAAAATATTTAATTTTATTCAACATCCAAAAGGCGAATACAAACAAAATTATAAAATCAAAAAAGAAGAAGGATAAACTAAACTAGCACATATTACAAAAGTTGTAAGAAAAAACACAGAATGTAAATTTATCGTTTTTCAATCGTTTGCCTTTTGCTCGAGGTTATTATTTGGCTCGGAGTCGGGCTTCAGCATCATCTTTAGTTTTCGCTTGAGAGTCTTTTTAAAATGGATGACTTCCTTCATCGACTCACGTTCGTTTTCGCTACAGTTGAACATGGTTTCCAATTTAGCAGCTATTAAATATTTGATGAGTTCATATTTTGACTTGTAGGCCTTAATCAGTTGCTCCCTTTGATCCTTATTGATTTTTCCTTTGCCACGCAATTTTTGTCGATAGAGGAATAATTCATAGGCAAACGAGAATTTTTTGCCATCTGTCATTTTTTATTTATGTATGCTGATTTAGTTTTGTTTTTTGCTTTTTTAGAAAATTTGAAAACACATCCTTCTGATGGAATAAATTTTAAACAACTGTCATTACCGAGTAGGAAGTCTCTTTGTTTTACTGAACTAAATATAAATGAACTCAAGTTTCCTCAAAAAAAAAATTAGGGAGTTAATTACCAAAAATCCTGAAACCAGGGATAATGTTTCTGAAGTCATAAACATGACAGTGTCATAACAAAAGGACGGAATCATAAAAACACTCAGGATGCATTCAGGTAGACCGCAGTTCGTTATGGAATCGTTCGATTTGGAAGCACACATTATGCATGGCTTCTGCCGGTGCCAGATTGGTTGTCAGATCATTTGACTTTTTTTCCACCGCTACCTATGTAGGAATTTTCCGCAGAACCTTAAAAATAGATGAGATTTTCTATTTCTATTACTAATCCTGTTTTCTATCCTTTTATGGTGGTACTTTCCCGTTTTACATCAGAGGACCAAAAGTGATATTGTTTCAAAATCATTTTTTCATCGCTGGTAATTAAGACATCTTTCGAGACAGGAAAACGTCAAATCATATTGCTGCCCTTAAAGCCATTTGAGAGCGACTTTTTATCATTCATTCTTTATCTTTGATTCTAAAATCCTATGAAGTCGCCATTATGACGGATTTTTCTTCTTTTCCAGAAAAAGAGGGATCCGTTTGTTTTTTACTATTTGACAAAAGTAGCTTATTACTAAATTAAATCATTTTGGCTCAACAATAGGCACCCAACATTCTTCTTTTGGTTCTATATTACGATATTTGTTTCATGATTCATGATTTTTATCCCCTGTAGTGCTGATTGTTGTTCTTCTCGTGGAAGGGTGCGTCGTCGTTATGGATGATTTCTTCAAATTGATCGTCGTGATGGCTCGGGCGTATAGATACCTATAACTAGACTGTAGTTGTTGCTGGAGGAGTTGTTGAACTTCTGATTTAGGGTGATCTTCCAGGTTTCTAATGATTTTTTTTTTTAGAGAGATGCAGCAAACAGAGAGAAAGAGATTCTTCAAAACGTTTCATCTCCTTCATTGCTGTAGGTGATATAGTTCACCAAATGGAAAAGGCGTAGGTCAGAACGGGTCGGATAAGTTGGTTCTTAGAAAAGCATCACTTTGGTCTTCTTATTTATTCCATTTCAGCTATGAAGTCTGCATGCTTCTTGAATTTCAGTTTTTTGGAAAAGTTGATTCCCAAGTATGTACTTCCTTGATGATTTAACTTTAGTCTTGTCTGGAAATTTGAGTGTGTTTCAAACGCTCGCCCTCGAATGGGTCACTGGGTGTTCGGAAGCAGAAATGTTTGGGTTTTTCGCTGTTTATCTTCAGACTTCATTTGAGATAGTATTCCCAAAAGTTTTTAACGAGCTCTAGCACTGTCCTTGGAGGAATCTCTGCACAAAGATTGGCCTTTGTTCTTTGTATGTTTGCTTGTTAATCCTTAATAAGCAGTAAAATGAACAGCGACGGCCTAAGCTTTTTTTTTTTATAATTAGCACACACTCAAAGGATTTTTTGTATACCCTTAATATGCCAGAGACACAGTGTGAGCATTAGGAAAAAAGGCAGGGGTTAGAAAGGAGGTGTCGGTGTACATTGGTTTTGAATTCTTGAACATTGCAGTGACTGGGAAAGGCAGAGCGTGGTAAGGAATTCCACATTCGCGTAGTACGGCTAAAAAAACGAATCTCTGTACTTCACAGTACGACCGAAGTTGGGCTCGAGGGTAAACTGATGGGCATTCCTAGAAGTGCGGGTATTACGGTTGAATTGTTTAAGGGGAGGAATGCAGCTGGCTATTTCACTAGAGCATAGTCCGTTAAAATAACGGTAAAAAAAGGGTGAGGCAAGAAACATTAACGACGATGTTGGAGTGACGTAAATGAGTCAATGATGTTATTGTCACCAATTAGTTTAAACGCTCTTCTTTGAACACTGTCCAAGAGACTTAAGTAAGTTACTGGAGCACCAGCCCATAGATGGGAGTTACACTCAAGTTTTGGGCGTATAAAGGTTTTATAGATTGTAGCCAGATCAGAAGGAGAGAAAAATTTCTTGCACCGTCTCAGAAAACCAAACATCTTGCGGCATTTTTGGCAACATCGCGTATGTGATCGTTCCACAAGAGGTGGTTCGTGATGCACATACCGAGAATATCGAGATGTTCAGTTTCACTGATGCAAGTGCCACTCATACACAGTGGCAAGGGGGGTGTATCTCGCTTTAACGATATAAGACAGCATTGGGTTTTCGAAGCATTAAATTCGACGCGGTTTCTTATTCCCCATTGTACAATGCTGCTTAGGTCGTAATTTAATGAGCTTATCATATTATGTCGTTGCAGATTGCAGTTCTACATCCGAAGAGGAGGGATGTGAGTCTGAAAACGAATATGAAAAGCTAAGAGTACTATCGTCAGCGAAACAATTAATTGGATTAGAAGTTATAGACAGGAGATCATTAATAAAAATGAGGAAGAGGGTCGGGGATAAAACGGAGCCCTGGGGCACACCAGCATTTATATTGTGGGTTTCAGACTTGAATCCGTCTAGTACAACTTGTATTGAACGGTTCGAAAGAAAATTTCTAATCCAAAGAAGAAGGGATTCATCGACACCAAAAACACGCATTTTCGATAAAAGAGCAAGATACCAAACTTTATCAAATGCCTTTGAAATATCAAGTGCAATAATCTTACTTTCTCCAAAACCATGTAAAGATTTGTTCCACTCTTCAGTGAGATATACCATCAGATCGCCAGTGGACCTATTGCTACGAAAGCCATACTGCCGGTCATTAAGAAGCTTTCGTTCTTCAAGATATTTCTTAAGCTGATAAATTATCAGCGTTTCCATGACCTTGGAAAGAAGGGACGTTAGTGCGATCGGTCGATAATTTGATGGAGAAGATAATTTGAAGTCGCCTTTTTTCGGAATTGGCTAAACAAATGCTGTTTTCCAACGAGCCCAGAAGAATAGGATAGATGGAAAAGCTTACGCAGGGGTTTTGCTAGCGTGGAAGAACACCTCTTCAGAATAATAGCGGGGATACCATCCGGACCAGCGGATTTATGTATGTTCAGATCTTTTAGGACTCTCGCCACGGTACGAGTACGAAAAAAGATTTGTCCCATAGAATCATTAACGCGCTCAAGAACTGGGGGAGTCATGACACTATCCGGCAAGGTAGAATTTGCGACAAACTGCCTTACAAACAAGTTAGCTTTATCAATACAGCTGACGAAAGGAGTGTCATTGACAACAAGCGTAGGAACCAAGGAAGAGGAAAAATTCCTCATATTTTTAACAAATGACCAAAAATTCTTACTGCCTTTGGGACATTGCAGTATTTTTTGCCTTGATTTTTGATCATGTACAAATTTGGTCCGTCGAATATGGGCGTTGCAGGCCTTCCTGGCTTGTTTGAACTTTTTCCGGTTTTCCTCAGTTGGGTTGGCTCAAAAACGGACTCTTTACAGCTCAAATCAAACCATGATTTTTGATTCTTGAGGGACTCCAGGGTTGATTCCCTTGATTTATGATACGTATTTTGCTATTTTTAATAAGTTGTTGGAGTTTGAAGAGTAGTCCTTTTATTGAAACGCTGCACTGTCGCATGCTTTTTCAATAGACGTTTCGTTTTTGTTGAGTTTTGTGTTAGAGTGTTTATTTCTAAAGCCGTGCTGTCTTTTTCTGCAGAAGACGTTTAGCAGCGATATCCTTATACAATTGCGCGGTTTAGTTTCTTCAGGATGGGGACAACTTTTTCAGTTTTCCAGGCTGCAGGGAAATAGCTGTTGTTCAGATAGTTATTGAAGATTATAGATCGCAACACAATTTGGCAACTTTTTAAGTACGTAATTAGATATCCTTTCGTTTCTTGTTGGTATTTTGAGTTTCCGGTGATGATAATGTCAGTCACTTCTTTAAAAGAAGTGAAAACATCTGTCAACAGTGGTTTAGATGAAGGGCTTTGTTCGTTGAATGATATCAGGATATCGGTGAATAAACGATTTTAAGTAATTGATCGCTCAATCGATTTCGCGCAAAGAGTCGTAGCAATTGACTAATTTTAATCGCTTATATGTATGTTTTTCTAATTAAGGTTAGGTAAGGTAAAATTGGCCAGGAACCAACTTCTTATTTCAGTATTTGTCGGATCACTTGGATCTTTGTAGTAGAATTCTCTTAGTTATCTAATGTCTAAGTTTTTTGAATTGAGAAGGGCATGAACATTTAAGTGAGGAATTGTTTCCTCATACAGATTCTGCAGAAATACATATTCGGAATAGAAGCCAAGTCACATATGGTGTCTCTACCTATAAGATAGCTCAAGGATATCCTTATGGCATCTTGCTTTCGAAATATATTATCTAGTATTCGGTTTTGTTCATCCACTTTTAGCGAGTTCAGCAGCTCAACAGTTTCTCAGAAGAACTATATGACCAAGTATCGGGGGTTGTATGTGCGGAATTTAATATTTCCTTGAAAAGATGAGAAGATTCTAAACGGCTAGGCCGATTTTAGTGAAACTTGGTAGATATCCTTTTTAATTTTTCTCTCCATATTTTTTTTAAATAAAAAATAACGGTACCTGCCATACGCTTTTTTTTTTCTAAATTTTATTAATATTTTTTGTCTCAAAAACTGTCCCACAGATTAAAAAAAAATCCAAAAAATTTCATTTAGTTGAAGATAGGTAATGGTTGAAAAACAAATTCCAAAAAATGGTTGTTCTTTGTACCCCCATTGGAACCATTCTTTTGATTTTGATATACTCAAAAACGGTACAACCAATTTTGATCATTTCTGTATGCTGAAGCTCCCCCAAGGTTTGAATACATATTTTCCAAATTTTCCAATTTTTTTTTTTGGATTTCTAAAAAAATTTAAATTTAAAAAAATTAAATTTCTAAAACCCTGACCCCATGCTCGATTTTTTGTTTATCTTGACAAATAAAAGTTTTTTAACATAATTTACAAGATGTGAGAAAAAAACTGATTTTGAATATAACATTGGAAAATTCAATATCTCGTACAGTAATAAAAACTTCAAGTTCTCGTACCAAAATTTTTTCTTAATAATGTCTTAAGAATTTTGTGTATAAAAGCTTATTTTTTTAAGAAACCACTAGAAAATTCTTGTTCTTGCATTAACTAAAATTTGCTTGAATCACATGGCATGTGAGCTGTTTTAGTCATTTAAAAAATTAATATATGAAAAGTTTTCATGTAGTAACATTCATATTTGAAATTCTTAGGCCGTGGTTACGGCCAACGCTAGTAAGCTAGTGCGCTAGTCCACGCTAGTTCTCGCTATTTTGTGCTAGTGCGCTAGTAAGAAAATCGTGGACGATCGTTCACGCTAGTTCGATTCGCACTAGTTGTCTAGTTGGTATTTGATCGTATGGTCTATTTTGAGAGCATAATCAGGATATATTAAGTCATTCATTTGGGAAGAGAAAAGAGTACACAATTTTTACAATTTATTTATTTATAGTTACATAATGTCTTGTCAAAGACATTTAAAAAATACCCAAATAGTACTAATTTGAACTTGGCGTGAGGTCGGTTTTAATACCAATCGGTTCTTTATGTCTTAGTAAATTTCACGAAAAGAATTCGAGTTTTGCTGTGAAAATAGCTTTTTTAAAAGAAAAATGTTTTATAAAAAGAAAGAACCACAACATCGTATTTTTTCTGACCGCTACTGGAAGCATTACGAGTTCCATTCCATCATTTATATGATTTTTTGAGGAAGGACGAACAAAAGTTTTTTGAGTACATACTACAGAATGACCACAAACACTTTTGACTACATTTTGAAAGAAATATATCCAATCATTCAAACTCAAGAAGCGAAATTATCAATTACATCTACAGAAAGACTATCCATAACCCTGTGGTGCGATAAGCAAAATATATATGTTTATCTTGTGTATTTAAATTAAGACCTTAATAATCGCTTTTGATATATGTATGTAAACAGAGCTGAAAGTTAAAAAATACCTTTTTTCGCAATTTTTTAAGAAATTCTCCGAAAGGAACAAACAAAATTTTTTAAATCTTTAATGAATATTTAGGAAGAAGATTACTACATTCGGAATTCTGTAACGAGTTTTTTGGAAAAAAAATTATTTCGTAATTTAATATAGCCTCAAACATGCAAAAAAAAAATCCTGAAATTAGGGAACAATTTTGATGTCAAATCCAGGGCATCAAAAACCTTACGAAAAGTTTAGTCTGATGGTCCCAAAAAATGTGATGAGTAGTGCTATAAGTAAATATTGTATTATTAGGAGGTATTTTCTACATTCACGAGTGTGAATAATTTGATAAGAATCTCAAAACAGGCTTCTTAATGCTATATATTTATATAGCTTTAATGTAGTCAAATTTACAGAAAATATACATGCATATTTTGGGTGTATATAGTTTTCTTTTGAAGCTCCTTAATTTAAAGTATTGGTTCAAACAATTTATGCTCAAAGGTTATGCTAAAGTCAATCAAGCAAGTCATGTTTGATTTAAAACCATAGCTCGATTTTTGTGACAAAGGGCCTTCAAAGCATAGAAAATAAATATGAATTTTTAGAAATTTAGTTTAACACAGTTATAAGTTTATTTATAAAAAAAATAAATATAATTTTCAAAAAAATAAATTCAATTTTATTCGTAAACTGTTTCTCTTGATACATATGTTGTCCATATCGATAAAATTAAAATGCGCTGAAGTTGATGTGAACTTAAAAGTTAAATCTGAAAATTAATACCAAAGGTAATAAAATGTGAAAGATTTAAGCCAACTAGGAAAAACATAAATTCCTCATTTTATCATAATAAGTTAGTAAGCCAAAAGAACTCGCTTATAGTTTTCCTAAAAAAATGTATAATTTTAAATTTAACATCTTTAATTCCATTGAAGATATCGTATTGAAATTTGGCGTTCAGCTACAGAATGGCAGAGATCACAATTTCTGGTATTTCAAAAAATGTGTGCACAGCAATTTGAAACAGATTTGTGAAAAAAAGCATTTACCACGTCCATGTGAAAAACAATTAAAAGAATTTGTAAATAAATTATATACCCGGTGAGGATTTCTGAATTGCGTACGAGTAGGTTCCATCGATGGCAAACACATTAGAACTAAGCGCCCACCTCATTCTGGAAGCCTATACCTACTACAACTTCTGCTAAAAATTACAGCTTCGCAGCAAATAATACTCGCAATATTTATAGATATAGAATATTTTTATTTAAACAATCAATACAAAAATTGATTGCAGAATCTAATATTATGTTTTTCATGCCTCTGTTAAAAATTAAAAAAAAAATGATAATATGAATAAATAACTTGTATTAATATTTGTTATTATTAATCCGACTTTGTTCCATGCTTTTTGTATAGTTTTTCTATTTTTTGTAGTTTTTTGACCCTTCACCCCACAAGAATTTCTTTTTTTTTTACTTTACTTATCAATAATTGGATGTCCATCACTAGAAAAATTAAAACACTCTTCGCGCTAGTAAGCTTGAAAATCAAATGAGTTTTGATTTACTAGCCTACTAGCGTGGACTAGCGCGCTCTCTTTTAGGCCGTGGTTACGGCCAACGCTAGTAAGCTAGTGCGCTAGTCCGCGCTAGTAAGCTAGTAAATCTAATGTTTGGATAATGAATAACGTGGTCATAGATCACGCTAGTTGCTTTAACGCTAGTAAAAGAGTGTGCGCTAGTCCTCGCTAGTAAGCTAGTAGATCAAAACTCATTTGATTTTCAAGCTTACTAGCGCGAACAGTGTTTTAATTTTTGTCGGATTGGAAATCCAATTATTGGTAAGTAAAGTAAAAAAAAGGGAATTCTTGTGAAATGTAAGGTCCAAACACTACAAAAATAAAAAAAAAGTATAAAAAAAACATGGAACGATTAATAATAACAAATACAAGTTATTTATTCATATGTAGGTCTGTATGTCTGTACCTCGAACTATAGCCTAAACTACCGGAGGTATTTTCTTCAAACTCGGTAGTTAAGGGTCTTCGGTGATTCCCTAGAGGAAAAATTGAATTTTTTTTTTAGCTCCAAAACTAACGGTACCCCCCATACACCCGTAATGCAAAATCTTATTTATCTCGAAAACGGCTCTAACGATTTTGATAAAAAAATTAGGTGTGATATTATGAACATAGGCTACATTTTGGTCACAAAAAATTTTGGGGCAAAATGTTATTAGGGGTACCTGCCAAAGACCCGATTTGTTTTATTTTCGACTTTCTCATTAACGGCTCTAAGGATTTAACCCAAAATTTTCAGCAGGAGTCCCCTTAAGTTTAAAATAGTATTGCATATAAAAATATTCGAAAAAATATTTGTTGCGATTTTTTGAAATTTTTTTTTTTTAAATCAATATCTTCAAAACCTATGAACGATTATTTTTTGAAATTATTTCCTAAAATCAATATTATTTAATACTTAAAATGCAACCTACACAATTCGGAAATCCCAACCAGGTATAAAATTTATTTGCGAATTCCTTTAATTGCTTTTCACATGGGCGTTGCAAATGTTTTTTTCACAAATCTGTTCCAAATTGCTGTGCTAGTTGGTTTAAATCTTTCACATTTTATTATCTACTTTTGTTATTAATTTTCAGATTCAATTTCTAAGTTCACATCACCTTCAACGCATTTTGATGTAATCAATACAGACAACATATTAAGAGAAATAGTTAACGAATAAAATAATTTTACTTATTTTTTTTTAGGAATTATATTTAATTTTTTGTATAACTACTTTATTGTTAACCTATAAATGGGCACAATAGATCTCCAGGTCGCAGTACAACTTATAAATACGTTTAACAAAATTTCTAAGAATTCATTTTAATTTTTGTATGCTTTAAAAGCCCTTTGTGACATAAATTGAGCTTTGGTTTTAAATCAAACATGACTTGCTTGCTGGACTTTAGCATAACCTTTGAGCATAAATTAGTTGAACCAATACTTTAAATTAAGAGGCTTCAAAAGAAAATGTATTTACATACTCGTACATACAAAACATGCATGTATATTTTCTGTAAATTTGACTACATAAAAGCGATATAAATATAGCATTAACAAGCCTTTTTTGATATTCTTATCAAATTATTCACACTCGTGCATGTGTTTGTATAACACCTATTTATAACACTACTCAACACATTTTTTTTAGACCATCAGACTACACTTTTCGCAAAAAACTCGTTATAGACTTCCGAAAGTAGTAATATTCTTCCTAAATATTCATATAAGATTTTTTTAAAATGTTTAATTCCTTTCGAAGAATTGCCAAAAATGGTATTTTTGAACTTTCAGCTCTGTATACATATCTCAGTGATGGAACAATTGTTAAGATCTTAATTTAAATCCACAAGATAATACATTAGTACCATTTGAAGGTTTTTAAAATGTCTTTAACAAGACATACATATACATATATGTTAATAAATAAATTATATAAATTGTCCACTCTTTTCTCTTCTCAAATGAATAACCTGATGATGCTCTCAAAATAAGCAATACGATGAAATATCAACTAGTGCAAATGGAACTAGCGTGAAAAAACGTCCACGATTTTCTTACTAGCGCACTAGCTCAAAATAGCGAGAACTAGCGTGGGCTAGCGCACTAGCTTACTAGCGTTGGCCGTAACCACGGCACTTGCATTAAAACTACTAGCGTGATCTATGACCACGTTATTGATTATCCAAACATTAGATTTACTAGCTTACTAGCGCGGACTAGCGCACTAGCTTACTAGCGTTGGCCGTAACCGCGGCTTAAGTCTTTTTCATAAGAGCGAGTTCATGCGATCCAATCGTGCATTTTATTTTGTTCTACATTTTGTTTTTTTTTTCTCAAAAAATTTCGTTTAGTAGAACTTAGCTAAAAGCTTTAAAATTGTCTGAAACATTGATATTAATGGTACCCCGCATAGAATCATTTTTCTTGTGTCCGATTTTCTCAAAAATGTAACAACTGATTTTGATCAAAAAAATTGTTTTATTTATAGTATTATTGACTGTACCTACCCAAGACATTCTCTTTACCGCCATAACGGATTTTAATTAAATTTTGCATAAAGAAGCTTGCTATAGCTTACTTATACAAAGTAAATGCATGTATTTTAAAGTTTAAGCTATCATCGTTTACTCGCGCGAGTAAATATCGCTGCCACTCACAAAGAAGAATCGATGTACCAACAACATTAACATAAATTGAGTCTAAATGTACCTAAGCCCTGAGGTGCTATGTCGGATAATCGAACTAGGGTCGCACCTATTTGTATTCGATAACTGCTTTTTCTTAATTCTGAAAATGTATTTCATTTGAAACAAGCCACCTATTAATCAATATTACACAACAAATTGTGTTCTCCATAATTTCTGCCCACAGACGCACACAGGAACGATGGATACTTGTAGGTCCATTCGTTTTTCACGAGCTGTTGCACCTAAAAATTTTATTTTTCCAACATTGATTTCAATTTCCTTTCCATTTTTAATTAAAATAAATATCAGTAAAACAAGCTTTGAAATGAAAAATGAAACTAATATTAATTAGATATATTCCCAATTCCAGTCAGTCTGGAAAAAAATATATATAAAATTCCCTATGATCTTTTGAAGCAGAATAATTCAATATTTTGTATTAATTTAATTCGCATTGCAGAACTCTTTTTTATTTTCAAATTTGTACATATATGTATGTATCTATATGTTGGAATTTAAATATAATTATCGCCTAACTGATTGCACTATCCGCCTCTGACCGACCGTGACGCGACCACACGTATATACTGTTACGCCTGTCTTAATAAACGAAATATAATCCTGGAAATTCCCAAAGAGATTAAATTTCCATAAATTAATAAAAACTATTACGAAATAAATCCCTTCCGAATGAATAAATTAGAGATATGCCTGTAGAAGAATTTCACTCAAAAATTCGTTAAAATTCAAATTGGATTTTTAATTCAGTTGTGCTTTGCAAAGCTAAGTTTGTTTTTATATTTTTATATCGGCTTACTCTATAGGTTAATGTGATTTCATGAAAATGTTGGAGAATATTTTAGGTGGATACCTACTAAGCTATTGATGGTCCATCAGATGGTCGATGAGATGGGTGTCGAAAGGTTGTGTTACATCTACACGATGGCCGTAGAAGATAGAAGAAGATGCTGTCGTCGCTCCTGCATTGTATTTACAATGATTAGTGGGCCACGTATGGACGCGTTATCACTAGCCAACTGTCCTTTGATGTGCAGACGAAAAACCGACACCAACGCCATTCCAGGCCAATGCACTACCTCATAAGCCATCCGAAGTCCATTAACCCATATAAACGATGATCCATCGTGTAGAGGGCCATAATTTGTTTATGCTGTTTCCATCACGAAGTCAAGTTGAAGTCTAAGAAAAGCCGAGTTATGTGCACGGAGAGGAATCAACTAAATATTTTTGAAAGCCTTCTTTGAAGGGACACGACGTCTTCCATAGAATGTTGCCAACGCACTCACCGTTGACACATACTCACACTTATTTGGACGTGATGCTCAATCAAGTAACTTGCCATAACAATATTAAAACCTATTTCAAAGATTCCACCAAAACATGGCCGCCACAGACTTTCATTAGGCAGTTTCATGTTTAACTTCTAGAATAGTACCACAGAGCAAACACATGGTTCTTCTTCTGTTGGACGGTTTTAAGTTCATAAGATAAATAAGATAAATACTGGTGTGCCACAGAGCTCCGTTTTGTCTCCTATTCTCTTTCTCATATTCGTCAATAATTATAATGTCTGAAGCATCTAATCCACTTAATTGTTTTGCTAACGAGGGTACTTTCTTCGGATGTGGACTTAAAACGGCAGCGTATGATAATCTCAGTAATTTCTGGAAAAGATATCAATTAAAATCATTAAATTCCGATTTGTATAGCATTGTCAAATGAGGAACGAAAAATTGCCTACAATTTAATGCTTCAAAAACTCAATGCCGTCTTTTGTCGTTAGAGTGGAATGTACCCCCCATGTCGCTATCATTGAGCAGCACTTGCACTGAGAAAACCGAGAAGCTTTCAGTTCTCGGTATGTGCAGTGCATCATAGACCACCTTTTGTTGAATGACGTCAAAGACGCAGCCAGTTGCTTAGGTTTCCTTCGATGATGCACGAAATTTTTACCACTTCTTATCTGCTTTATATCTAAAAAGCATAATACTCGCGCTTCAGGGAATGTCCATCACTTTACCCTTGAGTACAACTTCAGACGAACTGTTTAATTAAAAGTAAAATAAAAAAGGAGATTCTTTCTTTAGTCGCACTTCACGAATGTGGAATGCTTTACCGGATTCAATATTTCTTTCTCGTTATTTTGTCCAGATATTCAAAACCATTCCGCATCGGTGTTTCCCTTTAAAACCTCTCCAAATTTCCTAAAAAGCTGGCGCTGTGCTCAAGCATTTTCAGGGTAGTCAAAATCTTTTGAGTGCCTGCAAAATTATAAAAAAAAGAGGGGGCTACAAGTTCAAACATATGGACAGAACTCCCAAAAGTTTAGGCAGGCAAAAATGTTTTTTGGGAGCTACAACCAAGAGCGTTTTACATTCTGTACCGGATTAAGAAGGTACAAGCTTAGAATAATTACGAGTTTCCTCACTGGTCACTGGAAACTGAGAAGACACTTCAATATTCTTGGCCTGTTGACCAGTACCACATGCAGATTCTGTAATACACACGAAGAAATGCTGGACCGTATATTAAGTAAATGTGATTCACTCATCAGAGATAGAAGTATCTTGGACGTCACCAGATAGAAGATAGATAAATACAATCTCTGAAAATACTAAACATACCTAAGGTTCTCAAGGACATGGGATCAATAGCCATAAAGGCCACAATGCACTTCGACTCTAAAATTATTTATTCAACGGCTTATAATTAAAAGAATACATGAAGTTTTAAAATTACATATTTGTTATCATTTCTTCTGCTTTATTGCTTCACTAATTTACGGATATGAACATTCATCTAAGAAAAATTTTCTTATGTCTTACATACATATGAGTATTATGTACATATATAAAAAGAGAACGGATTGAGAATCCCTATCGATTTTCTTAAAAATACAATAGAATCATGTATCAAAAAGTTGAAAATTGAGTTCAATTTGATGTATGATCGAAACTCCTAAAAATTTTAAAAAGGCTTTAAATGTTCCCATATTCAAAAAAGATTAACTTTCGACTTAAACGTGCTATATAAGACAAGTTATGCAAGCGTAAAAAAAATTGAACTCAAGATTTTGATCAAAGTTGTCACGAGTACAGCCGATTTTCTTAAAACTTGGTAGATATCATTTTTAATTTTTTCCCCCCACACGGTTTTGGAAACATTTTTTTGTTTTCGATTTTCTCAAAAACGCTGCAACCGATTTTGATCATTTTTTTTATGCTAAAGCTCCCAAAAAGCTTGAATATTATTGTGTATTAAAATTTTTCAAATTTTTGTTTGGATTAAATTTTTTTTTTCAAAATTCAATATTTCGAAAAGCCCATACTCGATTTTTTTACTTGCGACTTATAGGTACTATGTATAAGGCAAGTTATGCATTCGTAAAAAAAATCGAACTCGAGATTTTGATCAAAGTTGACATTACGATGATAGTGAAGATTAAAAAAGTGGGTCCCGCAATTCTGTCTGTTTGTCTGTCTGTCTGTCTGTCTGTCTGTTTGACTACAGGCTAAACGGCACGGCCGATTTTCTTTAAAACGTGGTAGATATCATTTTTAATTCCCCCCCCCCACACGTTTTTTTCTTTTTTTTTTTAAGACCAAAAATAACGGTACCTACCTGCCATACGAATTTTTTTCTAAATTTTATAAACATTTTTTTTTTCTCAAAAACTGTTCGACAGATTTTAAAAATAAAAATACAAAAAAAATTCATTTAGTTAAAGCTAGGTAATGGTTGAAAAAAAATGTCCGAAAAATGTTTATTGAGGGTACCCCCATGGAAATTTTTTTTTTGTTTTTGATTTTCTCAAAAACTGTACAACCGATTTTGATAATTTTTTTTTGCTAAAGCTCCCCAAAACATAAATAGAATTGTGAACTCAAATTTGCACAAACAATTTGTTTGGATTTTTAAAAAAAACTTCAAATTTTTTTTTCAAAACTCAATATTTCGAAAATCCCATGCTAGATTTTTTTTAAACTTTATAAATAAAAGCTTCTCAATATAATCTACAAGATGTGAGAAAAAAAATTTTATTTTACCTAAAAATAAAGGTACCTACCATACAAATGCTAAAAATTAAAATAAAAGGTTTTCAAAAATCGTATTTTTCTCGAAAACGGCACCAAGAATTCTAACAAAAAAATTAGTTTCTTCGATTAGTTTTTGAGATCTATAATTTAATAAAAAAAATTAAATAAAGATATTACTGACTGAATCTACCATAGAACGGATTTCAATGAAATGTCTCATAAAGCAGCTTCTAAAAAGTTTGAAAAACATTGTACTTCAAAACTTAAGTTTTTTCTTGAAAAATTCGATATCTCAAAAACGGCTCAATATTTTTTTCGAAATTTATTTTTATTCGTGCAGTAATAAGAACTTTAAGTTGGCTTACTACAATTTTTTCTTAAAAAAGTTTTAAAAAACTTTTATATAAAAGCTTATTTTTTTAAGAAACCACTACAAAGGGAGTTTTTTTGGGCATTTAAAAAATGAATTTTATGTCTATGAATAGTTTTTCAATAATAACATTCATTTTTGAAATTTGTAGTCTTTTACACAAGAAGAATTTCGTGCGACCCAGTCGTGTTCAAGCTTGATTTATTTTTTTTTTCAATAATTTATCTTTTGAAAATTATATTTTCTTTATTGGAAAGAGTATGCGTGCGTTTATCTCAAAAATTTATCCGAAAGGTGATCGGATAAGATATCATTATCTACTGTAGGATAAAATAATAAGTGTCGACGGCTAATTTACGTTAACGTCTAAACTAGAAGGAAGTCCTCTACCGTTTGAAGGGATATACGTTGAATAATTTGTATAAGAAAAATTAAAATTTTGAAAATGTGTACGACCAAATAAGGCTTTGCCCCATTTTTATTCTCTATGACATCGCCAAGATGAATCTCTACTATTTAAATTACCACAAATGACAACATTTTTATAACATCTTATTAATTTTAATACACATATGTATATCTGATTAAAACTTTGAAATAGGTTCCTTTTTGACTTTTTCTCCGGGAATCACTTGGTCTTATTTCTGTTTTAAAATCAATACTTATTTAGGAGGATTCTCTTTTCATATATCCGCATTGTACTGTGAATTTTAGTGCAATTATAAGATGCGCGAGTTTTAAACTAATCTGCTCAAACTAGTTTGTAGAAAGAGAAGTTTATGTTTAACCACTTCTTTTTCGCAATTGTATTATATATTTATTATATGTATATACGTGTGTATGTATGTATGTAATTAGTATTAGCGATGGAAACCAACAATAAACTCCAATCCTTTACGGTTGAACCAGATCTGCTTAATTCTTTCGAACTATTAATTATTTTTATTTTACTAGCTGCGAAGACAATATTTTTCTTCATAATTTCACGTCACTTCATAATTACATTTACATTTTGGAAATCCCATGTCCTTCGACTAATATCCCAACACTTGGTATATGACTTAATTTAGCCTAAGTTAAGCATACATAATGGATCAGGTATGCTTACACACTATGCCACCTTTTTGATCACCAGTAAAATGTAATTAGCGTATTCTAGTCTACCTGGAGGATTTTCGTTTAAACTTTTCCAATCCTGATTCCATTAGAACGTTCTGGAAAATTCCTAAAAAGTACATTTTTAGGGAACTCATCATTATATTCAATTTATAAATGACACTTTTACTAACTGAAGCTATTTAAGATCCTATGGTTGACTAACAGAGTCAGTTTGTAAGAAACCCTCAAAGCGGAACAATCTCAAGGAATCACAGAGAATGCCAACTCAACAAAGTATTAAATCAAAGCAACAAACCCAAGAACTGGTACCATACTTACTTTTTGTGTATCAGAAGGAACTTCGAGTAAAGCGCTTACCAATTTCTGTCCCAAAAAAACAAGAAGTCAAAATTAATCTCAGTTATGTCGCAAAAAAACAAGAAGTCAAATACAATCTAACTAAGGAGCTAGTTCGGACCAACTTAACCTTAGCCAAGAAATCTCCCAAGGAAATTGGCCGCGAGTACGTAAGTGAAATTTCCAGAATGTGGCAGAAAATGAAACTGACCAAGCTGAGTATGCAACAGACAGCGCCGGGGATTGAAGCAGCGGCGAACAAGGGAAATAGCTCCTGAAGATTACTACCATAATATGTGATGTCCAAGCTAAGGCCGAACTGTTTAATTAGTATTTTTAAGTCAATTTTTTTAAATTTCTTTCTGTACCAATTTTAAATTGAAATACATTTATCTACGAGTATAATCAAAATGTTCAAGATTTTTTAAGTTATTTTTAAAGAGGTGTAATTTCACTTCGCCTAAAGGTTAAAGTTATTTATTATTCTTTGCCCCATATCTGCCCATGCTCAACATCATCAGTCATCAAATTTAAGAAAAAAATACGACCTGGTGAATGTTTAATGTTTATTATGTACAAAAAAGTTTCCAATGAGATAAATTTGGTTTTCAGACCGTTTCAAAAATTGTAAATATTTTTTTCCTACTTTTAATTATGGTGTCTAAAGAACGCCTTTTCCTACTTTGTTCCTTTATAATTTTCGTGTGGCTAAATATAAAAAAGGTGTAACTATCTTCTACTGGTATCTTCAAACTCTTGGACAGATTTAAGCCCAGTGTTGACCAGATCAGTTTTGTCACCAAACAAGTGGTGATATAATTTCACCTAATGTTTATTCTGCTTTTAAAATCTGCTTCAGAATAAGCGGGGTTGTTCTAACACCCATGTAGGTCAATATTTGACTGCTGCGCCATCTTAACGAAGCTGATCGGCAGTTTGGAGCTGTTGTTGTAGTGTTTGTAGAAACACATTTCAGAGATTAAGGAGATTAAGCTTGGCTATCTTTTATCGCCAAAACTTTCGTTTGAGAAACGGTACAATGCTTATGAGTATAGAAGTAGAGACTTAAATTTAGGCTATCAAGCATAAGTCTTCACAAGCCCCTTCATATAGGGACGGTGTATAAAAAAATCGATTCATCTACCAAGAAAGTGTTATCATCCCATAGTAGAGCTGGATCAAATTTCAAAATACTTCAGATTGCCATATGCAGGCTGCTATTGACGCTAGAATATTCAAAATATTTCTTCCTTAGCTTACAATTCCATATTTCTTGTGTCCTAACCAAAAAATCTCTCAAAAGCACACTAAGTATATCAGTTTTCATTATATTGGGTGAATTTTTTGCTATTTTCATTTTGGCAACACTGGTTTTGACAGCTCACGCACGTTTGATGTTTTGTGTCACTATCAGACATCTTCAATTTGCTCTATAATTTAACCATGAATCGTCTTACAAACGAACAACGCTTGCAAATTATTGAATTTTATTATCAAAATGCGTGCTCTGTTAAGAAAGTTCACCGCGCGCTTCTTCCATTTTATTGTCACTTTAAGGCTAGGCGCGCACATTCAATTTTTAGTTTCGCAACTGTTTAGTTGCTAAAATGAAACATATGGGCTTATATGGGACACCGCGCACTTAGAGCAACTCGATTCTCGAATCTAAAAAGTTTGTGTTTTGACAGAATCTAAACGATTGCCTTCGCAACAGTTGAGCTGTTTTCTATAAGAGTAAGAGAGAAAAGAGTGTGAGCGTGAGTAAAGAGTTGTCAGTGCGCGGCTCTCTTTCAACTGGTGTTTAAACTATTTGATTTGGATCACAGTTGCCAGTGCGCAACTAGCCTAATCGACCTACTGAAGCGGCTATTCGTGGCAAAATCATTGGGCCGTATTTCTTCAAAGATGATGCGAATCGCAACGTTACTGTAATTGGTGAGCGCTACCGAGCGAGAGTAACAAACTTTTTTTTGAGCAAAATGGAAGAGCTTGATTTGCAATTTGCATGACATGTGGTTTCAACAAGACGGTGCCACATGCCACACAGCACGCGTAATAATGGACCAATTGAGAGGCGAGTTCGGTGAACAGTTTATTTCACTTTTAGGGCCGGTCAATTGGCCGCCTAAATCGTGGGATTTAACGCCTCTAGACTATAATTTTTCTAAGGCTGACTTAATTCTTAATCTAGTTGTACTTTTTTGATCGATGATATAACATTCTTTTTACCGATTATAGGGATCAAGATCCCAGAGCCCTTCTCATGAATTATCACTTTGTCCAGAGCGGTGCACTATACTTTCATACCATATTGTTAGTATCGGTTTTGTTAAGGAAGTAATGTTGTGGGTAATGCGCGCTTAGAGACCCCATTTATTCTTACGAGAAAAGTACCAAAGTGGGCTTTTTGATTCCTGAACTCTAGGTTTCCAACAGATGTACCCGCTTATCTTAAATAAGGCACAAATATTTTGCCTTATTCGAGAAAATTTGTGGCATGCCTTTGATTGAATAAGGGTCTTTAGGACGATTTTTTTTATTTGAGGATTGATACCCAGACCAAACCGAATGCCCAGATCGTTAAATTCCTTTAAACATTTGTTTAAATTTCTTTTAAGAGCTCAGCTCAGCTTTAACCTTCTGAACTGCCCTTAAAATGTTTAAGCACAGTGCTAGCGTTTATTAAAGTTGGAGAGGATTTGAAAGGAGATACTGATGCAAATTGGTTTTGAATGTCTGAATATCATAATGGGAGGGAATTATTGAGTCGAGTAAAGCATTCCGCATTCGTGTAGTGCGGCTAAAAAAATAATCTCTGGATATCTGAAGGGTAAGCTGAAGCACGAGTATTATCTATGGTTAAATTGCTTAAGGGGAGTAATATAACTGGCTATTTTGCTAAAATATTTTTGAATAACGGTCAAATAATAAAAGACGAAAAACATTGCGGTTGTGCTCGAGAGATTCAAATATTTCTGTTTTAGTTCTATCACCAATTATTTTTAAAGCTCTGTATTGGATTTAATCCAAAAGACTCAAGGGGGTTATTTTATTGGAGCACTTGCCAAATATAGAAATCGTATACTCGAGCTTTGGACGGATAAGGGTGCTATGGATTATAGTCACATCAGAATGGGTGAAAAATTTCTTGCATCGTCGACGGAAAACTAAACACTTACCAGCGTTTTTGGCGACTTCGAATAAGTTATCCTTCCACACAAGGTGGTCTGTGATGCACATACTCAGAACTGAACTGGGAGCTGTTCGGTTTCCTCCACATGCCACTTATAGTGGCATGTGGTGTGGGTTGCACTTTAATGACATGAGACACCATTGAGTTATTAAAGCATTAAATTCTATGTGGTTTTTGGTTCCCCAAGTTCCATTCAAATTGAAACCATGTTGCCTTAAATTTAATAATCAATTTACCAAATGAACTATAAAGCGATGAATGTGCTAATATCATTGCAGATGTGTTAACGTATTTAACATAAACCCTTTGTCTTAAAAATCAATCTTAATTACACTCGCACTAGAAATTGTTGAATCATTTCCACCACTTTCCCTTGGATTAAGCTTTGTAATTAAAACGAAACTTTCAAATATTTTACTATATTTGATGAGTCTAGTTTTTCGATAGTTCTAAGACACTAAGCCAGCTGGAGGTTCATTATTCATCATGAATAGATCTGGGATTGGAGAGAACGAATATAAGGAATCAATACTTTCTATTTCATTATCATGTGATGAATATGTCTATAAGAAATAAGGAGCCATTTTTAACGACTCCCAAGGATGGAATTGTAAAAGAGCCACAAACCACAGGTTCAGAATCGAAGGAGTTTAAAGAGGAGCAATGTGCTTCTACCTAGCCTGTGACTTCTTCAAACCCAACCCTAATTATACTAATACTAATTATTATAAAGATGCTAGGTATTGTGTATTAATTCTATCATTCTGTTTTTATAAAGACCCTTCACCTCCTCAAACTTTATGGTGTTCAAGTTGGTAATGAGGGGTTTATTTATTTGAGTATATGGAATATTTTCTTAATACAAGATTCAGTTGAAATCTAAGTGTGCCTTCTTGGCATGCATGATATTTTCTATACCTACCAACAATTCCGAGTTTCGTACTTGGCCAGATCTCTGATCTGATCATCACAAGCGATAAGTTTAATAAGTTCTTGGTTCCAACCATCATTTCTTCTAGATTTTTTTAATTAAATTTTAAGAGCCCGCCAAGAGGTTCAGTAAAGTTACTTGTCAATAATCAGACGAAATAGTTTCATCAATAATATTACTATCGATGATCGCAACGACTGTTTTTTCTTTAAGTAAAGCATTTGAGTTTAAAATTTCTCCTTGCTAGGACGTTTTCGGTTTAGCAATCTTGGAAATGTGTTAAAAATAAACGATAGTTGAGATCAAGAAGATTGCTTGGGAGTATCTTTCCCAAGCTAAGACAAATGACGAAAAATAACCGAAAGGAAGCACACTTTAGTGATTGGTTACTACCTTCATCGATTGCTGGGTGTGTGTATCCTGGGGTTGACAGGCCCTGAGTTTTGCAGGAACTCATCTGTAAGTGACCTTGGTTGACTTCGGTTGACCTCGGTTGCAAAGCTCCACCGGAATCTATATTCTGGCACAACGGGAGATAGTGCCCCAGGAGTCTGAGGGCTTTAGCGTACGTCTTCTGGCTCTCCTCTTCTGTCTTCAGATAGTGAGGTGCAGCTGTCGCGAACGCTCTCTTTCTCAGAATTTCTATGAGGTAGGCCCACTAGAATCGTGATGGCGTGGTTTACTCCAAATTCGGAAACATATCTATGGTTTTCAAGCGTGCTTGAATTCAAGAGGTGTTAGATGGATCTCGCCTTAAGCAAGAGGTGTGTTCATGCCTGCAACATGTCACAACTTTGCTACTGAATCGGCTTCGGTTGATTCGGGGTTAATGGTCAGGACTCAATCTGACTCTGATGAGGGTAGGCTCTCTGTGGGATGAAGCCATAATTGGCAGGCGTCACGTAAAACCAAATGACAATTCTCTCTTATATCTTGAAACCTTACACTATTGAACTTGGGGGGTTTCTACCTTACTGCTACTTCTCTCAATTTGATCTGCATCTAAATAAGGGCTATAACATTCAACCTCCGCAATGATACACAACACATACAAAATGGCTATCAGCTTTAACGCCACTAAATTATATGCTCTTCAATAAGAACCGGTCTTATTGCATACAAAAAATGCGTATTGATTTTTCAATTAAGTCAAAAATCCACACATTTTTCACTGCTAGATTTTTTAGCAATTCCAGACAAAATTAAAGCTAATGAACAAAATATGATGTGGTTTTTTCAAAACCCGTAAAATAATTGCATAATTATATCTTAAGCTCGTAAGCTTCACGACGAAAAGGAAAGTCAGTCCCCACTTATTCTTAATCGACCTGTGAAATTTCTATTCTTCATCATCTTAATGGATAATTCTGCACCATTTGACAATAATTTAGATAATCATAATTTTTATTGCAATGACGAAGAAAGAAAATTACTTCTACTTAAGTTAATAGCTAGACGTGATAATCCCCTTGTAAAGATTAACTTAACGCCTGCTCAAGAATGCTATGACGTCCTGTGAGAGTTTGTAGGATTGCGGATGACAATATAACAATTCGCCCTTCAAGATTGTAATTATGATATTTTCTCTCTTGAAAAAAGAAAAACTCTTTTAATTGATTTGACCTAGTTAGTGCTTTTTATTGTCTTTTTATATCAACCTCGTTTTTGTTATCAACGTAGACCGCAAAAAACCTAAGGCGATTAGGGATGGAAGTTTTTTACGACTGGTTCTTTTTAAGGTTTTGTTGATATTGTTTTTTCCTTGAAGGTTACTTTTCAAAGCGTAAGATTGCAGGATGATATTATAGTTTTTTTCTTTTTTCATAAATGATTGCAAAAAGTGTTTCGCTCTTTCTCTTTGCAGGCTTTGGAGGCTAAAGGTTTTTTGATATTTATTTTAAATATTTAGTTTGTATATAAAATACAATTTTAAAATTTTTATTGTATTTTATAATTGTTAAGATACAAGTTAAGAGATATAAGAAGTTTTTTTTTAATATACTAAAAAGGTTATAAGGGTGACTTTTTGAATAAGCACAGCATATTAATTTCCATTAACATGAAATTTTTAAAAACATTCTTTCCCGATGAGCATGCCAATTTCATAGCACAATTTTGATCTGGAATGACACTGGCGACATCTAATTTCATATTGGTTTTTAGAAAAGTGGTGCCCTGTACTCTCTACAACACTTGTTTTTAACTTTAGTCTTAGATGTCCTTGGAATTGCTTCAAAGTATGATGTCTAAGGTAATAGAGTGTTACTCTTCTTGTAAAATCGAGAGATCGCCTTTGTAGGTGTTTGCTACTTTATGGAGCTGCCAGGCATTGGATGTAGTAGATGAGATCATGGCAGTGAATAAGTTCTACCACCACTTCGTGCCTCTTATTTTAATAGAGTAAGAGTTGATAAACTGATCATGCAGATCAACGGGGGTGCCCATTTTCAAGTTGTAGTTTCTTAAAAGGCGAGGCTGAGAAATATTTACCTCTTTTTGTGCTACCTGCTCTACCGCGCGCCGGACACATTAACAGGATTCAATCTAATGGTAGCTTATGGCCATCGTTACTTGTTGTCCCGCCATTTGACAAAAAGCTATTTATTTGTTTGATCAAAACGGTGCTCAAAAGATCCTCTGTTCTTGTTTTTAAATGTTATATTAGACGGTATGAGACATTTTTTTAACCCATTATCCCAAGCTGTTCCAGTTGTTCTAAACTTTTTTTCCTTAAAAATCTTCATTAGTCCATAACTAGTAAGAAAGTTGTCAAAAAAAATATCATGGTCACTTGGGCAATCAATATTCTTTAGAGAACAACTCCTGACCCCAACGATAATGCCTTCGAAAATGGCTTTACGTTCTAAGCCCGTATGAGTAAAATTGGTACAAACCATATCTTTGGTGCAAAATATGCAATTTTTGAATGAGGCTTTCCCATAATAAATTGCTTGGCAGAATTTCTACCAAAATACTTAGCCTTTGATTCGTTTTTAGATAAATACTCATGTATATATCCCACTTTTGAAATTCTTTGGACAAAAGTTTACTGAGAAAGCGAAGTTTTGTCATTCTGTCGATCAAGTCAAGGTTATTGTTGTCAGTAAAATGTATAAAATTTTTTAATTCTTGGAATCTATTTTTCGACAAACTGTTTGCAACAATAAGAACATGTGCACATGCATATCTGATAACTCGAAAATATCAGGATTCCAATGATAATTGTAAGACCTCCTTCAATGAAACAAAAAACTGTGTTAGTTTTTTTTTTGAACAGTATACAACAATATTTGGTCTACAATAACCTCTTTTACTTCTGAATGAGAAATGTATAAAATACTTAAACTTCATTGAGTCCCACAAGTTCTAAATTACAATTTTGTATTCTTCTCAAAAAAATTTCAAATGCATTACATAAAAATACATATATGGACCAACGCCTAAGCGTGCTGAAATTTCAGTAGTAAATGAAATGCATAACCCTTTTCCGGAATCTGAATTTGGTATTATAGGAATGATCTTGTCGGTGGGAAAAAAGATTTCAGGTGTCTTATCATTAGTTCTTCAAGAATCTTTCTATACTCTGTCCAACAAAAATTGTCAGTACAGGGAAGATAAGACGTTTGTCTCTCATTCTGGTTGCATTGCCATGCATAAGTGTGTCGTCTTTTAAAGCTCTCACAGGGATTCCGTAGTTTAAATTATATATCGCCGCAAATGAGAGTAAAAAACGCGTAGAGCTACCGTCTGCCGATTCAAAACGGCTGAAAACAATATTCAATTTTCCTTTTCCCACAACGCCAAGCGGTAAGAAAATATGCGCGTTTTTTTTTAAGTTGAAAAGCAATACGACAACACTTAACATACTCATCTTCTTAAAATGTTTTCTCAAAAGCTTCAAATCCCAAAAGCTCCTTAATAAAAACCACTGAAAAAGCTCCTTGCTTGCAATTGAGAATGATAATGGTAACTCTGTTTTGATGTAGATAAAGAGAGTATGATCGTATTAAGTCATTGAGTGACACTTGACACTCTTGACAGTATCTCATCAGCAGTGGGATACGACGGTCGTGTTGGGGTGTACAACTTTTGCAAAGAATTACAACAACAATTCCTTAAGAAAAGTCAGTGGCTTGCTCTTTTTTTAGTGGCATTTTTCCTAACGCATTATAGTGAGGGTGCATCAGGCGCCACTGCTTTAGAAAAAGCTTTCCCATAAGGCCTGTACTGACAATTTTTGTTGGACAGAGTATAGTTTTGTACTGAAGTGATAAGGGCCAGTATTCGCAGAAAGCTTTATTTTTGTGGTTCTTTGGTATAGCTGGAGAAACTGTGCCGAATTGCCTCCCAAAGGTTTTTTTTTATAATTCACACGTGCTCAAGGGTAAATTGTGAGACCCTTATAATATTAAACAAAGTACGAGCGATGAAAAATGAAAGGGAGAGAGAAAAGAGGTGTCAATGAACATTGGTCTTGAATGTTTGCAAATTGAAATGGCAAGGGAGAACTGTGTCAGGTAAATTATTCCATTATCGAATCCCTGTATTCGACGGTAGACCAAAATTACGCTCGAAGATGAACTAAAACGCTGATAAATTAAGAGCTCAAGAAATATCTATATAACGAAAGCTTCTCAATGACCGGCATGCAGTACGACTTTCGTAGCAATTTGTTCACTGGTAATCTGATAGTATATCTCACCGAACAGTGGAACAAATCTTTGCATCGCTTTGGAGAGAGTAAGATTATTGTACTTGATATTTCAATAGAATTTGGCAACAAGCTCTCTTATTGAAAATGCTTGCATTTGGTATTAAAAATTAAATCTATTCTTTGTTAGATTGAAAACTACCTTTTAAACCGCTGCTGTGCTGTGTGCCACAAGGCTCCACTTTTTCTCCGACTCTGTTTCTCATATTTATGTCTGAAACTTCTAATCCATTAAGTTGTTTTGATAACGACAATACTCTCAGCTTCTCATATTCGTTTCCAGATGTATGTCCTTGTCCTTCGGATGTGGAACTAGAATGGCAGCGTCGAATAATCTCATTAATTTCTGGCGAAGATTAAATTTGGTGGTGCAACAGCTCGGAGTGAACCAGGACCTAGTGACTTACAACTCTCAACCATTCCTGTGTGCGTGTTACCAGGAACGGAGGGGACCTACAATTTTCTGCCGATTCCGAACGGCTAATGAGCAGCACTTTCTATGACAAGAGATACTCTTGGAGAATTTGTCAATTTCTCGCAAGAGGCAGTACACCCCTGAAAAAAACTTTGTAGCGGCTGAGAATCGAACTCGAGACCTTCCGCATGACAGTCCAACGCACTAACCATTATGCCAAGGGGTACTACTCTGGCGAAGATAGCAATTCCAAATAGAGAACCATAAATCACGTACAATTTAATGCTTCAAAAACTCAATGCCGTCGTAAAAATTGAACTACTCCCAGTCGTTAGAGGCACTTTCGTTAAGCAATTCGAATATTTGAAAACGCTGCTAAGTATTTAGGATTAGACATTTTGCACCCCTTCTTATGTAGCTATAATTTCTAAGATAATAAGGCTTGAGGGCAATTCCCATGTTTGAGCAGTTGCTCCAAAACCCCACTTGAGTATCTTGCCTAGAATCCAGAAAAGAGATTTAAAATAATAGGTGATCCAACTATAATAAGACCATTTGAATATCTCGAACACCGCCACAATGATTCAAGCCCTTATTTTTGTATAGTTATTTTTACAAACAGTATTCCAGTGAAATCGCTAGTTGCATTCCTCCCCTAACACAGTTAAGCCGTAATACTCACGCTACTGGAAATACTTATCAGCTTACCCTTGAGCCCAATTCAGTACGTATAAATGGTGAGCCAAGTACAAGTTTCTTTTTAAAAATGTAATGAAAGGAACAAAATTGAATATTTTCCATGTATTATGGCCTTATTAGTAAGAGCAAACATTCCCATTAATTATGGAATGCAACGTTATCAATTAAGTCAGTCAATTGGACCAGCCACATTCTCATATGTGCGCACTGTAGGTACTACAACAGGGACCATGAGTGTTGTCCAATAACATACCATGTCTCACGAACTTCTTGCACAAACTTTCGTACTGTTTGAAAATAAGATTTCAATATTTCTTAACGTTGTTCAAGCTTAAAGCGACTGATTTCGATCCGCGGAGCTATGATACTGACTTTCGAGCGGGAAACAACTGTCAGTGTCAAAATAACCTATGCTTTAATAAGAAACCACCGGATGGCTCACACTGTATATATTTTGCCAAGTTCGGCTTTTCCCTTCCATTTCAATGTCAAAAACTTCAAGGAAAATGTGACGATCCTTCGCTATGCTGCTTCACTGTGTTTAACATTTTAAGGTCAGTCAAAACCGCTTTATATTATAAAATAAAGCTACAACTTTAAGGCTTTTTCAAATTTAGGGAAGTAGACCTTTTTGACGAATATTTTGAACCCAGTTGAGTTATTTGCATGCTTTCAATTTAAGATGTCTTGTAATCCTTAAATATCTCTGTACCATGTATTTAAATTTAGAATAAGTGCTATAGGAATTCCTCCCCACAAGGGTGGATTTCTTTTGAAGTGTTATTCGAAACATATCTTCACTTAATTTAACCCATTAGGATGATGACTGTTTCAATGGAAGGCTAATTAGCGATGATGGTAAAAGTATTTTTAAATACGGTTTACGAAACTTGACATATTGTACTTTCGCATAAGCCCATGTCGTATCTGCTTTTCCTTAACAGTCTCTTTGCGCGAACCAAAATAAATTATATGGTCTGTCTACAGGTAGACAGATCCTTAATTTATTATTTCAAGCCGTGCGAATCCAAACGAAAACAATGTGATAATTTGTCCTGCTTCTGTTGCTTTATTATATAAGCTCAAGGGAACTTCTGAATAAATTTCGAATGTTTTTATTCGAAAAAATAAAACATAAATGTGTGTATGGCAGTCTTTTTCTATGTGAATTAAATCCTTTAGGTACACATATTGAAAAGCAGCCTCAAAATCAGTTTAATGTAAACAAAGGAAATACGAATTTTTCTCAACCGTTTCGTAACCTGGCTATAGTCACACTTTTCGACATTCTCGTTAAGCCATCAGTAGCTCTTTTGAATGGAATATATTGAACAGAAGGAATACTTATATACATCCACACTGCCAAAGTAATATTGTTTGTATTGAAAGGATTGGTAGATCCGGCTTTATAAAGAATGGGTATGTGCTTTATGGCATCAGCATTCAGATATAAATGGAACGCTAAACAAACATTTCCGAAAAGTTATTAAGGAATGAGTGTGGCTTAAAATAATAATGGTTTATTCTCCATGGCAAACGTATCTTAATTGAGCTTTTATTCTATTGTTTCAATAGGGTATACAGGTAAAATTATTGTAATCTAAGGTTTAAGGAGACTGTTTTCATATCCACTTGAATCATTCAATCCTCGGTCCTTGTTCAAAGCAGAGCGCTTGGCTTATGTATAAGTACATAATCGCAAGTCAGGAAAAATCCTCAAATCATTATTCATAATCTATCCGGAAAGCTCGCTATAGTTGACAGCGAATGATCCGTTTTTTTTTCTTTTGCATATGTATAAGTTCTGATTTCACTTTAGACTTTCATGTGAAATGTAATTTTACTCAGTTATATCAAGCCACATCAGTCAAACTTTGAGTTTCCTTTCCAAAGAAATTGAAAGAGAATAAATAATAACACAAGACTTCTGGAAATCTTATTTTGTTTCTCTTAAAAAGGCGTGTTTTTGGAATTATGACCTTATAATTATCAAAGTAGGACGTATATTTTTTGTAACAGATATATTTAATATTTTACCAATTTCTTCTTCTTCTTAAGGTTGCTAATAGCCTGGAGTGAACTATGGTCTCAATTAAGTTGGGTCAGGTCCTCTCGCACTTGTGTGCGCCACCGTCTCACGGGGTTGGATTGGAAGACTTTTCGAGCCACAGCATTTAGGTTTATTCACTCTACATGACCTAGCTATCTCAGTCATTGGACCTTATCCCGCACAATAATTAAGTGTTCTCATGCACTTTCGTGAAGGTCCGGTATGATGAGAGTTTTATAGAAAGACACTTTAGTTGCTCAAGAGAGGACTTTGCTACTCAATTGCCTTCTTAGTCCAAGGAAGCAGCGATTGGAAAGAGTTCTGATTTCAGCGCTGGTGTTATTGTCTATATTAATATCGGCGCCTAGGTATACAGGTGGGCCGTCTAGTGGTTTGATAGGTTATTTTGACCCTGACAGCTGTTTCCCGTTCGAAATCTTAACAGAGTCAGTATCATAACTCCGCGCAACGAAATTAGTCGCCTTAGGCTTGAACAACGTTGGGAAATAATGCAAACATATTTCCAAATAGTACGAAAGTTTGTGCAGTGAGACCAGTATGCTATTGGACAACACTCGTGGTCAGCGTCGTCGTACGGTGCGCAAATATAAGAATATAGCAGCTGTAGCCGAGAGTCTAAGATTCAATTCACTGACATCAACTCGCCATAGATATCAACAGCTCACCATTTCACGCACTAGCCTGAGGAGAATTATGTACAAAGATTTTGGATTATTTCCTTATAATGTCCACTTGACTCAGTAATTGAAGGCGAACGACCATCCACTTGAACGAAGTTGTGTTCCATAATTAATGGGAATGTCTGTTCTTATTAATAAAGCCATAATATATGGAAAATATTCAATTTTGCTCACTGTATTAAATTTTTAAATAGAAACTTGTACTTGGCCCACCCTCTAGTAGATTGTGATTGTTTGAATGTTTTTTTATTTTTGTTTATCCTCAACTTTAAAATTTTTGAGAACAACATTTGGGATGTTAATTTTAAGTATTTAGTAGTATAGATTTAAGGAAATAATTTCAATTAATAATCCTTCACGCGTTTTAAAGATATTGACTTTTCAAAAAAAAAACTTGGAATTTTTTTTCAAGAAACCCAAAATATATTTTTTTGAATATTTTTATATAAAGTATTATTTTAGACTTAAGGGGCTCCTGATGAAAATTTTTAGTTAAAATCGTTAGATCTGTTTTCCAACAAAATCATCACTTGAAGGGGGAGCATGTTGCTACCCAACATAATTAATTAATAAGGAAACTGATCACTTTATGATTTTAAATTGATTATAGTTTTTATAAGATTAATTTGATTGACACACGTTTGACAGTATTTGATGAACAAGGCATAATTTGTATATCTGACTTCGGCTTCAAAGGAAATTAAAGAAACACATTTGCCCAAGTCAGATTTACATTTATACCAAAACACAAACAATTAAAAGGCACTTATTAAGCTTTGGTAAATTTTTAAAATATAAATTTAACTTAAAGAAACATGAGCACTGCAAATTATTTAAGGCGCGAATTAAGAACTGTCAAACGTATATTTTTTGTTATATATGGTTTAGCTATTCTAACTCTAGGATTTATTAAATTAAATATTATTTATTTCATTTGCAATAAAATTATTGTAGTTATAAAATGAAATAAAGCTATATGACTCGAAGTCTTTTAATAGGAAATAGCAACAAGTTCATATCATGTTTATTGCTTCTAACATATTGATTTGATAATATTAAATTACATAATTAAATACAAATGCAATAATACGAGTATTCTCAATATGTGTAAATACATAAAAGATTAATAACCTCAGATAGAATTTAAAACTTACAGCTGATATTGTTATATACTTGTTACACCGGGGTTAAAAGTTTTGCTCTAGCATGAATTTATATTATTCTATTTTATGAATTGTAATAAAGTGGTCAGTAATTATAACGTGGTTAATTTGGTCTTTCATTTTCTTACCGTTGTACTTCAACTAAGTGCAAATCATTTTAATTTGAGTACTTCAACTAAGGTGCATCATATAGGTTAAATTGTGCCCCTGGGACTCAACTAGTCTCAGAACAGCAATTCGGAAATTAAAAAAACGGTTCTAGGACAGGTACCGTTAATAACATTTTGCCCCACATTTTTGTTCACCAAAATGTAGTCCATGTCCATAATATCACATATAATTTGTTTATCAAATCGTTAGAGCTGCTTTCGAGATAAATAAGATAATGCAATACAGGTGTATGGGGGGTACTGTTAGTTTTAGAGCTAAGAAAAAATTCTAATTTGGACTCTAGGGAATCACCGAAAACCCTTTAGTACAGAATTTGAAGAAAAAAAACTCCAATGGCTTAGGCTACAGACATACAGACAGGCAGACGGAATTGTCGGACCCACTTTTTCGTCTTCGCTATTATCGTAATGTCAACTTTGATCAAAATCTCGAGTTCGATTTTTTTTCCAAATTCCGAACTCGCAAGTAAAAATAATTATTTCTTCTCATAATTATTTGAGTCGATACCCATTATTAAAAAGTTATAAACCGGAATTTAAGTTTTTAACATTTTGCACCAAAGATTTAATAAGATTTAGATTACAAGATTTAAGGAATATTTTTTGAAACGTTCTCTAATCCAACAGTGATCAATTTGAATTTATCTTTATTAACAAATTAATACTTTTAGGTATGGAGTTTCGTTCTCCATAATTTAAATTCTAATTTAAGTTTCTTAAAAACAAAAACAACTCAGAATTCTTATATGCAAATCCTCAATTTAAAGATTTTAAATTTATTTGAAAAAGTTTTACAAATGCTTTGATTACTACAATATTTTTATAAAATTAATACAATTTTTTTTTTAACAAAGTTAATTTTTATTTAACTTACAAATTTTAAATACGTCATCCGTTTATAAAATTTCCGCCGTGCACATTCCTCATCAATACTTTTCTTGAGTTTTTCATTGTAGATAACGGTGTTGGTCATATTATCACGCTCTTCACTGTCATAAAGTTCCATATCTTGGCAAGAAGAAACAACAATTCGATTTGTGAGCTTTTGTTTTACTTTGGAAAGTTTCAGTAATTGGGCCTTCTTCGTCCTTTTTCGGTGTAATTCCTTTCGGTATAAGAATAAATGGTATGCCACAGATGGTTCTTGGAGGATCATATTTATTGAACTTGGATTTCTCTGCTCCTGGATATTCCGTGTTCGTCAACTGGAAGACTGATAATTGTCACGCATTTACGTTGGCTTTTATACGATCTGTATTAAGCTACGAGATATATGCATCAAGAAATGTACAGTTACATGTTAAGTAGGTATGCGTAGAAGAAAGGATTAATCCCCACAGGTAGCTTAGCCCATATACCATATACCAACACAAATCCAGGATTTAAGAATTTATTACCTCATTAGCATTAGCTCATGGCATTAGCAATATACTTATTGTTAGAACTTTATGGGTACTTTATTGGGTATGACTTAAAATGACATAAAATAGTGAAAAATAATCTTCTCCATGTAGTTCTACAATTATCGCTAATATCTGTCGTAAAATAATTTCGAAATATCTTCAATTTAATAGAAAGATGTCCAATTCTGTGCTGGAATAGAAAATACAATTTATGCTGATGATTAGAGTGCCAATGTCCAAGTCATTCATTTCATTTATTTATTTCAAGAAGTTCCTTTCAATCGAGGAATTCAAAAGAAATGTAACGTAGAATATCGAAATATTCTAAAATTCATTAGATGAAAATAATAGAAAAAAAGCCCCATGGAACTCAAATAACTTGAAGTATGCCCTTGGAATGGATAGAACGAAGTGGGGAGTTGACTCAAATTTTAAGTAATTATTGTTTGGTGAGTTTGTACCGATTTAATGTGCTGTGAAACTTTTATTCTTCATCGTCGTATTTGTTAATGGCGCGCAATTTGACAGTCGGTCTGTCTTTAGTTTAATTTTAATTATGTTAATGGCAAGACAGGTTTAACGCATTTTATGTGATAAGTCCTTAAAGATGGAATTAAGTGTTGTTAGCTTGTCCTGTGAAAGTTGTCAAGATTATAATAATTAGATCCGCTTCCTTGAAGTTGGCGAAAAGATCTTTATAACAAGGTACTGATTCTTACTACATTACAAGGTTCTGTTGTTTATTTTTTTTTAATTAAATTCTTTTGTGTTAAATATTCAGGAATTTCGAAAAGAATAAATAATCTATGTATAGAGCTGGCATAAGCTTGCATGAGATTCGTTCCCTTGAAACCGTTAGTTAAGGTTCTTCTCTTTGAAGTTTAAATTTCAAATTATAATCAGCCTTATCGCCAATTCCGCAGGAAATTGCGTTTCCCCGGATTTTATTTTTTTCTAGGTTTCGAAAACTCTATCGCCCATCTCCCCCGAATTCAATTTCCCTCGGATATAAAATCGAATAAGTCTTAAAATGTTTTGATAGAAATTAATAAACTGTCAAAGTACAAACATACATTATGTAGGTGGATTTATTAATGAAATTAAATTAAATTTTTGAAACATTTGAATTCGGTATTTCTTGAATTTGATTAAAAATTAATTTTTTTTGCTATTACATACATATATATTCAAACAACCAGCTTTTACTTACTTAATATTTTGCGAGATTTAGTTCTACCACCCAAAAAAAGCATTTAGTATACCTTGTATACGAGTAGTTGAACTTAGGGCATGTTTGAGTTTTTTTGCAGAAGGTGGCTACCAAAAAGGTATTGCAAAAGCTAGAGAAGTTGGACTGGACCAATCAAACTGCAGTGATGTCTTGGCAAAAGATTTGAATACCTACTTTTGAAAGAGTTATGCTCCAAATGGATCATGTTGAACACCGAAGTGAAGCAAAAAAGAGAAGTGTATTATCGGATGCATTGATAGGACTAGAGATGTGAAAGAATGCAGTCTTTTTAGTATTGCAGTCAATTGAATGGAAAGATTTTTTTTTTAAGTCTTTTGATTTAACCTCAGTACTGTGACTTTCAAACTAAAGTCCCAGTCAATTTTGCAGTCTTTTATTTAAAAATCATCTGAAGCAGTCAAATGAATTCAAATCAAAAGAATGCATTTTTTTTACTGCTTGCAGTCTTTGAAAAGTCTTTTACATTCTTTGCAGTCTTAAAGTCTTTTCAATGCATTCAATGTATTGAAGTCTTTTTACGGCTTTGAAGTCATTTTATTGATTGAATGCTTTTTACTGTTGAAAGCTTTTTAGCTGCTTTCAAGTCGGTTAAAAAAAGCACACTTCAGCAATTATTTTAAATTTTCACTTAAAATAAAAATTTGCCAAAACAGAAGTCATTATACGAGTTAAACGGTTTAGAGTAATTGTTGAAATCTATAACTTTCAACCGCGGTTTCACAGTAGTCGAAAGGCTTTCATAAGCAGTGAAAAGTCTTCAATTAGTAATAAGACTTCAAAGCAGTAAAAAGACTTCAATACATTGAATGCATTTAAAAGACTTTAAGACTGGCAAAGAATGTAAAAGACTTTTCAAATACTTCAAAGACTGCAAGCAGTAAAAAAAGAATTCATTCTTTTTATTTAAACTCTTTTGACTGCTTTTGATGATTGCATTAATTAAGACTTCAAAATACTCGTAGAATGGGAATGGATTTCTGAAGTTAAAAGAATGAGATGATAAATTATTCTATTGCATTCCCGAAGAATCAGTTGAATGAGTGGGACTTTTCGGATTGCAATACCATAATATTGCATTCTTTTACAACTCTGTGGGACTCATAAAAGAAATGTGGGTCGATGGATAAATTAGATTATATTAGATACTAGCCGACCCGTGCTCGCGTTGCTTCGCAAATTTTAACTACAAATATTTTTGTATTTAATAAAAAAAAATCAAAAAACACTTCCTCAACGAAATTAACACTCTTTAGAAAAATAAACTTAAGTAAAATATACGTGGTCAAGGCCAAGCGGCACAAGAAAACAAACAAATCCATTTCAATTTTTTAGCTTTTCTTTCTTTTATTCACACCTAAAAACATTTTTTTGCAACCGAAAGATATAGTTTGCGGTAAAAAAAAATGTTTGTTTTTAATGTTTTCATATATAGGTATATATAGGTACAGTGAAAGCTCTAATAAGCGGACACTCATGGTCACCCAATATTTGTCCGGTTATGAGAACTGTCCGGTTAAGGGAAAGCAATAAAAAAAAACTTTTTTTTTTTAACTTCATATTAATTCTGATTAATATTGGATCTACGATCTACCTTGCCATTTTCCACGAACATCTTCTTTATTTCTTGAAATCTCTGCAGCTTGTGTTTTTCCAATATTAAATCTAAAAAACTTTGCAAGGATAAAATATTTCATGTCGTGGCTGACAAAAAAACAAACCTTTTTGCCAAAGCGCGAACCAATAAGTTTTTGTTGCCCAATGCATTGGCAATTTACAACTTTTCTTGCCTCACCCTTTTTTACCATTATTTTAACGGACTATGCTCTAGTGAAATAGCCAGCTGCATTCCTCCCCTTAAACAATTCAACCGTAATATTCGCACTTCTAGGAATGCCCATCAGTTTACCCTTGAGCCCAACTTCGGTTAAAACCTTAGAGCCGAGTTTGAAGAAAATACCTCTAGTATTTTAGGCTGTAGTTCGAGGTACAGACATACAGATATACAGACATACAGACAGACGGAATTGCCGGACCCACTTTTTTTGGTATCATCGTAATGGTAGGTAGGTAAGAGAAAAAACGTAACTATTGAATAAAACAGATATTATATTAAGAGAGAGAGAGAGAGAGAGCATAGTAAGAAAAGAAAATTAAAAATGTTGGAATGATAATGACATGAAAAAAAGCAGCGACCTCGCGATTGTGATGAAATCTAATTCCTGGATAAAATAAATTCAAAAAGTTTATAATTTATTTCTCATGTTGTCTGTGCTAAGAATGGTTTTGGGCTTAAAATTTGCGCAACAATATTGACTTTATGAAGCAATGCTAATCTTTGTCGATTATTATATAGGCTTTAAGATATAAGTGGTTGTATAAGTTTGGTTGTATAGCCAAACTTTAAAATGGTTTCGCTTTTATATATAATGTTATAGATATTCATTTCAAAAGTTTAATATTTAGGAATGAGCAGTTGAATTAACTTGAAATAGGTTATTGTAATCTTGAATCACCATCATAGTATTCTATAAAATTGTGTTCATCTTAAGAATATTATTCACACTCAAAAACTTGAAAAAGATGGTTTTTATCAATTATTTTGATGATTCTATACTGTAGATTAACAAGTTTATCTACATGCGGTTTTGATGCATTAGCCTAATTTGTTTGCAACGCCGTTTGCTGGTAATTCAACTTTTCCACATAGTGTTATGACTCCTTCTGTACTTAAGAGTGTAAATGGTTCTATGGGGCAAATCTTCTTTCGCACTCGTACAAGAGCCTTAAAGATCTTGACACGCACTAATCCACTGATCCGGATTGTATATCCCCTTTACTTCTGTTGAGGTGTTCTTTTACGCTTGCAAAACCATTGCGTAAGCTTTTCCATAGCCTTTTCCATACCCTTTGGGTATATTTCCGAGTAGTTGATAAAAAGCATTTGTCTGTTCGGTACTTAAAAAATGTGAATCTTCCTCCCCTTCTAACTATCGTCCAATTGCACCAACGTCCCTTCTTTCCAAAATCCTGGAAATACTGACAAACAATCAGCTTAATAAATATCTAGAAGAATGAAAGCTCTCAAATGGCCGACAGAACTAATTTCGAAGCAATAGGTCCACTGGTAAACTGATGGCATAACTCACCGAAAAGTGAAAGAACTCCTCACATCATCTTGGAGAAACAAAAATTATTGCACTTGATATTTCTAAAGCATTTGATAGACTTTGACATCAAGCTCTTTTATTTACAAGGCGTGCATTTGGTATTGAAATTTCAAAATAAATCAAAATAAATGCCGGTGTGCCCCAGGGCTCCGTTTTGTCTCCGACACTCTGCCTGACTGTTAAAGCCATTAATTCGAATACATAATCCTCCAAATTGGTCCAGCGATTCCAGGATGATCTTGTCTCAATATTGACCACAATATCACTTTCATCTGGGTTCCGGGTCAGTATTGGATTGATGGGAATGGTCGAGCTGGCCAGGCAAGAGAGGCATTCCTCACAACCAGCGGGAAATGGAAATACTCTACCATTACCCTGCTCTGGCCAAATTTAGAACACAAGCATTAGGGAAGATATTTTTGGACGACATTGATGAACTTTCGGAAGATTAACGAATTGATCTCCATTCTCAACGCGATGGAGTGGCTCTGAGACGAACATCGGTTACTTCTGTGCTGTGCCTTCCATTTCATTCTTTATATCTTTAGCGCACTATGGATTTAAGGGATATTTAAGTTGGGGGGTCGGATGACCAGTCAACAAGCTCCCTAGCTTGGCATAGTGTAGAAGATGTCGGATGAGTGTGGTGTTCCGGTTCCCAATTCTGGATCTTCTTTTAAACTCAATCCAAACGGATCACTTGGTGAGAATGTCTACAATTTTACATATTCAGTGCATCTACAAAATAGGAGGCCATTAAAACTAGTAGCTTACAACTCTCAAGTTTTAGCCATTTCTATGTGCTTGTTGCGAAGACTGGGGGGACCTACAATTTTCTGCCGATTCCGAACGGCTTATGAGCAGAACTTTTCATGATAAGAGATACTCTTAGAGGATTTGTCAATTCCTCCCTGAAAAACTTTCTTGCAGTGGCTGAGAATCGAACCCAAGACCTTCTGCAATCCTCTACACTATCCATTATTCATAAGAGTTATTGTATTAAAATGGCGCACTTCAGAGCTGATTGGACCACCGATATAGACAGCCAGTAGTGGTTTGTTTGAGGTTCAACTTCAATATGAACACATCTGAGGTGCCAGCACGTAACTTGATACAATCGAGTCTAGTCGATGCAATCAAGTATAGGGAGTTCCTTGTTTGATTCAATGAAATCGAAAACAATTGGCTGATCATAAGAAAGAACTGCCTGTTCTCGATTGTATCGACCTAAATCGATCGTATCAAGTTACGTGCTAGGGCCCCTGGTCTCGTAACGTGGAACACTTGAATTTTGAATACGTATCAACAATACACTTCTTATTGCTAAAATAGATCGATTTAGATTAAACTATTGAAGAATTTCATTCAGATCAGTTTGGACATTGTTCGCATCTGATGATGATTTCACGCAGCTGAAAACCTTTAAATCGTTACTGTACATTTAAACAAATGTTGAAAAGGAACGGTCCAAGATTTCTGCCTTGTGGTATACGGTATACCTGATATAAATTTTCCTTCCATCTAAATAACTTCTAATACAACTAAGCAGCAGAGGTTTGAATCCATTGAAAAGAATATTATGTTCAACACGATCAAAAGCTTTTCAAAAATACTCGTAGATAGTGTCGACTTGAAAGCGTTATTCCATATGAAGAGGACAGTAGTTTGTAAAAACATACAAGTTAGTTGCTATCGATCTTCCTTCCACTCTTCAGATATATGATTTGAACTAAACTATACAATTTGCTTTTCATTATCGCTTCCAAAACTTTAGGGATCAGTTGAAGTCTTCAATGCAGCCTTTTTAAAGAGGCTTATGCAGCTGAGTAATGTACACATTTTTCAACGCGCATATCTAAAAATACTCCTTGATTTAAGGACTCGTTAAAGATAAAGCAAAGAGAGTTTGCAAGGCTTAAGCTGGAATATTATCCGGTGCAACAGAAAGGACAAAATTCCTAGTACATTATCTAAAGATAAATACAGATTACCCGTGTCAATGTCAATTAGAATTTCCCATTTCATAATTTAATTTCAGGTCAATAAAATAAGACTGACAATATGATATAAACGGTTGCAAATAAAATGTATACTACGAGTTTCTGAGGATACAGTCAATTATTTATATCACATTTAGCTGAACAAATCCAAATCTCAAAAGATGTGTTAAAATAAATATTTAATACACAATGAAATTGCCGAAAATACATATAATAAAGAGTTTCGTTATCCCAGGAGATGCTGGTTTTATTTTATTTTTTTTCTTCTTCAGAAAATTAACCTTCTAGCTCCTCGTATATTTAAAAAAACAAGACTAACTCATATGGTACAGAAATACACAATTTTATTTTTGGATATCCTCCTTAAATGACATAGTGTTTATTAAATATTTATTAATTTATTTGAAAATATTTTACAAGTATTTTGATTTAAACAATTATTTTTATTAAATTAAGATTATAATATTCTTTAAACAATATTAATTTTTAACTTGAAAAATCTAAATACAAATAACGTTTATAATTTGTCCGCTGCCGTCTTGCATTTTCTTCCTCAATACTTTTTTTGAGTTTTTCGTTGTAAAAAACGGTTTCGAGCATATTATCGAACTCTTCCCAGTTATGAAAGGGGATACATTGGGAATAAGAAACAACAATTCGATTTGTGAGTGTATGCTTTACTTTGGAAAGTTTCAGTAATTGGGCCTTCTTCGTCCTCCGTCGGTGTAATTCTCTTCGGTATAGGAATAAATGGTATGCCACAGATTGTTCTTGTAGGTTCATTTTTATTGGACTTGGATTTCTCTGGTACTCGATATTCCGTGTTCGTCAACTGGAAGACTGATAATTATCAACCATTCACGATGGCTTTTATACAATCGAGATATGCACCAAGTATGTACAGTTACATGTTAAGTAGGTATGCGTAGAAGAAAGGATTAATCCCCACAGGTAGCTTAGGTAGCTCATATACCCAAACAAATCCTTGAAGTTGATTATTGCAGGATTTAAATATTAATAACCTCATTAGCCAATTTACGGTATTAGTAAAATATTTATTATTACAACATTATAAGTACTTTATTGGGTGTTATAAAATATGACTTAAAATGACATAAATAATGAAAAATAATCTTCTCCATGTAATTCTAAGACTATCGTATCGCTTAATTATGCCTCTCAAATAATTAGTAACTTCAAGATATCTTCCATTGGAAGATGCCCTATGCTATGCTAGAATGGGAAATATAATTGCTTCTGACGAAGTCACTCATTTTTGAGTTTGATTTTAATTATGTTATTCGCAAGACAGATCTACCGCTGTGATAAGCCCTTATAGATGGAATTAAGTGGTGTTATCCTGTCCTGTGAAACTTCCAAGAAATCGTAAGAGATATTGGATTATTTAGAAAGGTCAAGATTATAATAACTACAGGATTATAATATTCATAACACACGAATCCTTGAAGTTGAAAAAAGATTTTTTTTTAATTCATGCTTATCCTTAATCTTAAAACTATTAAAGCTAAACAAAAGTTCATAAGAATTAGCTTACTTATCGAAGAATTTACATCTACTGTGTGGTCTAATGCAATCTAAAAACTATATTATTACTATATGTATGTATATCTTAAAAACTATTGGTTTTTATTTTTCACCGAGAAGATCGTAATCCTAACATTTTATTTTTATAAAACTGAAAGCTACGAGTACTTGAAATAAACTAAATCTACTTAACTAGAATAGAACATCCACAGAAATGTCTGGCTTTTTTTTAGTGCTATCCTGCCTGTCCCTACCTACATAATATTACAATTACACTTATGTTAGTCTACGGCCAAGACATTAGACAATTTTCTATATTAGGCGTTTTTCTTTTTTAGTTCAGTATAGAGCTCTGAACAGAGTCCGAGCATGTCGAGCATGTTCCGAACATTCTCTGAACCAAGCGTGCTCTGAGCGCTCTGAGTATATTTTGAAACACACCTGAACACTTATGTAGCTGTCACGATTTTTTTTAATTTCCATCTGTCAAATGCTTGTGTTAAGCATTTTACTCCGTCTGCTCAGTTATTTTATTCTGAGCTCATAGAGGGCACTCTGAACACGCTCAGAACATGCTCAGAACGAAAAAAGAAACACATTTTCGAAACTCTGAACACTCTGAACTAAAAAAGAAACACAATTTATTTTTTGACAACTCAGGTTCTGTTCTGAACTAAAAAAGAAAAACGCCTATTAATTAGATAACCACCAGACTTGGTTTTCCTGTTTCACCCTGTCCCTTTGGTCCCGCTCGGATACAGTCCTATTGAACGTCTCAAACTATAAGGAACCAGCCTTTCCACAGTTCTAAAGCTGACGTGGTAAATTAGCGGAATCGCCATTCTATCCTGAACCAGGTTGTTGGTCAAGGGTATCGCCTTGTAACGTGACCTCGAATCAGCTTCAGCAAGAAATTATCAATTTTGTTTATGCTAGCTCCGTTGTATAGAACCTGGTTCTATTAGTAATGTTTGTATTCTGACTATAGTGGTCTGTGTAATCCAAGACAGCGTCTAAGACCCTGCCTCTCAAACACCCGACTCTTTTTCATTTGAAATGGGGCGACGCACTATGGGACTAAATGGTGCAAACCATCTCAAAAATCCATAACTTTTTCGTTTCTCAATATTCTTTTTTGAAATTATGCACACTTATACTTGTATAACCAAGAATTTAAAATATTAAAACGTTTTAAATAGAAATAAATTATTTTATTTTTTTTTAATAAAATAAAATAACAAATTTGTAGATTTTGTTTAATTTACATGGGAAAAATTTGTTGGAGCAAGAATTATTGCAACAATTTGGATGAAATTTGTACAGTTTTCTTCTTTTACCGGTGAAAATAATTGAAAGTAGTTTTTGTTAAATCCACCACTACCACGCCCATATTTTTCTGCTTTTTGTTATTTTCTTATTTTTAGTGAACAGGAAGCCGAAAATTTGTATTTGAGGTTTTTTAAACTTAAGACATTGCATGTATATTTTTTCTGCCTACTTTCACTCCGCTTTTTTTTATTTTCAGCTTAAAGTTCATTAAAAGCAGGCATTTTTAAATTAAGTTTTATACATGTAGAAGTGAATTTTTGAAAAGTGTTATTTATTTTTAGTAAAATCCGTGTACTGCCACGCCCTTTTTTGATATATGAAAGCTTTTCGCCCTTAAGACAAAAAAAAAAGGAAATCAAAAGTACACCTTATTACTAGGTATATTAGTTAATTTCTAAAAGTTCCTTAGCCTCGTCAAACAATTCTTTGGTATCATTTTTTTGTTCTTGGTTTTCCCAGACTAGATATATGAGGATCAGATGTATATAATAAAGCGTGTAGAACATCTTCGTTCGTAGCTTAGTTTGAACATTTCCTTGCAAATAAATTCTCTCATTTTGATTTTATTTTTTAATTTAATCCGAATCCTCCAAACGCTTTATTAAGAATAAAAACTAAGTAACCATCTCATTACATTATCTATGAATTTTACCTCTTGATTGATTAATGTTACAGCAACAATTTGGCTGTCCCATGCCAAATCTATCACCTTTTAGACTCTTTTCGCATGCCTTTGCTGTTGCTTTTGGTATTGTTTACGATTCAGTTTCCATATTGTATGCCAGTTCTCTTTTAAGTGAACTGTTAACTTTTTGTCTTCTTCTGTTTTGTGTTATTTATACCTATGTACCTACATTTGTATTATATGCAACATACCCCACACACCCCCTCCCACCCACAAATGCTTGGCATTTATTTTTATTTAATTATGATTTTTTTTAATATAAATATGAGTAAGGAAGTTTAAAATTGGAAAACAAAAAACATTTTATTCAAAAATTAAATTTTGAATTTTAATAATATTGGAAATAACTGATAAAAACTTATAAATTTTGTGGAAACATAGTCACTTATACGATGTTTATGAAAATGTGTTGCACATGTTTTAACAGTTATATTTTTCAACTTTTGACAAAAAATAACATTTTTTTTTTTAAATTTTGAGCTAAGAGTAATAATATAATGGTCTAAAACTTTTTGGAATACACATTTATGTGCTTCAATAAAGGTACCACATTTTTGCCATATTTTAATTTTTTTCATCACTTAACAATAAAGATATAAGAATACGAATTTTTTATTCTAAAAACTTATTTTTCCTTCTAATCATACGTTTTTTCTTCTTAAACAAAAATGCATGAAAATGCGAAAGTTTTTATTTTTTCTTCCAAATTTAGAATACTTTTAGAATACTAAACAGCCATTAACTAAACGGAGGCAGCCGGAGCTAACAGAGAAAACTTCAATTGAAAACAAAAAAATGAAAAAGATACTGCACCTTACTCATTCTTTTTTATTAATTTACTGGTGAAATTAATTGTAAAAAAATATAACTGTTTTGTAAAGAAGAGGGCTTGGGCTTTTCAAAAAGGTATAAAACTTATACATTCTGTCCAGAAAAATACGAAATAATTGACTTCAAACTCTCACTTCTAATAATTCTAAAAAATATAAATATCGAAATGTCATTTTTAACGGTAAGTTTAGGTACCTAGAACAAAAGATACAAAAAATTTACTGTGTTTGGAAGAACCTTATTTCTAGTATATAATCCAATCATTAGATTTTTCAAATTACGAAATTCACCAAAACCATTTTTGAGATGGATTTCATCATTTGATCCCATAGTGCGACGACGCAACCGTTTCATAAGGGCAAATGCTCCCTGTAGCTCTATTAGCATTGAAGTGCTCCATTTTTATACTAATTGATATGGGAAATTACATATGTAAGTTAAAAAGTATGAAAGGATAGGGATCTAGTAGGCTTCGATGCCTCTTATTGTGTGTTTCGTCTTGCGTAATCATCCCGTAATTGGATCACTCACTCAGCCGAACCACCAAACTCATCCGACATCTTCTACATTGTGCCAAGCTAGTCAGATTGTTGACTGGTGCTGAAACATAAACAAATCGGATCCGGATCAAAGCCCTCAGTCCGCTAGCTCGGGATCTAAGAAGTAAAACGGAGCGTATGGCACAGAAGTAATCGAGGATTGCCCTTCCTAATGATTGTCCTCTAAATTTGGCCAGAGCAGGACACTTGCAGAACAAATGGAGGACTGTTTCCTTTTCTGGGTGATCTCCACGGTTGATGTCGCACTATGATTATTATCTTGCAACAGTTCTTTCTCGTTTCCTTTGGGGCTCTATCCAACGTAGTTCTTAACCGAATTGTTTCAGATTTCGGAAAGTTGATTTTCAACATCTAGTTATTGCTATATCGCTGACTCTTGTCGAAGTTACGCTGCAAAAGAATTCCGATGACCTCGACTTTCGGAGCCGTTCTGTACCTTATTAGATCATCGGCATTCCCCAATTGTTTGAGTAAGACTACCTATTAAAAAGCTGGTGGAAATGCTGAATAGAATCGGTGAGTTGACCGCTCCCTGCTGAAGGTTATTCTAAAAAAAAAAAGAATATTGCGGTAGAAGTTACATTGTGCATGACGATCGGCGAGTGAAGGTGTGCGATGTTGAAGATGTCACAAGCATATCACATGGATCAGTGATTTTGATTTAACATAAATATTTGGACATGAAAAAGCTTTTCGCAAAATGAAATCGTTTATCCAAATCGTTTAATCGAGACCAAGGAACATTCTAAACAATGGAGTTCTCCTGGTGAGTCATGTTGAAGAAGGGCAAGGTGGGTTTTTCAGCAAACAAGGTCATGGCCACAGTTTAGATGCACTCGGTGTTATTCATATCGATCACCTTAAAAAGGGTAAAACGATCACTAGCCATTTTACACAGAGCTGCTGGATCGATTCCAAGCAAAAAAAGCTGCATTTAGTAAAGAAAAATGTTCTTTTCAGCCAGGACAATGCACCAGCGGACAAGTCGCCATTAGGGCATTAGTTATACAGGGTGATTTGCATAAGGTGTGACAAAAAGCTAGGGCGTGTAGGTTGGACTTAGACAAGAAAAAAATCGTATGGGAGGGGGGGGGTCTATTTCCCCCCGTTTAGGCGGGAGGGGCAATTTAAGAAAAAAATCACTTAAAACAGAAAAAAAATTATTAAAAAATAACGGTGATACCTACAGAGTAATGGTATAGCATTTTGAAAAGCCAGAAATACATTCTTCAATTTTGATTTTAAATAAAGTTGTTAGAGGGAATAGTTTTTGAAAAATTAATTTTCAAAATCAAAATTTTGAAAAAAAAAAAATGAAAAATTTTTTTTTAAACAATTTTTTTTCAAAATTTTACGTAATTAAGTATTATTTTTTTATTCAATATTCAATGCTCTTATTAATTTTTGATCAAACACAAGAAACCGGATGTCAAAATGTTTTGTAGTTTTTGAGAAAATCAAAAATAACAAAAACTACTTTTGTTCTAAGAAAAGCCTTTTATTTTAGTTTTTATACGTTTTTGGAATCTTAGATGAATTTACGATTGAAAGGATTAACTTTCTTTTTACTATTTTTTTAATTATCGTCTTATAAACAAACAATAATGTGACAAAGTACTGGATTAACCATATTTCACACATTTTTTCCCACTTTTTTATAATGGTGGGGTCGGCTTGGCGTAGGTGCATTTACGAAAGAAAGGATTAAATGTTTTTGTAAATTTTTTTTATTATCAGTCTTATAAGCATACAATAAAGTGACAAAGTACTGGATTAACACATTTTTTCATTGAGAACACCTGCGTGAGAGCATTGGATTAATATTAACCTGCGAATGTTTTTTAAATAATTTTTTGTAATAAGCTTTAGTTGAAAAATAGTTAAAAATTTAAATAAACAGTAACTATGTATTTTATCTAAATGTGCATGTATTTCTTATTTTAATTGATTTCAAGATTCAGGAACATTTTTGTTCTTATTTCGCAATTGCATTTTTCTGTCACTAGTTAGGGCGTGTAACGTTGCATTATTTAAAAAACATTCGCAGGTCAATATTAATCCAATGCTCTCACGCAGGTGTTCTCAATGAAAAAATGTGTGAAATATGGTTAATCCAGTACTTTGTCACATTATTGTATGTTTATAAGACGATAATTAAAAAAATAGTAAAAAGAGAGTTAATCCTTTCAATCGTAAATTCACCTAAGAATCCAAAAACGTATAAAAACTAAAATAAAAGGCTTTTCTTAGTACAAAAGTAGTTTTTGTTATTTTTGATTTTCTCAAAAACTACAAAACATTTTGACATCCGGTTTTTTGTGTTTGATCGAAAATTAACAAGAGCATTGATTATTGAATAAAAAAATAATACTTAATTACGTAAAATTTTGAAAAAAAAATTGTTTAAAAAAAATTTTTTCATTTTTTTTTCCAAAATTTTGATTTTGAAAATTAATTTTTCAAAAACTATTCACTCGAACAACTTTATTTAAAAACAAAATTAAAGAATGTATTTCTGGCTTTTTAAAATGTTATAGCATTACTCTGTAGGTATCACCGTTATTTTTTAATAATTTTTTTTCTGTTTTAAGTGATTTTTTTCTTAAATTGCCCCTCCCGCCTAAACGGAGGGAAATAGACCCCCCCTCCCATACGATTTTTTTCTTGTATAAGTCCAACCTACACGCTCTAGCTTTTTGTCACACCTTATGCCAATCACCCTGTATAAGGTTACGAAAATTTCCCTAATCCAGCATATTTCCCAGATGAAGAAATGACTCGAAGGTAGGAGATTTTGGTCGAATGAAGAGGTTATCGTTGAAACAAAGGGTTATTTTGAGGATCTTGAGCAATCGTAATATTTTGAGGGCATAATAAATTTGGAGAAACGTTCTTCTTCTTGGCAACCTTATTGCATAGCAAAATACTTGTAGTTCTTTTTCTTTTCACATTCACTAAGAGAAAACTGAAAAAATGGTCTAATCGTGCAAAAGAATCATTGTTTCATGACCCATGGGGTCTTTCATGATATCCAGAGTAACATTACCAGTCCAAGACAGGGAAGGAAACTCAATCCATTCACTTAAACTATTGCCAGCATAATTTTTGAAAACATATGGTCAACCACCGCCATCAGCCCAAGAACAACTCCAAAGTGGGAATTTTATTTGGATGGGGGAGTACATCCGCCATTACTATTGAGTTTTGATGAACCCCATATAAGATATATAAATCAATTATTTAAGACGTTCATTTTGGAAAACAAAAACAGTTAAATGAAAATGCCTTTAAATCCTTAAAAAAATTAACCAACAGTTCGAGAACTACATAAGTCAAAAATCACTGGATCAATGTTGCACAGTTTACCCTACACTGTTAAAAATTATTTGAGAGCACAATAAGGCCGCCCAAAAAAATAAATATTAAGAATACACAATTTTGTTTTTCGATTTTGTCCCAAAATAGATAAAAATGTTTATTTTCTATTTAAAAATATTTTACAAGTGCTTTAATTCTTACAATTACTAATATTATTATTTTATTTAAACAAAATTATTTTGAAGTCAGCTTAAAACTTTTAGATACATCAAACGTTTGTAATTTGCCCGCCTTGCATGCTCGTATTCTTCGTCAATCGTTTTCTTGAGTGTTTCGTTGTACTTGACGGTGTTGATCATATTATCGAACTCTTCCCAGTCGTAGAGGGCCATATATAGCGAGGAAGAAACGACAATTTGTTTCGTGAGCTTGTGTTTCGCCTTAGAAAGTTTCAGTAATTGGGTCTTCTTCGTCCTTCTTCGGTGCAATTCTTCTCGGTATAAAAATAAGTGGTATGCCACTGATGGTTCTTGTAGAAGCATTTTTATTGGAACTGGATTTCTCTGGTGCTTGTTTTGCTGTGTTCGTCAACTGGAAGACTGATAACTGTCAAACACTCACGTTGGCTTTTATACAACATGGATTAAGCTGGGAGATCACAATATGTTCAGTTACATGCTAGGTACAAGAAAGGATTAATCCCCCCAGGTAGCTTAGCCCATATACCCCATATAAGTAAGTTATTGCAGGGTAACACTAATTACCTCATTAGCTAATAAGCTTATTCATGGTATTGGGTATGGGTGTTTTATTGGATATTTCAAAAAATAATCTTCTCCATGTAATTCGACAATTATCGTGTCATCTTTTTTTCTATTATGCCTCTAAAATCTTTAGTGAGTTAAAAAGAAAATGTCCGATTCTGTGCTGGAAGAGAAAATATAGCTCTCATCATTTCATACAAAGACTCGTCAAACATTGAGAAAGGAAGAAACAAATTCTTTCCAATCGAGTTATAATTCAAAGATATTTATAAATTTAGAATATCATATTTTGAGCTCCTCTCATTCGATGAATGAATGAATTTGTGTTGGGGCGTTATTGCACTGCGACCTGGAGATGTATTGTGACCCCGCTTAAAAATGATGAGCTTGCTCATCCTACAGTTCCTCCTCCAAACCTATCGCTTTAGGAATTTTAGTATTTGGGGCACCTTCAGAGAGGATAGGTTGCTCTCTTCTACCTAGTATTGTACCAGATGGTTTTTCCTTTGGTGCATGAGTGGACAACAACTTCCCAGTATGTGGTCCGGTGCTTCCGCATGCATGTGGCACCATGAACACCCAGGTGATCATGTACCCAGTAAAGTGTGACCCTGTTCTGGTTGCCAAGTTCATTTAGCCTGCTTATGCACTCCCATACCAATTTAGATTAATGGTGTATTAGTTTAGTGCCTTGAATGCCGCTTGACTATCTGACATGATGGCAATGTTCTTGTTACGATAATTCTTTTCGAGATTTCTATCCACGTATTTCCCTATGGTGGTTACCTCCGCTTGGAAGATGCTGGTGTAAAGTTTGGTTCTTGAACAGTCCCTTCTCTTGTTCTCGATCCATCAGTGTACCACTTGATGGTATTTGTTTCGAAGATGTAGTTCCTCTTCTACCCAATCTTTTTTGTTGCTTAGCTGTGTAAAAAAGTTTTTCTCGAAATTATGTTTTTAGATCATGCCATCATTCTTGGGATGTCAATAAGGTTTGTTATTGTGGACCTACCAATTAAGTCCCTTTCTCTGAGACCAATATTTTTGCCTGCCCCAGTTCCTTCACCTCATGATACCTTTCACTCCAGCACTTCTGACGACCTCGTGTATAGAGGATAGATGGAGGACAACCTCCATAGCTGCGGTAGGGCAGGTTCTCATTGCTCCCGTAATACAGATGCATGCAAGCCCTTGTACTTCTTCTAGGGTTTTTCTAGTTGTTGATGATTCGTTTTTCTTGTGCCATGCAACCGCCCTATAGGTAATGATGGGTCTTACCATGATAGTGTACATCCATGCCTTGCCTGCAATTCTCTTGCAAAACCTTAGGGCTTTTGTGGCTCTCTCGACTATAGCATTTAAGTGCTTGTTCCAGAGGACTTTACTATCTAGTATAATTCCTAGAAATTTTACCTCCCTCTGCGTTTGAGTTACTTCACCGGCCAACTGGATAGGTTTCATATAGGGCAGAAGTCTTTTCCTGGTAAATGGTATGATTATCGTCCTAGATGGGTTTATTGATAGCCCTACAGATATACACAATTTCCTTGTAATTGTTAGTCCTCTTTGGATAATATCGCAAAGAGTTTCTTCAAACTTACCTACTGCAATGATATCGATATCATCGGCAAAGCCAATGCAGCATATACCTTGGGAGGTATATCACATCTCATTCTTGATATTCTTAAATTCTTAAATTAGAAGAAAATATTAGAAAAGTTCCATGGGACTCAAACAATATGACCTATGCTTTTGGAATGTAAAGAAAGAAATGAAGAGCTGATTTAAATTCATAGAAATTGTTGTTTAGTCAAAATGTCCTCATTAAATGTCCTGTGAAACTTTTATTTTTCATCGTTCTATTTGCTAATGGCATGCTATTCGGCTCAGTTTTAAGTTTGATTATAATTATGTTAATGGCAAGACAGATTTAACGCACTTTATGTGATAAGTCCTTGTGAAGATGAAATTAAGTGTTGTTAGGCTGTCCTTTGAAAGTTTCGAGAAAGCGTAAGAAAGTTTAGATTATGGTAGGCTTATGTGTATTTTATTCAAGCTTATGATAATTACATCCGCTTCCTTGAAGTTGGAAAGGACATTTAAGTTGATTTGGTGGTGCTGCTTCCTTATCACACTATGTACATAGGTTGAGTTAATACTTTGTTGGTTTTTATCTTTATTATCATTACAATTTATTAAACCTTACATAAATGTAAAGTATAATATATTATGAGCAGCACTTTAGCTACCAGGGCTTAAGGCTTTGAGAGAAACAAAAAAATATATCGAAATAAAATTGGACTAGATACACATAAACTAAAGGGGCAGACGAAAGGACTCAAAAAGATTCGAGATCCCTTTCAACGGATGAAAAGCATTCTCCTTCATCGAGTACGTTCTTTATTGAATTAATTAAGACTGCAACTTACTGAAGAATGGTATGTCAGTTTGAAGAATTTTAACTGTCGATTTAGCATATTTCCCGTGTATGGCAAGGCCGTAGGATATTTTTGACAAAATTATTGACTTTGTTACATGAATAAGAATGTTTATATGTATACGATTATTTGTATATACTCGTATATAACAGATATCTTGTAATACTCAGCCCATTAGCTAGTATATTTTTATAATGTTAAAGACAGCACAAGCGATGGAGAAATCAAATGAAGGGAGGGGCTATAGAAAGGAGGTGTTGAAGGCAAGGGAAAACCGTTCCGTGTAAATTATTCCATAATCGTGTTTTGCAAATAAAAAAAAAAATCTCTGTATTCGACCAAAATTAGTCTCGAACTGATGCGCATTCCTAGCGAAACGGGTATCACGGGTGAACGGATTGAGGAGAGGAATGCAACTTGGTACTTGCAGTGAGCATTTCTTGTGAAAGAAGCGATAGAACAAGGAAATACATGAAACATTCTGACAGTGCTAAAGAGATGGGAATGATTCTCTCAGGTTGTTCAGTCCCGGTTGTCCAGTTGGTGGGTTTGTTTTTCTGATTTTTTCAGCCACGGTTATATTCTGACTCGGCGTCAGCGCAGAAACGAACTGCTGGTTCGTTGACGGCTTGGATCCTTTCTATCATATCCAGAGCACTAAGGTATCTAGGATCTGGATGTCGTTCCTGGGTGGTCATCCTTATCATCAGTGGATTTGGTTGGTTGGCAGTGTTAGATATAAGCTTCTTCGCTAATTGCACGAGAAACTGGTCCAGTAGCTTGATTTTGCCTTCTTTGTAGACTCTTTCGTTGCTGAAGTGCTTCTTTCGCTGTCGATCGTTGGAGTTGGAGCTTCTGCATTGCTGTATTCGAGATGGTGTACCATGCAGGAAAATTATAACTGATGACGGGTCTGATAAGCAGCTTGTATATCAGTAGCTTCACTGGCTGGCTCAGTCCGGTTCTTCTGGCTAGCAATGGGTGCAAGCGGTGAAACGCAAAGTTGGTCTTCCTTATTTTCTGCCTAGAGTGCGGGTTGAAATTGGACAGCTCGTTGAAGTTTACTCCGAGGTATTTAGCATTTCTTTTGGCTGCTATCGTTGAACCATCAGGGAGCTTCACGGTCAAGTTTCTGCAAGTAGCTGCTGAACGACATCGGTTGCCATTGGTGGTGGGTCTCCTGAAACACACAAGCTCAGATTTGGCAGTGTTTATTTGGATACCGCACTTTCTGTAGTACTCGAAGAGTCTGGAGACGTGGGCTTCCACTTTCCGAGCTGCAATTTTTGCTGCTATCGATTAGGCGTAGGTTAGCGAGTAGTAAGCAAAAAGCAGATTCTCGCAGTCACTTGGCACGGGTTGATCGGACGTCATCAGGTTATATAGGAAGGCACCCAGCTTCGATCCTTGGGTGACTCCGGCTTTAATGGAGATTCCATGATAGCTCTGTTTGCCATCAGTTTTAACACTCAGTTCCGGATTCTATCCAATAAATGGTGAGAAATGTGGGATGCACATGCCCAAAGATTTGAGTTATATACTAGCGTAGGACTAATCTCACCTGGTGAATCTCCTATATACGACAATTTTGCTTGATAATCCAGCGATTCATCCAAGAATACAACTCATCGCTTCGACCAACATTAGGGCTCTCTTTCAAACACTCCGAAGTCCAGTCAGCGAACAAAGGTCGTTGTCTATTTTCTTGAACTCTTGGGTCACTTGGATCTTGTACGGATGAAGGCCCAAGTCCCCATGCGAAAATCCCCAAGTTGAAGTCTTCGAAAGACCGAGCTCTTGAGCACGGCGAGTAATCTACTGCCTTCGGTTCTGCTGGACACTTTCACGGACGGCAGCGATGTTCTCGGACGATCTGGCTTTCCTTTGACGTACGATTTTCGCCTGATAAATTACTGAACCGGTCGTCTCAAGTTTGCTTCGACAGCTAATTTTTCTGTTCCATATACTATAGATAAATTTTTTTTTTAACAGTTTTAAAACAGTTTTTGAGAAAAAAAAATATTTTCTAAAATATAGAACAAAAAAAAGAAAAAGACAAGTTGGGAAAATAATATTTAAAACTGTTATCCACCAAACCTAAGGAAAATCGTCCGAACCGTTTAGACTGAAGTCGGACAGACAGACAGACAGAATTGCGAGACCCACTTTTTAGTCTTCCGTATTAGATAATTATGATTAAAATCTCGAGTTCGGTTTTTTCTTACGTGTGCGTAAAGAACGCTTATTTTGCGCAAATGCCAAAAACGGGATTGCAAAAGCTTAAGTCACTTTTTAGCTTAAGCTTGACTTTAATTTACAAGCTAGTGGCTGACTTATGAATTAAAGAAAATGTAATTCAACAGCTAGTTATTGACTTATGAGTTAAAAAAAATTAATTCATTAGTCAGTTGGTGGCTTGTGAATTAAAAAAAATTTAAGTCATGAGCATGTAAGTGACTTATGAATTAAAAAAAAAATTAATTCATAAGTTAATGGATGAATTCTAATTAAAAAATTATTAATTGGAAAATTTATAAGCTAGCATGATAATTTTACGACACACAAAAGCTTGAAATCTACTTTCGTTAATAATTAAATAATTATGTAGTCAAAATAAGCTTAAGCATTTCCAATCTACCAACTAGCTTATGAATTAAATTCTTTTTAATTCATAAGTCAATTAATTGCTCATGACTTAAATTTTTTTAATTCATAAGTCACTTTGTAGCATATGAATTATGATAATAAGTCACTAACTAACTTATGAATTAAATGTTTGCAATTCACAAGTCATCTACAGACTTATGACTTAATGTGTTTTTAATTCAAAAATTCGTAACCTTGGTCAAAAACACTGCTTCACAAAGAAATATGAGTTGTCACTTTTGATTTCAGAGTCTCAAGAATTTTTTCTAATTAATCAAAATTATTATAAGAGGAAGAATTCAAAAATCGATAAACTCCTTAAAGTTCCAAATAAACCATGCGGAATTACTCAAAATATCCACTTTATGATCATTCAACTATGAAGTCGAATATCTTTGTGGTTTGTGTTCCAAATTATTCAATTATCATAGTTTTAATTTATTAATCAAGGTGGTATTGAGAAATAGTTTTGTTAAATTTTCGGAAAAGATGATTTTGTGCGTACAAGCAGGTTGTGAAATTAACCTCATACCACAAATGTCTCATGTTTGTATGTCTCTGGAAATAAAACTCGAGATAAAAATAAAAATGTAATTTTTATAAAGAGACATTTTTTGAATTTTTTATTTAAAAAAAAAATCTTAGATACACAGGGATTGATTCTTAAAATTATAGTTAAAATTATAAAGGCTGATGGTTTCAAAGTGTTTTATCTTAAAAACTACAAATCCGTAACCTGTTTCCTGGACCTTCGCTTTGAAGCTTCCTCATCGATGATCTTTTTGAGCTTATCGTTATAAATAATGGTGTCTATCATATTACTCAGCTCTTGCATGCCATATTGTGTGATATTTTTCCAAGTATTGGCGACCATTCCATCTGTTATATTGAGTTTGACTTTCGAAAGTCTCAAGAACTGGGGCTTCCTTTGATGCAATTGTCTTCGGTACTCGAATAAATGATAAGCAATAGATGGTGATTCTCCGATCATAATTAATACTTTTTTTTTAACTTAATATCTCTTCGACTTGTTACAAGTAGCTAGATAAGTAGTCGACTAACAAATTTGAAGAGATAATCGCTGGATTTTATATAATGGTGGTGGATTAATGAGATAGATATTTCACAGGATACAGGTAGACAGGGTTAGGGTTAATGATTTAACTACTCAAATAATAGGCAGGTATATTATCAAATCCCTTATTACCTGCGAAAATCTGCAAACTCATTAACATAATCCCCTTAGGAATTATAGAAGTCATTGTTATAGGCGCTAAATATGGCAACGCAGGGGCTGCCAGATAATCTTTTTATGTATGTACATAATTGAATTTGTTTTGAAGATTTCCGAAACATTGAGTGTCGAACAAACGATTGTTTATTAAAACTTCTTACTTAAGTTAAATAAAACAGATTCATTAAATTATAACTTTTTAGGTATGGAGCAAACCAACTTTAACAAATACATACCAGGGCTGTGGCCAGAATTGTGTTAAAAAGGGGCTTGTGTGAATAGATTGCTTTAAAAATAAGACAAGAGCTTAGGCTCATTAATTATAATATTTCAATGCAATTTTAATTACTTGTGAATAAAACATAATAATAATAAAAAAAAAAGGAAAAAGAGTATACAAATTATTTAAATTTTTAAGTATATAAAATACTCTTAATTTGTTTATTGATGGGTTCATAAAAGCAAAAAACTTGGTTTAAATTTTTTTCCTTTTGAAAGAAACCTTATTTTGTTTTTTTATTCCAACTTGTTTTGAGTATTTAAACATTTTTCCAAAATTCTTTCCTCCTTCTTTTGACTTGAAATTCAACTATTTATAATATACATTTATGACGGGCTAGGTTGAAGTATCTGCTAGCAGGAAAATTGACTCCGTGAAATCGTATAATAATCGTTCAATATATGCGACTTCTTCCCTACTCCTTTTGCCCCTTGAAACTCCTTATGAAACGAGTGAGACTGCCAAGTTCTAAATTTATCAGACTTGAATGTTTGTAGTTGAAACAGAGCAAGAGAAGGCGAGGGACAGATTGTTCTCCCTGCCTGTTCATACAGCTTTTGCGAAAATTGAATTCGTGCGGTCCTGCTATAATAAAAATTTCGGAGCTCATATGGAATAGGAGGTGTGAAATAACGCCAAATTTGTTTGAATCCTCTGTACCGGCCAAGCAACTACGTAGCTCCTTTCAGTTGTCCAGGCACCTACATTTTCAAATTTTGAGTTGTTTTCGCTATGCCAAACTGTTGGACCTCTTCATATCTAGTTTTGATGGCGAGATCTGTCGCCAAACAAATAGTATTTGCACAAATATCTGAATACAAGCCTCATCATCCTCTTCATGAGCTTTTGAAGCGTAGTCAGTGTAAAAATGAATTGATTCATCTACCAAGAAAGTGTCGTTTTCTTAGGTAGATGTGAATAAAATTATAGCTTGAAAATCAGCTCTAACAAGTATTTTGGGAATAACGTAGTCAATGTTACTTGAAGTACTCGTAACACTTGACCCTGGTGAATAGCTGATAAAACTTCAACACGACATCATCAAAGATAGAATAGCAGCGAAGTGCCAAACTTCAAGATATTGCGTTGATTCAACATGAACACACAAAATGTACTAAATCCAAAGCAGCCTGGCCTGCCACCATGAAAAGAATAACCGGAGTACTTTTAGGCCGAAAGACAAAAATCTTGATTTACAAGCAATAGCCGATCAGTGATCAGCTATATATTTCAGTTTGGTTCATTAACTCCAAGACATTTATAAAGTAGCTTAACGTTTTCGAGGAGAATAAACTTATAGTATCCTAACTTTAGTATCCTAAGCAACCATTCATGCGTACGTGTCTCCAGGAATGCAGGGGACCTACAATTTTCTGCCGATTCTCAACGGCCAATGAGCAGCACTTGTCATGACATGAGATACTCTAAGAGGATTTGTCAATTCCTCGCAAGAGGCAGTACACTCCTGAAAATAACTTTCTTTGCAGCAGCTAAGAATCGAACCCAAGACCTACCAATGCACTAACCATTATTCCAAGGGGTACTACCAGGGCCGTAGCTAGAGTTGAATTCAAGGTAGGGCATCGGTGATAACAGGTAGGGCGGAAGTAAAAATTTTACTTGATATGAAATAAGATCTGATCTGGTAAAGGTGGTACTTAATTGTCGGGATGGGGTGATAGATAAGTGCTAAACATTCATTTATATAATGGTTTATAATATTATTTCTCTTAACGTATTATATTCAGTATGCTTACATAGATAACATTACAAAGTTCTTTCATTAAAATAACTGAGTTCTTTGATTCGCCATTTATATTAAAAATACGAAGGACTTCACAAAAATCAACAGACTTTGTTCTTTTCTTTTCAAAGGTCAGAAATACCATGCTTGCCTTTCTTTCGTGACTCATTGATAGCCTTTGAGGCCTATTGATTGCAGGCAAAGTTGAAAACGTAGATTCGCACACAGCAATGCTACATCCTATGGCCGCCACAGATGTAATTAGTAATTTTGTTATGACATACCTATTTAAAAGTATGTATGTTTTTATTTATTGTCATATAAAGAGGAGCAATCAAAAAGACTTGGCACTGCAGCTTTAAAGTCTTAAAGTTTGTTGACCTGATAAATTTATCTGTTTTGATTCGTTTATTGTCCTTTAAGAATTAAAAGTATCTTCGTGAAACTGTACATTTTACAAATAGTTTTGTTTTATCACACTTATTTAAGTTTTTTAGTAGATCGTCGTTGTCCGAAAATCTCCTTTGTAATTTAGCTATTAGTGTATCCAACATTTCGAAATACTGAAACTTGAATGGCTGAGCGTTCTGATGTTCTATATTTTGTCTCGCAGAGGAACAGGAATCGTCGCTTTGCTTCTTTCAAAATTTGATGATACATTTTTAATCAAGTTTCCTTATTTTATTTTGGGTGAGTTTAATGATTGTTTTGGCGTCTTTCAATCCTGCGCTTTAGGATTGTAAAGCTTATTGTGAGTTTCACCCGAACAACATTCCACCCTGAAAAATTGACATTTCACTTTTCGCCTATTGTGAGTTTCACCCGAAAAATTGTTATCGTGAACATTCATTTACGGCGGAGTGATATGCCATTGCCAGCCATAATTTTCTCTTATATTTATTAGGTGAACGAGAGCACAATAAAGCGGAAAATGTAAGTTTTTTGTTTATATTTTTAAGATAAGAAAATTTAAAATTCATGTTTTTTGTTAAAGTGCAGGAGAAAAACAATAAAAAAAAGACCAAAGCGATATGAAGCCTAACAAAATGCAGGAGAATCCTGAAATTGCCAAGGGCTTCACTTAAAGCAAATCCGGAGAAAGTGGCCGAATTTTGGAAGTGAAGGGTGAGTTTGAGTGAAAAAAAAGTAGAAATAAGGATAAGGAGAGGATTGTGCCAAACCAACATCGTGGTCTTTGCCAACTCCGTTTTGGTACCCACCCTCTGCCTGTTGTACTGATGAAATCTGGAAAAAAAAAAATGAGGATTAATTCCTTTTCACATTTACGAATCTCCAAAGGATTAGAGTGATCCCTCAAATTCCTTCGAAGTGCTCGCTCCTCAAACATTTGTTCTTCCTCAGATAAGATATGTAGCGCTATGCTATGCTTTATTTATGATAATTATCCTTTCTTTATTATAAAATAACTATTTAATTTTATATCCTGAAATTTTTATTTAAAAATTGTCAAAACAAACATATATGTTTGTTCAAACTCACAAGAAGGTCTGTTCATTTTCCGAACGCGATAAGTCTGCTGTTTAAAAATAGGTATGCAAATTATTCGTTTCAGATAATCCAATTAAAAATTGGGAGCCACAATGAGTGGCACTACTAGCACAGCCACAATTTTATCTCTTTTGCAAGTAATCTCGACAAATAACTGATGTCCCAAATTCAATTATAGCACTATTTTAGTTAACAGAGAATTTGGATGTGGCATTTTATTTTCCGTTTCCATCACAGTGGAACGAGAATTTATTGCGGGCCTCATTTTTCTGAACATGCCTATTTTTCGAACTATCACTCCTGATTCGAAGTGAAATTTTTATTCGGGCGAAACTCATACTAGCTTTGAAAATTTCAGGGGAACAAAATTTTTCGGGGGAAATGTTTTCCGGGCAAAACTCACAATAAGGCTGAATATTTTTTTGGCCACAATCAAGGCCATTGGGATTCCAAATTGAGCATCACTTTTTTAATGTCCACACTCTTGGCGACGTAATCACTCTTAAATCTGTCATTTCTAACTTCATCCAGTCATCAAAATCAATGAATAAATATCGTGTACAACTTTTGTAATGGCCAAGTGTCCTGACCAACTCTGTTCTTAGAGCCGGGAAATCCTTTTTTCACCATACAATTCAGCTATTTTTCCATGCTGCAAAAATTCGTGTAACATGATGTATTGATCAAAAAATAAACGAATGAAAGTCATTTCCGAGATAACTCTATGACTAAATGCAAGCGATGGTTACAGTAGTGGACGTAAGGGATTTTTCGGCCCAATTTATTTTCTATTCTGGTTATGTTATTAAACGTTAATTCAGTAAAATTGTCTGCATCCAGATTTTCAGTAGTAGTTACTGTCAGCAACGACTCATTGACAGTTCCATCTTTAACGTAGCGTATTGCTATTGCAATATTTTCGCGGTTATTTTAATCTCTCGTACCTTCTTCCATTATTTTAAACCAGTTTAGGTCCGATTCTTAATCATCTTTATTACAGAATTCGGCGAATGAACTAAAGTGACAGTTGAAAGTTCATAAATGATAAGGTAATTTTAGGAATCGACAATGTAGTTCATCCGGCGAATTTCATAATTCAGTTTTACAGCGGATGCGAAAGGTCAACGAATCGGGACAACTCACCGGAAGTAAAATTCTGCGAATTCTGTAATCGACATGAATATCTTTAACAAAAGAACTTCGTTCTGCTATAATCATTGCTTGAATTATTTGATTTTGAATTTCAGGTGAACGATATGTTGCAATTTGTGTATATGAGTAAGAAACTCTTCCAAATTTGGATCTTTCATGCAGGTGCATTCAAACAAATTCTGAAATAATCTTTGTTCTTTTTCTTCTTCCAAAATATAATTTCCACGCAAAGCTAATTCGTTGCCATATTGTATAACCTCAATAATAGACCTAACGTACTACCTATGACTTTCTAAGGCTTTTTGATGTATCAACGTTTCAACACTGCTAGTTTTAGAGACTCTATTTAATTTATCCTGCCACATCGCCATAGCTTGATAATTGGAAATGGATTTTTCGTGTTTTGGAAAACCAATTTTTGAATCAGTGGTATTACGATACGATAGTTGATTTTTAGGGTAGGGCATTGGAGGTTTTAAGGTAGGGCATTGCCCCCTAATGCCCTCCCCTAGCTACGGCCATGGGTACTACACTTAAATTTTGTTTGTTTAGTTCTGTTCTAATAACAGATTTGAAGCAACCTGAAGAATGGAAAATTCTTCGCGAAAATTGGATCAATATCTTTCGGAAACTTCACATAACTACATTGGAACAAAAGATTTTTCTCAATCTTGATGCTTCCGAGGTCTCTTTTTTGCCACAGAAATCTCTCAATGAAGATTTTTTGTTTCTCTTCAATTTTGTCCTATATTTTGTAAAATATTGCTTATAGCGGCTGTAGTCCTTAGTCGTGGCTTAATTTTCCCTCTTCTTGAGTAAAAATCAAAAACCTTGCTGATACTCCAAAGACTTACCGACCGACCGGATTAGATTTGTCCATTTCCTATTTTGGGAAAAGATTGAAGAACTGCTTTTTTAGTGTGCATCATTCAGAACGTTATTAGCCAGTATGAGATAGATATAAACTATTCTGTTTAATATGCTATCGCAGCCAGAGAACTGAGCTCATGTTGCCCCGAGATGATGACGTTTACAAAGTGTTCCGTGTTGAACCCGATGAAACAGGGGCTCCTTCAATTGCAATCTCATATCAATTCGAAGGTAAAAGTGGCAAAGAAGTGTAGAGTTCTCCAGCTTATAAATCAGGGAATTTCTCGGAATCATTTTTTTATTATTATTATTTTATTATTTATTAATATCCTTTAAAGCTTAAGACACCAAAGATCGTTTTGATTATTCTCCCTACAGATAGCATTCAGTTGTGAAAATATAAACTATTTTTTTCTTGGTAGAAATTAGTGGCCTAACCTTCAGATTACGTGAATCAGTAAACCGTCGTTCTGTACAATAGTTGTTAGTGGACCACTTTTGTTTCGGTGTGTTGCGTCAATGGTTCCGTTATTGTACATTTCAGTTGCATCAGATTTCGAAAAATTGTTGGTAATAGGTAACCAGCGCATCTTACTCTAGTTGAAAGAATGCAACTCTAAAAGCTCATTCAGTACTCATGCTCATATGGACGGCATACACCATTGCCCGAGTTAGACTACCTATTAGATCGATGGTGTAAATGCTGAATATAATCAGCGAGTTAACAGCTCACACCTCAAGACCATTTTTAATATCGAAGATTGCGGTATGCAATTGTTAATGACACAGAAACTGAAGATATCGACAATGAATGATAAAAAAAAATTATATACTAAAGTTAATTTTTCTGTATTCAAATAAAAAATTATTCACTCGTAATTAAAAAAAAACATCTGATTACATATCATGGATTATGCCTACGGGGGAAACCATGTAAAAAAAAAACGCGCCCTGCATTCTACCTCGAAGGAAACGAGTGCATCGTCATAATATATTCGCTTTCTCAGCGCTCTACTCCGAAAACGATTAATTTTACAGAAAAATGCGGGACATTTTTTTTGACAATTTCACGACAAACAATTTTTATAATGACCTTTATTGACCTCTGAGCAACAGATCGCGAGATATTTGCGAAAAAACTGATTTTTGTTACCTTTTGACCCTTATAACTTTTTTAGCCGGCACGATATTAATGTCGATTTTTCACATCTTCGTAATAAAGGTGATACAAAAATTCAGCTCACTAGGAATTTTTCCGCAGATAAAACCTAAAATGACTGGACTATTATTCGTTACTTAATTTTATCCCACCGAATTACCACGACTTTTATAAAAAATTGAAAACTTTTTCTATGGACAGAGACGTTGGGCTGGTTGAGTACGTAGATGACGAAGAAGAATGAAAGTTTACACATAGTTCCTAGTAGTGTAAACTTAAACTTAACTTTCTAACTATTTTGTAGTTAAAAGCGATAATAATTTTTTTTTCATAACCTGTTTTTCAAATTATTGGTGTAACCATAGCTGGGCATTAACTCGTTAATCCGTTAATCGTTAATTAACGAAGTTAAAATTTTGATTAACGGATTAACTTTTAAATTAACTTTTAAAAATGTTAACGGAGACCTTAAATCCGTTAATCCACGGTAAGTCCGTTAATCCAATGCCTGCTATTTACCGCGCAGCGCGAAAAACAGGTTCAGACAAGTATGAGACAAGTGCCGTGCGGCGCGTGCCGCGGGTGAAACAATAACAGTTAGGTACGTATTATATTTTGATGGCGCGTGCGAGTGAGAAAACTGCGAAGAGATTCGTTTCGTTTGATCATTTCATTATGCCGGTCGTCCACTATGGGCGCGATAAGTTCAACCAACTTCGTTCAACTTTTTATTCAACTCTTTCATTGGATAAACGAATTTACAACCTCTGACACTAGTGCAGCAACTTACGTAATTCACGTTGAGCAACTAAAGTTGAACAAAATGCGTTTGGAACCCCGTACACATAATTGACCAACTTTCCCATATGTTGATTAACCCCGCACATCTAGTTGATCAACTCTTAAAACTTATTCCAGTGTTGAATAGCTCCGTACACCTAGTTGACCAACTTACTTAAATGTTGAACAACCTCGTACACTAGTTGATAAACTTGTTCGATTTTGACAGAAAAAATTTTTTTTCGAATTGATCAACTGCGTTTTCGATATTGTTGCTCAACCAGTCGATGAACGAGTTGATACCTTCGTACACTTAACCAAGGATCACTCGTTGGGAACGCGTTGAACGCACCACCATAAACAAAAAACTTAAACGTCAAACCTGAAATAATTTTCACTTCAGTTCGGTACATACATTTATTGTCGCACGCCTTCGCTTTAAAATATTCTTAAATTTGTTCCGTATGAGTATGATTTCCTCTAAGAAAAAAAAAGTGGCTGCCGCATTAATAATATTAGAAAATGAACGACAAAGGAAGAAAAAACAGCCAAGACGATTCTGGGTAGATGATTTTTTCTTGAGTCGCGAAGAAAATTGTTTTTTCAATGAAATATATGAGAAATTAAAATCGATTGATCCCACCGCTCCATGAATTCGAATTCAAAGTTTAGGCAATTGCATTTTCGAGGAAATTTGAGACCAAGCCAATTCCCTGGCATCTCGATTTTTATAAGAGGGGCTCTTGATGTCCCATATATTGGGCTTTTCCTCAATTGCTGAAATCATTTGCAAAATTAATTCCGTGGTTCACTCTGATTTTTTATCACCTTCCATGACGAAAAACCAAAATAAACTACAGTTTGCAAGTTGCAACAACTGCAAGTTCATGGCAACGCAATAGTTCAACCACGTAGACACATTTCAGTGCAGCCAACGCAACGCAACACAATATTACGTCAAAAAATACCAAAGAAAATTAAAAAGTTGATCAACGCGTTGAACAAATAATGTTCAACACATTATCTTGAAAATGTTGCTCAACGTGTTGATCGAACATTTTCAAGGAGCAGCACGAGCTCGTACACTACCCGTACACTTGTTGCGCAATTCGTTGAGCAACGGCCAACAACTAGATCCAACCCGTTGGTTGAACAGAATTGAAGGCACCGTACATTAGAGTTGAATGCGTTGAATTCGAAATTTGTGCGTTGATCGCCTAGTGGACGACCGGCATTACTTAACTACGGTGCTCAGAGTAAATAAATATAAAAAATTCAATTTTTATCACATGTTTACGGATTATCGATTAACGTTAACTTGCATTAATTCTTCCGAAATTTAACGCTTTAACGTTTAACGAAGCTAACTTTTTTAGTAGCGGATTAACGATTAACGAAGTTAACTGCTTGATTAACGGTGCCCAGCTATGGGTGTAACCAACTTTCTTTTTTAAATTTGTTCCAGTATCCAAGAAGCAGTAGTGGTGTAACCCACATAAAATCCAGTAATTAATAACTTAAAGAGAAGATTAAGGTCTTAAATATAAGATATCCCACTAGTTATGCCATAACTGAAGTTTATTTTAAATAGGAAGCTAATAACAAACATTTCTTTTTCGTTAACTTTTTAAACCGTGATTTTCTCAATAAGTGAATATTGGGGTTACGCCACTTCTGCTCTCAGTGCCTCATATATAAAACATCAAAAAGAAATCATTTCCAAACAAATCAATTCAGCTACTCAGACCACCCCTCTACTGCGTTCTAGGCTTATAATCTTCTAATTTTACTATGAGAAAGAAAAATGAAACTCGTTAATATTCTTTTCATGCAAACTTCCTTCTCTCTGATTGGGTCCCTACGTATTTGAAATTAAAATCAATATTTAGCTCGGGCCCACATAAAAATGAACAAGCAAAACGAAAACGAACAAACTCCACAACTACTAATTCCCCGAATTATTGGTTAAGGGCTTGTCCCTCCGGCAAATAATGGCCATGGAAATTGTTTCTATGAAACTGAAACTCACATCGAATCGAAAACCGAAGAGGTAATTTTGAAACTTTTGCTCTGTGTGCATTAATATTTTTTATGGATTTTTGGATTGATAAAGTTTTTCATACACTGAACAGAAAAATATTAAACAGAAGTTAGTCCTTCATTAAAAAGTTTTTATTTGTTGGGAAGCATGGGAAAGTTGTCAAACTCATTTTGTTTTACGAGCTGTACAAAAAATCTATGTGTAAGGCTGGTATACTTACAAAACAAAAAAAAACAAATACACTGCTGTCTTTGGGTTGTGTCGGACGCTTGTGACACGTAAAACATGTTCACGTTTTTGGAATAAAATACCAAATTTAAATCATTCGCCATAAATCCGCTTTTAAAGTATCTCATGCGAATAAAGTAAGAACCAATATGAAATACCTAGTCACATGAAACATGCCGGTATAATAATGGCTGGCGCCTGGGAGCTGGGACTAGATTTTTAGGGCACACACTGGTTGATTCAAACCAATTATAGCTGGTTTTCAGTTTCATTTTGATAGAGTTTTAACACGCAAACAACAACAAGTTAAGGTCAGAGAGATAATTAACTTAGAGTGTTGAAATGTTAAGAGTTAAGATGGCTCCTAATTCCATTATACCAATCAGAGTGAACATAAAATGCATTTAAATTGTTGAAATCAGCAACAACAATGGTTGAAACAACATTTACAACAACAATTCTCTAACTAGATATACCAGGTCTAAATAAATCAAATGCACGACTGGATCGCACGTACTTGTAATTATGCAAGCAAAGCTTAAATATTTGTTTTTTCAATTAATAACTTTTTACTTGCGACTTATAAGAACGCGAACTCCAGATCAAAGTTGACATTACGATGATAGCGAAGACGAAAAAAGTTGGTCTCGCAATTCTGTCTGTCTATCTTTTCGATTTCGACTACAGCCTAAACTGCTCTGCCGATTTTCTTTAAACTTGGTAGATAGTATTTTTAATTTTTTCCCCCCAAAGGTTTTGTTCTTTTTTTTTACCAAAAATAACGGTACCTGCCATATGATTTTCTTTCGAAATCTTTTAAATTTTTTTTTTTTCAAAAACTCTTCGACAAGTTTTTTTTTAAATAAATATCAAAATATTTCATTAAGTTAAAGCTAGGTAATGGTTGAAAATTTTTTTTTCGAAAAATGGTTTTAATGCTAAAGCTCTCAAACAGTTTGAATAGTATTGTGTATTCGAATTTTTAAGACTATACCCCCTATACAAAAATGTTAAACAATGGTTTTTAAAAATCGTTTGTTTCTCGAAAACGGCGCCTAGACTTTTGGTAAGGTTTTTTTTCTTTTAATTAATTCTTACGATCTTTTATTCAATAAAAAATAAAATGCACGACTGGATCGCACGAACTTGCTCTTATGTAAAAGTACTTTGGAACTTAAAATACATTTTATAAATATAAAACATGGATTTAATAAGAAGAAGAATGTTCAAATGCATGAAATTGCTGCCTGATTTCCAGATAAGTATGAATTTATGCAAGCAAAGCTGATCTGAATACCATTTTAATAAGGTTTATACGTCCAAGACTCGAGTATAAATCACATCATTGGGCAGGCGCAGCACAAACTTCTCTCCTTTTATTAGATAGAACGCAGAACATATCGTTAAAACTGATAGGAAACAGAGCTATCATGGATTCATTATCATCTCTTGAACACCGTCATCGGGATGTTTCATGTATTTCCTTGTTTTAACGTTTCTTTCACAAGCAATGCTCACTTGAAGTAGCCAATTGCATTCCCCCTCTATCAGTTCACCCGTGACACTCGCTTCGTTAGGAATGCTCATCAGTTTACCCTCGACCTCGAGCCTAATTTTTGTCGTACCGTCAAATATAGAGATTCGTTTTTTAGTTTCACAACACGATTGTGGAATAACTTACCCGGCACGGTTTTACCTAGCCATTTAAGTTTGCAAACATTGCAAAAACCTATGTTCATCGACACATCCTATCTCTCCTCTTCTCTCCTGATTTCCCCGTCGTCTTGTGTTTTACATTATAAAGGTCTCTTAATATACCTTTGAGCGCGTGCGAATTGCGAATTATAAGAAAAAAAAAAAATCTGCAGGGTTTTTGGCGACATCGAATGTGTAGTCCTGGTCATTCCATACAACGTGATCTCTGATGCACATACTGGAAACTTATTCTGTTCGGTTTTCTAAATACAAGTGCCACCTATTGATAGGCCTATAGGGAGGGTTTACGACAGAAGACAGTATTGAGTTTTTGAAGCATTACATTCTATGCTACTTATGGTTCCCCATTTTACAATGCTTTCGTGATCAGAATTTAATGAGCTGCCGTTCTAAAACTATATCCGAAGGACAAGGACGTGAATTTTGAAAACGAATATAAGAAACTGAGAGTACTGTCATCAGCAAAACAATTTTGTGGATTAGAAGTTTAAGACAAAAGATCATTAAATAATATCAGAAAGAGAGTCGGTGTCAGAACGGAGACCTGTGGAACACCAGCATTTATTTTATCAATTATTGTAGACTTAAAACCGTCCAAACAACATGTATTGAGGGGTTCGAAAGCTAGTTTCTAACCCAACGAAGAAGTGATTCATCAAAACTAGATCCACGCGTTATCGATAGAGGAGCTTAATGCTTGATTGAAATGTAAAGTGCTATAAGCGTACTTTCCCTAAGACGATGTTAAGATTGTGTCTGTCCACTGTTCAGTGAGTTCACCAGTCAGCCTGTTGAACAAATTCGTGATAAATATTGTAAAAGGAAAATGTCTTCACATATTCCTGAATCTGGAATATGTAATTAGAATGCAGAGATTTCATAGGAAACTTATTAAGTTTATTGCATCCACGTAGTTGTATCTTTGAGTTTTGCCTGAAAAATTCTCTTGGAAAATGAAAACAAAATTAATTTTTTCAACAAATACGACTCAGGTTTCTTCTTGAAAACAAATGGTCATGGAGTGCCGGAATCAACAATTATCAGGAAAATAAAACATAAACAAACTAAAGTTGAAAAACGCCGGTACCTCTCCTGTTTATGTTTGTAAAGTAAATAAAATGCACGACTGGGTCGCACGAACTTGCTCTTATGTAAGAGACTAGGAATTTTAAAATCGCATGTTATTAGAGAAAACTGTTCATAAGGATCAAATTATTTTTTAAATTCTTTTAGTAGTTAGAGACGAAAACATAATGCTATCCAAATATGAATTTATGCAAGAACAAAAATTATAAGTCGTTGTAGTCGTTTCTTAAAAAAAGCTTTTATGTACAAACCTTTTAAAAGCTTTTAAAGAAAAAATTTTGGTACGCTAATTTAAAGTTTTTATTATTGTTCGAATAAAAATAAAATTTACAAAAAAAAATATTGAGCTGTTTCTGAGATATCGAATTTTCAAAAAAAAAAACGAAAAAATAGATTTTTTTTTCAAAAATTCAAAAAAATATTTATTTTAAAGTTTTGAAATGCAATGTGTTTTAGACTTTTTAGAAGCTTTTCTATAAAAATTTTCATTAAGATCCGTTATGTGGATAATGAGAAATTCAAAATTCGAAAAAATGGTTCTAAGGTAGGTACAAGCTGTAATATCTTAATTTCAATATTTTTTTTATTAAATTAAAGATCGTAAAAATTAATTGAAAGAAAAAAAAATTTATCAAAATTCTCTGAACCGTTTTCGAGAAAAATACGATTTTTGAAAAGCATTTTTTTTAATTTTTTAGCATTTGTATGGAAGGTACCTTTATTTTTAGGTAAAATAAATTTTTTTTCTCACATCTTGTAGATTATATTGAGAAACTTTTATTTATCAAGTTTAAAAAAAATCTAGCAAGGGGTTTTCGAAATATTGAGTTTTGAAAACAAAATTTTGAAGTTTTTTTTAAAAATCCAAAAAAATTTTTTTGGAAAACTTGAGTACGCAATTCTATTCAGGTTCTTGGGGAGTCTTAGCAAAAAACATGATCAAAATCGGCTGTACCGTTTTTGAGAAAATCAAAAACAAAAAAAATGGTTCCATGGGGGGTACCCTCAATAACCATTTTTCTGAAAATTTTTTTCAACAAATACCTAGCTTTAATTAAATTAATTTTTTTTGTGTTTTTATTTTTAAAATCTGTAGAACAGTTTTTGAGAAAAAAAATGTTTATAAAATTTCGAAAAAAATTCGTATGGCAGGTACTGTTATTTTTGGTCTTAAAAAATCAAATCAAAAAACATCCGGGGGGAAAAAATTAAAACCCATATCTACCAAGTTTGAAGAAAATCGGCCGAGCCGTTTAGCTGCAATCGAACGGACAGACAGACAGACAGACAGAATTGCGAGACCCACTTTTTTAGTCTTCGCTATCATCGTAATGTCAACTTTGATCAAAATCTCGAGTTCAATTTTTTTTCCGAATGCATAACTTGCCTTATAGTACCTATAAGTCGCAAGTAAAAATTTGTCGTGAAATATTGTTTCCATGTGGGTAGAAGAAATTTATGTTTCGAAGAGCTCTTCGAAAAATTCAATCATATCCGTAAATACAATGCTAGAAAAGTAATTTATGTGTAGCCCAGAGACATATTCGCTCTATCTATGGGTGCCAGTGGTCGCTTACACTTAGCTAAGAATATTTTTTGAATTGACCTTCAAAATGTTAACAATAAGCATTTTGTATTGTTTTCGGAGAACTGTATGAATTAAGACCTTGGACCTTAAACTTTGAGTCATCTACCAATGGATCTAGTTCATCAAACTCAGGAGATATAAAAAGAATGACACCTCCTGAAATTTATTTACAATATCCGAGAGAACACCAAACACTAATAAAACAATAAATATCAATAATTATTTCAATTAATTCTTCTCGTCTTTGTGTGAACATTTAAGCGCAATCGTTTCAGTAGATTTTGGTCCATAATCTTAAACTAGAAGAGTAAATTATGATATTGATTTTGTTTCAGCATTTTTATTTTCGATACTATGTAGGTTTGAACTTCTGTACTTCATTCAATAATAATGAAAAAGTCGAAATCGAAAAATGGTTCTAGTAGTAGTAGTAAAAGTAAAAGTTTGATTTTATTGAACAAAAAAAATTTTTAAAAATCATCTTTACAAAAAATTCACAATACATATATCTATAGCATTGGCTTTTGCCGTCTGTCAGAAGAAAAAGAGTATTATTTTCTAATGATTATGATTTAATTTGATTTATAAATATTTAAGAAATATATACATATATCTATAGTAAACTAATATTAAAAGTGTAAAATTTTCTCATGTTATTAAAATGCTTCATTTAAAATTTGGTTGCAATATCTTAAGGCGGTTTTCACATAACCATATAACACAGTCAATCCTTGGCCGTTTGGGGCTTCAACAGCTACACTCGAAGTTAAGGTAGGTTTTCCCCAATATGCGTGTCTTATTTCTTTCAGAACGGGGCAGATGGCTAAGAAATGAAATGTGTTTTCTAATGGTCTAAGGTTACAAAGTGAACACTCTGTATTTCTCACAGGGCCATTCGGTTGGAAATTCAGACGAAGTAGCTCCCCTCTGGTTTAAAAGATTGTAGAGATTGTATAAATCGAATATCGGTCATTGAAGTTATACTGAAGTTCTAGCCGTGACCTCAAGAAAATGGTTTTATGGTCAACAATATCTTAATTTAGAATTTTATTTTGTAGTGTATTATACGCAATACGTTTTATGTTCCATGTCGATATTTTTTTTCAATAAATAAAATGGAATCGGCAGGTGTCGAATCAGGCAATATTGGGGGCTAGTGGATATCATCACTTTCTTACTTCGTGGGAGAAAAATTTCTCGTAGAATTAGCATCGTAGCATGAGCTGTGTGTGACATGGCCCGCTAGCGGTCACTGAATTGAATTGAATGTTACTGAATTGCGAATGTCATGCTCAAAGAAATATGTCTCAATGACGCCACTGCCCCCACCCGCGCGGCGCTACGAATGTGTAGTGATCTTTCGTGTATCCATCGAGTGTTTTCAGTGCCCCAATAGCGGCTATTCTGTTTATTAATAAAACCAGACAAGGTGAAAAGTACTTCATCGCTCAAAATGATTTTAGTTTTGCTCCATAGATAACATTTTAGATGCCCCATAATAAATTGTTATCGATCACTCATACAAAAGTGAAAATCAAATAAATTGAACCTGGAATATAAGACCCAACCTGTAGATCTTTACAATTAAGTGAAATGAAAAAAAAAAAATTTAAATTGTAGATGCCATATTCGAAAAAATACAATTTTAGAAAACTATTTTTTAAAACTTATTTGATTATTTTTAGATAAAATAAAACCTTTTTTCATACATCTTGTAGATAGTATAAAAAAGTTAATTGTCAAGTTTAAGAAAAATTTAATTTGAGCCGAGCATTTATCATAATATGTAAGTCGGATCAAAATGTTAAGTTCGATTTTTTTTTACGACTGCATAGTTTGCCATAGTAACATCTACCACTTTTTGACAGTAAGGCACAAAAAAAAAAAACTATTTTGGGAGTCAACTTTTTATAGTAATGGAAAGCCAAATTGGCGACTCCAATTCTGATACAGATTTGAATTCTATGATTTTCTGAAATTGATAAGTTTTGAAATAAAAATTAGCAACCTTTGACTTGGATGAAAAATATAGTTAACAATATTCAGCAACTTTGTAAGTTATACCAAAATGTAGGACTATTCAAGACCTATGTTCGGATATATCGACCGTGTTTTATGAATAGCGCCTTCATTCCCATAGACAGATTTTTTTTATATATAATTAGCGCGCACCCAGGGGGTTATGAATAAACTTATAATGATCTAAATACCACAGCGCGAGCGATTTCGAAAAGGCGTTTTACTTTGTCAATAGAGAATTTATTTGGCTTGCCTTGCTCGGGAGGGGCATCCCGGATAAATTGATCGCTATTATCAGGGCTACATATGAAGGATCCAAATGTCACGTTCTGCATAAAGGAAGGTTGTCATAGGAGTTTGAAATCCAAAGTGGTGTTAAACAGGGTTGTATACCTTCAACAATACTGTTACTGTTAGTAATGAGTGATGTGCTGCATGCAGCTTTGTCGACTTTAAATGGAGGAATTCAGTGGAATCTGCTATCATACCTGAAACATCTAGACTACGCGGATGATGTGTGCTTACTCTCTCATGGATCTCCATCAAATGACAACAAGGGTGGAGAGAGAAGCCGAAACCGTCGGGCTTAAGATCAATACGGCAAAAACTAAAAGGATCAGCCTTGGAACTTCCTCATCTAGTCAAATAGATATTTCAGGACAACCAGTAGAGACGGTAGAGAGTTTTTAATACCTTGAGAGTATTGTCTCTACTGATGGCGGGACCGAACCAGATATAACCAGCCGAATCGGGAAAGCAAAGGTTGCGTTCGGAATGCTGTCCAAAATATGGAAAAACAACTCTATAAGCCTAAAGACCAATCTACGACTGTTCCGATCCAATGTAGAATCCGTGCTTATTTATAGATGCAGCACTTGGAAAGTAACACCCACTGTCACAAGAAAGCTGCAAACGTTCGTGAATGTGAAACATCTTGCGGATTTGCTGGCCTAATCGTATCTCCAATGATGAATTTCATGCGAGCACAGGTCAGGAACCCATTGAATCTATAATACGAAAACGTAAGTGGCAGTGGATTGGACATAATCTTCGAAAAGGCCACGAGTGCATTGCGAGCAAGCGATGCAATGGAACCCTCTCACGCAGCGAGGCAGAGGAGTGGGCCGACCCAGAAGTACTTGGCGAAGAACGGTCGAAGAGGAATCAGCACAACTGGGGAAGAGTTGGAGAGAGCTGAGGAACATCTCCAGAAACCGTACACGATGGCGCGTAGGAGTAGTGGAGGCCCTATGTGCCGCAAGGGGAACCTCGCTTACGTAACAGGTCCGAGGACCTAAGTAAGTAAGTAAGTAGTAAATCACAATGAGGGGGAAAAATCGAGTGGGGTAAGGTATTCCACATTCGAGTAGTACGGCTAAAGAAAGAATCTCTGTATTTTACAGTACGCCCGAAATTAGTCTCAAGAGTAAGTCATTGCGCATTCTAAGCAAGACGAGTGTTTCAAGTGTGGAATGTAGCTGATGAATATATCATTAGAGTACTGTTTATAGAAGAAGCGATAAAACAAAGTAAGACAAGAGACAGAGACACGGTGTTCGAGAGAAACAAAAGTTTCCGTAATAGAGCTGTCTCCAATTAGTCCAATGGCTGTGCTTTATATTCTGTCTAAGATGTGAAGGTGAGTTTTAGGAGCACCTGCTAGGATATGGGAGTTATATTCAAGCTGAGGCCGAATGTATGCCTTATAAATTATAGCCAGATCAGAAGGAGAAAAAAAAACTACTTACATCTTTTCAGGAAGCATTTGGCCACATTTTTTGCAGCATCAAATATGTGATCATGCCACAAAAGATGGTCGGTAATACACATACCGAGGACAATAAGCTTTTCTGTTTCCTCGATAAAAGTGCCATTCATGTAATTATTGACATTAAAAATTATTGCAAACCAAATATGTTGGCAACCTTGCAACTGAAAGTTTTCAAGATGTAGGCCTACATATATATCACAAGGCCAGTAAAAATTTTGTGTAGATACTATTATATGTAAGTATAATAAATAAATTAGAGGCTCGTAGGGGACCCCTACAATTTTGTGCCGAAACCGGACGACTAAGGTGAAAAGCTTTTCGAATGTTCCTGGAAAGCCATAATTTCGGAGGATCTGTCGCTTCCATGGAAGAGACAGTTCCCCTGATGTTTTTTAGATGGCACTGGCTGTAATCCAGCCCACTAACCATTACACCAAGGGCTATCAGATATATATAAATTTCTAAACTTAATTGAATTACTGTTTGTTATAGTTATTTAGATGAATCCGATGTGCGTTACGGTTGTGACCTTATAAACTTGGAGATTTGCAAATTATTCATTTAATATGCATTGGGTTTTATTTTTTGCAAAAAGGCTATGTCACTTTCTATTTTATATTTTTAATTTACATAAAAGTACTATTAATTAAATATTAAACAAAACTATAAAAACTGTCAAAAAATTAAGTTGGCAATCGTTACGAGTGTGAGAAAGTAATAAGCTTGACCTAGAGTAATTTTTGAGCATGAACGAAATCAAAACTAAAATGAAAATTATTGTTACCGTATCAGTAAAATCATTTCTCACAACTAACTTCGTGTAAGTCAGTATGCATGGTCTTCTGGGAATATTAAGTTTTCCCACTTAATAGTAAAATAACATTTTTTTTTTTGAGTTAGAAGATTCCCACTATAAGTCTCTATAATTTCTATATGGAACAGATTGCGGTATTAAATTGACTGTTTGAATCACAAATTTCATACCTGGGAATAATATGTACATACGTATTTTTGTTACGAGTCTGACACTTGCCACCTTATTATCAATCAACTGCACAAAAACTTCATTTCTATTTACTATTGAATAACAAAATACAGGGTTTTTTACCTATTCTATAAAAAAATAACTTCTGGAGCAGCTAACTACTATTGTTGAGTGAGGGTTGATAATGGCATCAACCTGTAATACCACTCTCTTTTTTTATTAAAAAATATTTTCCTTATGAGTTTCCACAATCTTTCTAAAAGCAATATCCTGCCTTTACTTAGAAATTAAAATGCGCAATTGCATGCAACATTGATTGAATACGAGTATGCCCACTCATGTATGCACGCAAAAGTTACTTTAAAGTAAAACCCACTTATAATACATTGAATATAAGAATTTTGTATGTCGTTATATAAGAATATTGGGATTGTTTTTGATATTGAAAACTTTGTCATTAAAAAAAACATGATTGAGGGTTCATATACAAGGACTATTTTTTTTTCTTTTAATACATTTTTATTCACATTAATCCTATAACTATCTTAAAGCTTGAAAAAAATTCATAAAAACTAGTCTACAATAGAGAACTAACAAATAACTTACTCGCCCTATGCGGCAGCTCGAAATTATTGGTAAACAATATCTTATTTTTAATACCTTTCGGCCTTAAAACTTTAATACTTATAATCTTATAGACTATCGGTTTTTAATTTATACCGAGAATCAATTAAAAAAAACTCAGAATCTTATCATTATCATTCATAAAACTCCACTAAACCTACTTAAATAAAATAAATAAATAAATTTGGTGGTGCAACAGCTCGGAGTGAACCAGGACCTAGTGACTTACAACTCTCAACCATTCATTGGTGCGTGTTACCAGGAACGGAAGGGACCTACAATTTTCTGCCGATTCCGAACGGCTAATGAGCAGCACTTTCCATGACAAGAGATACTCTTGGAGAATTTGTCAATTCCTCGCAAGAGGCAGTACACCCCTGAAAAAAACTTTCTTGCAGCGGCTGAGAATCGAACTCGAGACCTTCCGCATGATAGTCCAACGCACTGACCATTATGCCAAGGGAATAAACTAAAACTAGTTAAGACTAGAAAAGCCACAGCACCAGTTTTTTGGTTTTTATAATTTTTTGTGGTGCCAGCCTGACTGTCCCTAGGCTAAATTACACTTGAACTTTTGTAAGTCGCCCAAGAAACTATCCTCGACAACTTTCTATCTACCGAAACCATATGATAAGGTCCATCACAATGTAGGTCTTATTGTTTATCAATTGTTACCTGTTACTTCTCTTAATAATCGTCCTTAGAGTAGTATGCCCCAAAAATTAGGCTATTGCTCAAGGATATCGTTCTTGCAATGTGACCCCGAATCAGCTTTAACAAAATAATATCAATTCTGTCATAATGTTAGCTACGTTGAATAGAGCCTGGTTGTAATAATAATGTTACAACTCCGACTCTGTCTATGTTCTGTGTAACCCATAGCAATGTGTTAGACACTGCCTCTCAATCCACCCAAACGTTTCAATTTGAGATGAGTCAGCGTTGAATCAAATCGAACACCCTTAGGCAATTATCGGCTGGATATTTTTTATAATTAGCGCACACTCAAGGGGTTATTACTACCCTCAAAATTATTAACACAGTACGAGCGTTAGGAAAACAAGGAAGGGTTTAAAGGGAGATACCGATGCACATTAGTTTTAAATTTTTGAATACGAGTATTACAATGGAAAGGAAAAATAGAGCTGGGTAGAGCATTCCACATTCGTGTAGTCCGGCTAAAGAAAGAATCTCTGTATTTCACAGTACGTCCAAAATTGGGCTCAAGGGTAAACTGATTAGCATTCCTAAAAGCACGACTATTACAGTTAAATTGTTTAAGGGGAGGAATGCAACTGGCTATTTCGCTAGAAATAATGAAAGACAAGAAACATTCCGACGGTGCTCGAGAGATTCAAATGTTTCTGTTATACTTCTATCATTTATCATTTTTAAAGCTCTCTTTTGGATTCTATCCAAGAGACTCAGGTGTGGATGAGGACCATGTAGCAAGCAAGTCACCTTCACGTTTCGTAAGGGTAAAGGCTGCCCTTAGCAGGCTTTTACATGTCTGTCGAAATGCATATATTGATTCAAAGCATCTGGTCAAGGTAACTTGTGTCCACCAATGGCAGTCCATGTGGATCTACCAGCTTGCGTCCAGAATAGTTTCAGGTTTCTGAAAGTTAATTTTAAACTCAATTGAAAGCTCAAGTGACCTCAACTCCAAAGTGCGTTTCGCCCAGGTACAACAGTGGGCTCATCAGTTAGATGCTGTCGTACACTTCTAAGACGCAAATATTGGTCGATTTTTACCGACTCTTATATAAAATTTACATTAATAGACTGTGAATTTCATTTTTCTAGGGGAATTTTATTAAATTCGGACACCTAGAATAATAATGTCCGTTCAATTGAATTGAGTTCAATCACTCCACTTAAACCGAAACAGTTTTCGTATTTCATCTTCATTGTTAATTTCCAACTTCCAGTCATCGCAAAAGAATTCAGATGACTTCGACATTTGGCGCTGTTCTGTACCACTTTAGCTTGAGTTAGACTACCTGTCGGATCGCTGGTCCAAATGCTGAATAAAATCAATTTTTAATATCGAAGATTGCGGTAGAAGTTACATTGCCATTGCCACTTTTGACAAAAACTTTCCACCATTGTCATAAAGCATATATAATACATATATATAATAGTGGTTTATGCAAAGTCTTGTCAGCTTTAGATAAAGTTAGAGACTCTCTTACAATACCGTGTCGCAAGCCTTCTCCAAATCAAGCAGACAAGCGCCAGTTGATACACTTTCTAGTTGTGTTCCATTGGATATCAGATACCAATACCAGTTTAAACGCGGCATGAACTGAATCATGTCACGCCTTAAAATCTAACTGAGTATCCGGTATGATATTGTTGTTCTTTATCGACCGAATATTCGCCGGATTGAAGTTATCCTTTCTCTTTGTCGGGTGAGGATGAATCACGGCTGTCTTCCATAGATAATATGCATTATTCAGTGCGTTATTAAACAGTGTGATACAAATGTCCACTGCCTGCGAAGTTAGCTGTCTTAGTACCACGTTGGATATACTATCGACTCCAGCTTACTTCTAATCTATAAATGAGTCGAAGATGAGCTGGAGCTCCACCTTCGAAACTAACGGGGCGATGATGGCGTTTGACATAATGATAATCATTAATTCGAGTGAAACCACAGTTCTTCGATCGCCATTTCATCAAACAAAATTAATGAACAACCGATAGTTCTCCTTGATCTATTGGTTGATATTTTTGATTCGACGACTTCAGTGTCCTAAAGGACGATCGCATCGTTCAACTCTTCTAATAGAAGGATTCGCTTCGTACTTCAGGTTACTTTTCTGCACACATAACCCTTATTAAGGAACACAATTATTTTTAAATTGGTGTATAAACTTTAGTAGTGTGATTTCAAAGCGGGTTTCACTGTGCATAATATGTAAAACTAAACATTTATTACGTGTATAACACTGTGTATACAAATCCAGTCCCTCTATTACCTCTAAGGAGGTCCTACTCGTATGATTCCAAATTACGTATTGAATAAATAATGGGGAAGATATTGTGGTGGTGCTTGAAACTAATTTCCGATCCATTGAAGTGTTTTCTTTGATACATCATGATATTGATATTTACTTAAGACAAATATTAATAAGTTCTAAGATTGAATACTCGATATTTTTTTAATTAGGGATCAAAAAAGTTGTTTTAAAGATTAGTAAGGAAATTACTAAGCAGAAGTAAATAATCACTATCTTTTATTTGTATTGTAATCAGGGTGATTCTGTAATTAATAATAGAGAAACAAATCAAAGCATTTGAAATGAGAAACAAATCAAGCCTTGAAACAAGATGTGAAGTGAAGGTGACACCTCGAAGGATTTCGTTGCCAATTTGGATCAGATTGACAATCCCATAGTATACTCTCGTTTTCTATCAATATTTCTTATTTGTAGAATAATAAAAGTTTACCCCAGGGTCTAGAACTTGAATAGAAAGAATATTTATAAGTTTGTGTCTGCTAGGGCTTCTTTAGATGGATGTACTTAGGCATAGGTATCTTGGGAATTTCTTCTTTGCTAAATGATGAATCAATGAATGAATAAAAGATGAAGAGGTCAGGAATGTATCAAATTATAAATAGGCATCTTAATTGAAAATAATATATTAAACAATCAATCCCAAAAAGGGAATACAGGAAATTATAGTAAACAAGTTAAGAATACACACGTGCAAAATAATATACAAAATTGAAATGCGAGCTAATTTATGAAGCCGAATTAAATGAAAGCTCAACCAATCCTCGAAATTAATGAATCTGTGAATGGTTTTACAAATTCCGTACTTGGAAGCATTGTCTCAAATAGTAGGAACCATACAAATTAGAACTTTATGGATCAGGTCAAGAGAACAATATTACTACTCTGAAATATTTTCATTTGTTGAACGAAATTTTCAAAACATTGCTAGCCGATCTTAGAAATCAATGATGGAACCATAAGCTTTAAGGCTTTGATAAAGAAACTAAACCATTTAAGAATATTAATAAAGTTGTTCAGAAGAAAAAAGTGCACATTCCAGCGTTTAAGAATGGTGATGGAGTACGACTTTCTAACGAGGAAAAAGCGAATGTCTTATCAACTAATATTGATGCGAAATAAGATTATAAGAATCGACTGCTGCGTTAATACAAAGCGTGTTTCCTTATATTGTAAATAACTATCGAAATTATAATTGGTTAAGTCAAAGATGTATATTGGCATGCACAAATAAATGTGTTCTTAGTATCAATGTGGAAATTATGAACAAAATACCAGGTGCAAATCCAACTTATAAATCTATTAATACCGTCATGAATCCGGATGAAGTTGTCAACTATTCGATCGAATTTTTAAATTCATTGCATTTACCAGAGGTATTCCGCAACCTTATTCACAATTGAAAGTTGGTATTCCAATTATAATGTTAAGAAATCTAAATCATGCAAGATTAAGTAATGGCACCAGATTAGTAGTCAAACGATAAATGAACGGTTTACTGAAGCCACAATCTTAGCCATTAATACTTTACAAATTTAATACTTAATAAGTTAAACAAACTGTAAAAAACCTTCAATTACTTTAATTTTGCCGTACTCGATAAATGGGAGACATTCATCATCATCATCGGCTCGACAACCGGGTTCCGGTCCTGGCCTCTTTCAACAAGTCTCTCCACCTATCCCGATCTCTAACCGACGCCATCCAGTTGCGCACCCCAAGGCTTCGGGCGTGCTGGTCTACGCCATCTCTCCAGCGCAAGCATGGTCTACCACGCTGTCGTCTACCATAGAATTTAGTACCACAAAGAACTTTCCGAGCAGGTTCCTTTTCGCTCATGCGAGCTAGGTGCCCTGCCCACCGGAATCTACCGAGCTTAATTTTTGTCACGATGTCTGCTTCTAGGTAGATTTCGTACAGTTCATGATTGTACCGTCTCCGGAATCGTCCTTCCTCATATATGGGGCCAACAATTCTTCTTAAGACTTTTCTCTCGAACGCAGCTAAGAGGTCGGAGTGCCTTTTGTTAAGCACCCAAGTCTCGGATACATATGTGAGTACTGGCAGGACCATGGTCTTCTACAGCAGCAGTTTTGAAGTTATGGTGAGATTTCTGGATTTGAAGAGCTTTGACAGACTATAGTAGGCTCTGTTGGATTTGAGAAGCCGCCCGCGTATTTCTTCTTCTATATTGTTATCGGCTGCTACTATTGACCCAAGGTATTTAAAGGATTGCACCACTTCAAATTCGTGCTCCGCTACCTTGATTGTTTGACCAACTGTTCCTCTCGCATTCGACGCCACCATGTACTTTGTTTTACCTTCACTAATGGGCAGCCCCAGATTTTGTGCCGCCTGCTCGATCTGGATGAAGGAATCGTGTACAGCTTGTTCGGTTCTTCCGATGATGTCGATGTCGTCTGCGTAAGCCAGTAACTGGCTGGACCTGTTGACGATGGTCCCTCTTGTTGCCGTGCCAGAGTCACGGATTGCTTTCTCCAACGCCAGGTTGAAGAGGAGGCAGGCCAAACCGTCCCCTTGTCGGAGTCCATTAAAGATGTTGATTGGTCTGGATAGCAATCCGGCTATTTTTACTTGGCTTGTTACGTTGGTCATGGTCAACCTACATAGTCGTGTCAATTTATTTGGGATGCCGAATTCTCTCATGGCTTTGTAAAGTTCTACCCTGGCGGCCTTAAAGTCTATAAACAGATGGTATGTTGGGATGTTAAATTCGAGACATTTTTCCATCGCCTGCCTAAGGGTAAAGATCTGATCAGTTGTTGATTTGCCTGGAATGAAACCACACTGATATTGTCCGATGACGGTTTTAGCGTATGGGGTTATCCGGTCTTGTAGGATAGAGGAGAGTATCTTATAGGCGGTACTCAACAACGTGATACCTCTATAATTGCTGCACGTTGTGACATCTCCCTTCTTATGTATGGGGCATATTATGCCTTTTCGCCAGTCTTGAGGCATTTCTTCCTGCTCCCATAAACGTGCACTATAATATCATGAATTGCTTGACGTAAGGCTGGCCCGCCGTAATGAAATAATTGGGCTGGTATGCCATCGGCTCCCGGGGCTTTGTGCTGTTTAAGCCGGTCTATAGCCTTCTCAACCTCTTCTATGCTTGGTGGCGGCAACATAGGGTATTCTTCTTGAAGTAGTGGAGCCTCCACTTCTGCAGTGAACCGGCCATTAGCAATTCATTAAAGTACACTTCCCATCGTTCCAGTATGCTTTCAGGATCGGTGATCAGATTTCCCTCTCCGTCCTTGCAGTATCTGCAGCGTGGTGTGTACTGCGTCATGTTTCGGACGGATTGGTAGAACTTCCGCGCCTGGTGCGGACCTCGCTCTCGGCTATTTTCTATTTCACAGATTAGGTTCTTCTCTTCTAGGTTCTGAGCTCTTTATATTCCTCTTCGCATGCCCGCGTTCTATGAGATTGTTGCATTGCTCGGTACGTAACATTCTTACGTTCAGTCGCTAGCTTGCATTCATCATCAAACCAGTCGTTCCGATTCTTACGACTGCTGCCTAAGATGGAGTTGGGAGTACCAATGACAGTATTCTTAAGGCGTGTCCACTTCTCATTTACGCCCAGCATACTGGCTCCAGGACTTACTCTCCCTAAATCAAGTGATTCTAGGGCGAGTCCTAACGCATTACCAAAGCTGTTACTGCTGTTTTCATTGGTAGACATTACACAAACAAAAAAAAAATCTTACAATAAATCAGGTTCTGTCATCTTAAATTCCATACTTTCTTCTTCTTGACATTTTTCCATAAATTATTCTTAATCCCACGGCTTTCAAGGCTGCGGTAGAATTTGATTATGAATCAACAACAACATTTTATTTGTATTTAATTTCACCTGAATACTTCAGTTCCACTCGAAAGATTTATTTCATTTTATTTCTACTTTAAGAACCTCTGAATTTTCGTAAGCTTAAGATCCTTAAGGGTGTTATGTAATCTGGCAAAGATATTTTCTGCGGTCTGACAATTCTGAAATATTCAACTTATATCAAATTTAACAAGACAAAGATTAATCTGGTTGGTGTGTCATACGAGTACCTGTGAGTTTTGAAAATATTTTGCAACATAATTTTTCGAGGAAGATGTGTAGAAATATAAGGGTGAAGTGACTAGGTCTATATTCTTGCTCATTAGATGAATGCATTCATTTATGTAGTTGAACAGAATAATGTTTATAATAAATAAGGTGAAATAATGTTTATTTTTGTGTATCTGAGTTGTTTGCATGTAAAATAATATAACAACATCATAGCCTATATCCGGTTATTTAGTAACGATATACGAGTAAATATTTCCACCCATGATAAGAATGTTGATATTTTCTTAAAAAACGCTCGACACTTTTTTTTTTTTGTCTGTAAGACCGAAAATAAAGTTACCCTCAGTTCAATTTCGAAATTTAAGAAAATATTTTAATTCTCAATACCTAACTGTTCCACAGATTTGTTTTTATATAAATTCGAAAAATTTCAATCAGTTAAAGCTATTAGATGGTTTGAAAAAATTAGAAAAAAATGGTTATTTATGCTACCTAATATAGAAGTATTTTTTGGTTTTCGGGTTTCTCAAACACAGTACAACGGATTTAATACCTCCAGCCGCTTAGGCCGTAGGTTAACATACAGACATACTGAAACATTTTTTTTTTAATTTACTAAATTGTCCTTAAAATTAAATGTTTAGTGGTTAATGATATACATTTAAAGACATAATTTCAAAATTAAATGGTGTACCTGTTTTCAAGATATTCGATTTTCAAAAAAAATTGTGATTATTTTCTTAAAAATTAAAAAACATTTTTCAGAACATTTTTATGCACAATAGTTTTTCTTTTAATTCAAAGGAACTGCCGTATACAAATTTTGGTTAAATTTGGTTAAAATGAGAAATTCGAAAATCAAAAAAACGGGTTTCTACTGTTAATGATATTTTTCCTAGAATTTGTTTGACCAAAACGTAGTTTTGATCACAATCGTAAGGGTCGTTTTTAAGATAAATACGATTTTGCATTAGTTAGTTTTGGAGCTTAATAAAAATTTCAATTGCTTCTCTAGGAAATCACCGAAGAACCTTGAGTATCGACTTTTAAGGAAATACCTCCCCTCCAGTCGCTTAAGCGGTAGGTCAAGGTACATACATACAGTGTCGATCCATCTCTCGTGTCAAGCAGTCGTGAGTGTGAAAAGTTCCGTGTCGGACCATTAATACATACCAACGACAACAACAAAAAATAAATAAAATAAAAAAAAGCATTAGCTGATTTACAGCGCCCTCTCTCCATCACCAGTTTATCCACTTGCTTTCTCTAACTGCCCAGTGATTGTCGCTTGATACTCATTGCATGTCACTTCCCGGGTAGAATTTTCGACTCGATAATGCCAAGGCCCCAGCTAGTTTTTCTTAGTTTCAATCATGGCCCTACCGAGCAGTATCTAGCTTGTCCCTCGCTAATTTGTTAATGCTCTGTATATAATGGGCCTTGCTAGATGTTCCTATATGGGCCCTAGATGGGTCTTCACAAGTAGCACAAGAGCTACGGCAATTCTTAAAAAATTATTAGAAACAATAAAAAAAATTTTTTTTATTTTTTATTATTGTTGATATATTTTCATTTTTCCTTGCCCCCCTATATTCGACTCTTTAAGTGATTTTTTGCTTGAATGAAAGATTTTTTTTTTTTTTTTTAATACCTCCACTGAGATTCGAACCCGAGTCCTCTCGCTTGCCGTGCTTGTGCGCTACATATTGCGCCACTGTGATATATAAAATATCGTGTCTCAAAGTGCTACTCAAATAACTCTCTTTTAATTATACTGTTTAAAAGACTTAAATACGTATTAAAGAATCTGAAAAATACCGATTTAGGACCAAAACAAAAAAGTTATGTTTTTAGAAGGATAATGGATAGCCTTTTATAGAGACATATGTATAGGCACATCTAGGATACATCAAGTAAAAACTATATAGCCCCAGTATAAGTAAAATCTGAGAATGCCTATAAAGTGGCGAGACTAGCTAAGGCCAATATAACGCCCAGATACAATTCCTTATCCAGGCTACATCAAGTAAAAACTATCCAGGTCCCTTGCAGCTTATGTTACAATGCCAATAAAGAGGCGATACTATCTACGGCCGATATATCGCCAAGGAAAAGTTACATATCTAGGATACATCAAGTAAAAACTATCTGCCCCCAGTATAAGTAAAATCTGAGAACGCCTATAAAGAGGCGACACTAGCTAAGGCCAATATAACGCCCAGATACAATTCCTTATCCAGGCTACACCAAGTAAAAACTATCCAGGTCCCTTGCAGCTTATATGTTACAATGCCAATAAAGAGGCGATACTATCCACAGCCAAGATATCGCCAAGAAAAAGTTTCATATCTAGGCTAAATCAATTTAAAAATATCTAGGCCCAGTCTAAGATACTCCTGGAAAAGCCAATAAATAGGCAGTTCTAGCCAGGTTCAATATAAAGCCAGGATAAGCATAAATTAGTCAAGATCCGCAGGCTTGCATCTGTCTAGGCCCAGCATAGGATTTACTATAAATAATGGCCAATCTAGCTAGGGCCACGCTATTCGATAGTGTTTCCTAGATAATTTTCTACCCGGGTTGTGATGCTTATCGAATGATTCGTGCAACCGATAGATAAGTGACATCTGATGTATAGTTCAATTCTGTTTCTACGCCTTGATTGATTTCAGATGTAAGATGTTCTATGGGTATAACACTTAGCACGGTTTGTATTCTTATTTTTAATTCAATGGACTTGAATTTAGATGGTCACAGTTGTGTTGTTTTGGGTGTTTATGATTTCTGAAATAATAAATAATTTTTGTGTTGTGTTTACCAATATTCGACCAGTTAAAAGAAATTTCTTTGACGTGAACGCCCATTCTGTTTAGTACAGACCAACTGATTTGGCACTAGATAAAACACAGGTTGGTGCGAATACTGACCTTTCAGAATTTTGCCTACGTAGCTATAACCTAATGACATTACTCTTTCGCCATCACAGCCTTTTAGTTTATGTAAGACATGATATTGATTGCCAGAGCCTTCCCATGGAAATTGTTCTAATACGAACTTTAACTTCATGTAGCTCAAATATACTGTCCGCAAGCAAACCATCCATTTATTGATTTATTTAAAAGAGTCCAAATCTTGAAAGCAATTCAACTCTTAATGAGTTTGATGTGCTCCCTGATTTCCTGTGGCACATCGCCCACGCACTCCATTTCCTCCAGACTCCATGGGACGGTCTGTATAACTTTTTTCAAACTTTTGAATGGTCGCTATGTTTCCTCGATAATGATGCCAGTTCTAATATGATTACAGAAGTGATTTTTTTTTTGGATGCATGCTTTTATTCCTAACAGAATTAAGAGTATTAAACCTTAAGAAAAGTCTTGGTAGCTGTCAATGAGTTATCAGGTTGGGAGAAGTAAGTTTCCGATCTTACAAGGCCAACGCAATTGAGGAGCCAGTCAGAAACCATTGTAAAGGTGTTATAAAAAGAACCAAATTTTTACACGACCAGAAATTAAGGAAAAAAATCCAGCATTATCCCAAAGGCAGTAGAAAATTCAACTACACTTTCGGTTCCAATGATCCTCTTCAAGAACAACTTGATAACTCGTAGTTCACTTTGCTGCTAGCTCTATGCTGCCTCACAGAAACTTTTCCCCACTTGTACTTGAGAACGTAAATCATTCAATTACGGGTAAATATTTCTGCACTCGTACAGTTGCAAGAGCCCTTCGAAATCTTGACATAAGCAAATCCACTGATCCTGATAGTATACCCCGCATTCTTCTAAAGAGGTGGTCTTCCACCACTGCGTAAGCTTTTCCTTCGCTCCAACTGTTCTGGAATCTTCCCTAGACGATAGAAAACACCCTTTGTCTAGCCTCTTCCTAAAAAAGGCGATCCTTCTTCCTTCTGATCCTATTGACCAATTCCAAGGTCATGAAATTTCTGATAAATCATCAGCTCAAGAAATATCTCGAAGATTGAAAGCTTCTTAATGATAATGATCTTATGGCATATCTCACCGAACAGTAGAACACATCTTTACATTGTTTTTGGAGAAAGTAAGATTATTGCGCTTTCTAAGGCATTTGATAGAGTTTTAAACCAAGCTCTCTTATCGCAAATGGTATCAACGAAACCTTTGGACTAAAAATAACCTCTTTGATCGTTTAATACTGGGCTCCGTTTTGTCTCCTAATCTCTTTATCATTTTTATAAATGATCTCTTGTCTGAAACTTCTATACTACTCCATTGTTCTATACTACTCCATTTCCTTAGGAACTGAAATTGCAACTGTATCGCCGGAAAAGCTTATTAAACTCAGACCTTTAAAGCATTGTTAAAAAACCGTATGAAGTTCAGTGCTTCGAAAAATCAATGCTGTCTATTGTCGTTGAAGCACAATGTAAACCACATGCCATTGTCCTTGAATGGCAGGCACTTGCATCAAGGAAACCGAAAAGCTCTCAGAACTCGGTATGTGTATCAACGACCGCAACAAAATGCTGCTAAATGCTTAGGATTTCTATATGGGTATAAGAACCTTTTCACCCTTCTAATCTCGAGTAAAACTTAAATCTTTGGACATGTGCAGCACAAACTTCTCTCTATTTCTTGGATAGAATCCAGAACAGAACGCTAAAACTGAAGAAAACACAGCTATCATGAAATCTTTCCCATCCCTTGAAGACAGACGGAATGATTCATGCCTTTCCTTGTTTAATCGCTTTTTTCACAAGCAATGCTCACTCGAAGCAGCCAGTTGCATTCCTCTCCTCAATAAGTTCACTGTAATAATCGTTTTACCCTCGAACCTTAATTAAGACGTACCGTCAAAAACAGAGATTCGTTTTTAAGACGAACAACACGATTACGGGATAATTTACCCGGCACTGTTTTCCCATTCCATTTCAATTTGCAAATACTCAAGGGCAATGTTCATCGACATCTCTCCTCCTAATACCCCCCTCGCTCATGCTATGTTTATGTTGAACATTATAAGGCTGTCACAATAAACCTTTGAAATCCTGTGAATTATAAAAAAGGAAAAAAAAATCAGTACAACATGAATTCATTTGCTCAAAATAACGTTAAACCGAAAATTGAAACCCCTATAGGTTAACGTATTCGGGCTTGTGCTAGAGACTTGTAGTATGTTACTCCTTTGCTCTTGAAACATCAGTAACCCAGGCTGGCCGATTTTTTGCATTTATTACCAATTTTGGTAAAGGGATGTGTTTCTTCGGGCATAATTTTTAATTAACCATCATCCTATTTAATTATATTTTTCTGTGAGGTATTACGTTTACCAGTGAGAGTTTTAGAGAAGTCTAAATTATCAGCAACCGAAATACATTTTTAATCCCCTACAACCTGCTGATTCCTGCTATTACCTTCATTTTACTTGAGATGCCACTGAAATCTTGTGAATCTTTTCCGGAACAAACTTAAACTAGAATGTTTCTTTTTATTTCCCATACTGTTTGTATTTTTGATTTCCTTTTCGTTCAAGTATCAACTTTCTGTGGTTCGCCATAATACAATTTCTTAACAAAAGTTAAGGTATACAAAAAGTATAAACCATAATTAAGTTTTCTAGAAATTTCAAACTCAAAAATAAGAGAAGCAATTTTCTAAGAACCAGCCTCTTAAAAGGAAACTAAATTGTTATACTCGTATTATAATCACATTACGAACCTAGCCATTATCCCTTTGAACACAGCATCCACTACGCGAATAACATTTAAGGATTCTAACTCGACGATTCATTGGAACATGACTTGAATAAGTTCCTTTTCATCGTTAAGCTCGAGGAAACCCAACTAAAGACAAAGGTGACACTTCAATGTCAGGTAGATGTTAACTACTTTAGCATAGAACTTTTCCAGAAGAATCAAGAGTTAAATAACACCAACGACAAAGAAAAATCACCTCCATTTCAAAGGATAATAATAATAAAATTTTCGCGGGAAAACTTTTCGTAACATTAATCTCCCATCCTTCCTAACGCTACAGCCTGACTGCCATCATCTGTGATAGCTCTTGGCATATTACGTTATTCCATTAAGACAGCCTCGTGCTGTCTCTGTGGTTAGTTAGTTCCAACAAAACCTCTTATTTTGATATTGAAACCATAATTGAAGAGATTTTTCATTATATTTCGCAAGGATTGCGTTATCGTGAAAAGGAATGGCAAGTAAGCTGGCCAAAAGTAAACATCACCACACCTAATCCCTTTACATTGACACAAATAGCACTGAGTAACAATATTCATCTCTTAAAAACGATGGCGCAATTTTCTGCCTAAAGGAGATTAATATAAAAAGTGTTTATTCTTGTGATCAACCAAGCGCAAGGACAAAAAAGTATTAAATTTGAAACATTTCAAAATTTCTACCCGAGAAAATGTCTGTCGTAAAAATTTCAGATAAATTATTTGATGAATTAAAAAGGTAAAATGTGTCAAAATTTCCCATTTAAATTATAATGGAACTAAATTTCTGTTGCCAAAGAACGTTCGAAGCATGATTCCGTTTGTAGCAAAATATTTTATTTTTTTTTTAATTATGGTAAATAAAGGGTGGTTAAATTTTAAGGGCCGATGTTGAATGTGAACCACACCTAAACGTCAAGTTTTTTTCTGCCTTTCATTTGACATTTCTCAATTTCAGACTAACTCAATTTGAACCATGGAAAGATACACAATCGAGCAACGCGTCGTTAAAGTTATTCAGGGCGTTCAAATCAAAATGCATATCGTCCACTTCGTGATTTTTTCGGTCAATTTAATCGTCCAAATGTGCGTACAATCGAAAAAATCGTGCAAAAATTTGGCAAACCTGGTCTTTAGGAGATGTGAAAACACCAGTGCATGCTCGTACAGCTCGTACTGCGAAAATATTGCTGCTGTTCGCGATAGTGTGGCTGAAGAGCCGTCCACCTCAACTCATCGTCGCGTTGTGCCCAACAATTGCACCTCTCACGGTCGTCGTTGATGAACATTATGCATAAAGACTTGCATTTACACGCTTACAAGGTGCAATTGACTCAAGAACTAAAACCTCTTGACCATTTCAAGCGTCGTCAATGGTCAGAATGGTGGCAAGCAATGGCAACTGTGGATGATCAATTTTCCAAGAAAATCATCTTCAGTAATAAGACACATTTTCACCTCAGTGGATTCGTCAATAAGCAGAATTGCCGCATTTGGGCAAATGATAATCCCAGAGTGATTGTCGAAAAACAAATGCACCCACAAAGAGAGACTGTTTGGTGGGGTTTATGGGCTGGCGGCATCATCGGGCCGTATTTTTTCCAAAATAAGGCTGGTCAGGCAGTTACTGTGAATGGTGTTCGCTATCGTGAGATGATAACGAACTTTTTATGGCCCGAATTGGAAGATATGAATGTGGAAGATATGTGGTTTCAACAAGACGGTGCAGCTTGCCACACAGCTAACGATACAATGGCTCTTTTGAGTGACAAATTCAATGGCCGTGTTATCTCACGTGGTGGCGATGTCAATTGGCCGCCAAGATCATGTGATTTGACACCGTTGGACTTCTTTCTTTGGGGTTATTTTAAAAAAAAAGGTGTACGTCGATAAGCCAGCAATAATTCAAGAGCTAAAGGATGATTGGATTGATTGGCACATTAACGGTATAGAACCTCAATTATGCCTCAGCCTCATCGAAAATTTGGAGCATCGGATGGAGGTGTGCCGCCGAGGTCACGGCGCGGCGGTCAGTTGGACGATTTTTGTTCCATACATAATTGAACCATACCAATATTATCATAATAAAAAGAAATGACAATCATTTCTTAAATAATTTGTGTTTTATTCAAAATCAACATCGGCCCTTAAAATTTAACCACCCTTTATAATAAAATAATTCATTTTGGATTAAGATTATCAAGCATCATTGTATTCTCTTAAACATTTATTTGGGATAAAAATAAACTCATTGGCGCAAAATTCTAAACAGTTCTCCTTGAAGGAATAAAACTGGCTCTACTTAACGCAGTCGTTTAGCTTGGAGACTATGCCTAACTTTTGCATAATTTTAAACACGTTAGACAACACTTCTAACTAATGTGCGTTTTACAACAGAACCTAAGAGAATTAACGTTGAACATCCCTTAATTTGACAGATACATAAACCAAACACAACTACAAAAACAAAAAAAAATAAAAACAAAAGACAACTTCAAACCAAATAAATTTTCGCCGAAAATGTACATTTTATATACTACCTCGTTTCAGATTTTGATTCTTTTACAAATTATATACATTATTATAGATGGAAATGAAGTGTACCTACTATATAGCTAATTCACAGCATAAAAATTCAATTTAGTTGGTGCAAGGTGCAAATTCATTTGGCTGTACTCGTCTCCGCATGCATTGTATGTACATTTGTATGTTATGTACAGATTTGTTGATCGTACATCAAAATTGTTTTCAATTTCTAATATTCAGTGATTCAGTCTATTTACAAAGCACATCTTTTAAAAAATCGAATAAAACATCAGTTAATATTTTTACTTCGATTTGCTTTGGTATGAAATCACCATTGTCAATATGAATAAAGTATACTTTTAAAAGATAAACTAGCTATTTGCTGCTGTTAAAGTTAGACGAGCTCTTTAACGCTAAAGTATAGTTTATGTGCTTTAAAATTAACAAAAATTCGGTTCTCGTTTTATATACAATGTTAAGAGTCTACTCCCATTCTAAAATTGATTTAGAGCAGGTTTTAAATGTTTAAAATTTTGCACCATTGAATTAAAATATGCGAGTCGCGAATTTATTTAACCTGAACAAAAATAGATATAACCCAAACGTTACATAAAGTTAACCAAACTGCAAAAAGATTTTACGTAAACGCAAATCGATTTAAACTACTTGCGAATCAATTTCAACTACTAGTAATGGTTTAAATTTTTTTTTCAAATACTTTATTTTATTCTCAAAAAAATTAAAGTTATATAAATTAACAAAAGAATAGTTAAGTACATTATATTGTTCTTAAAAAAAAAGTAATGTACGAACTCATTGATAATTTAATCCATTTAACGATAGTGAGACGATAAAGTAAAAGGTTTAAATAGCAGCATTTAAAATTTAAAAAAATGGGAAACAAAAGAGAAAAATTTCATTTTCTTAAGATCATACTAATGGCTTTAGTAAATTTTCAAGAACATCGAAATTTATTAGGAATACCTAATGTTTAATTTAAAAATATTTTTAAAACTTTGTAAAAATACAAATGCCTAAATGGAAGAAGTTCAAGACTTTAAAACAACTGAAATCTTGGAGGTTGTGGACCTACTTTGCAAAGTCTGTATTTTATTAAGAGTAGTTCCTTGCCTGCAAACTAAACTATATTAGCCGTGTTTTATGGGAAACTGATAGCCACTATATTATTATATTCACTCTCTTTTAATCTCAAAGTTTGACACGAATTTTAAAGTAATTTCAAATTGACGAATTAAGAATATTTCTTTCCATATTTTTGCCAGCCTCTAAATTACAATTTTAATGAGCAAAAAAATCGTTCCATCGAAATCTCAGCCATCCTCCATTGGAATTTGACAGTTTATGGCGTGGTTGATGGGTTATATACTATATTTTGACCTACTTAGAGTATTTCTTTCTAGATGTTTTCCAAAAGCCCTAAGGTCACAATTTTCCTGAACAAAAAAAAATCCAAAAAATTTCGATTTTTCGGCGAAAAAATTAAGATTTTCAGAAGTTTCTCAATCAATTGACATTTGAGATTTTCTGTACGTCTTTTACAAAATAGACATGAAGCTTTATTTCCAAATGTGTTGACATAATAAAAATCTCCGAGAAAAAAAATGCATTCCAGAACACATCCCAGTACCAATCATATGTTTTTCTGAACTCGCGCCATCTACATCTCAATATATCTACAATTTTTATTCTTTCTATATGCACTCTGATTGCTGACCAAATTATATTCACTCTTGATGTCTTTATTGTTTTGCATGTAAAATTTTGCTAACTTGGCTATTCACTCTTTCAAAAACACGGCTATTGAAGATTAGATTTAAAGAGTCCGTTGTTAACTAACTTTAAACTATTAAACAAGAGTATTGGCTTTAAAGATAAATATGTCTTACAGCATTATTTGAAAACTGCTTTAAGAACATAGTATGATTCGTCCAGCTCATTTTATTGTCCAAAATAACAACTAAATATTTAAAACTTTAAATGCGCTCAATTTGAAAGCAGTTATCGAAGCAGCACATATTTGAATCAAATGCGAGTGCATTATTGCCGTGGAAAAAAGTATTCATTAAACGGAATCTTTCCCAATTTACTAATTCTTAATAGCATATCAGTCCATATATTCACTTTTATGTTAAAAATCAAGAACTTCATTTTATCACTTATGTGACATTTATGTGACACAGATAGGTTCGAATAGCTTTTACTACTTAGTGTAACATAGAGCAGTGTCATCGGCAGAGGCTGTTATTTTGCGAATAATAAAGATTAGAAACGAAATTGGTCCTAAAACAGAACCTTGTGGAACACCTATATTAATAAAATTTTTAGAACTCGATAAATTGTTAATTCTTTTACTTTTTGACTACAATTTTTTAGATAGAAAGCAAACTTACTATGAATAAAGGCTCTGAAGCCACTATTGAATAATTAGCTAAGAAAAATTTCATGATCTACCATGTCAAAGGTTTTTGTAATGTCGACGAATAATAATAATAATGTTATTTAAATGTTCTCTGAGAGAGTTTAATGTTAAGCTCTAGCTTTAATTCAAAACTGATTGCAGCTCTTGGCGAACGATTTTAAAAATCTATCTCTATAATAGAGTTTCTTAACAATCTTCAGCTCTGTTACGTTTAAAAGCTTTCTGCCCATAAATATGTCCATAATAATGTTTTTATCAGCTAAAAAATGGCGAATGTTTACGAATTTTGTAAAAAATAAATAATAATAAATAAAATAAATAAAATGCACGATTTGGTGGCATGAACTTGATCTTATGTAAAAGACCAAGTATTTCAAAAATGAATGTTTTCTCGGAAAATTGTTCATAAGCATAAAATTTTTAAAAATGTCTAAAACAACTCCTTTAGTAGTTGGAACTAAGAACAGGATGCCATGTGATTCAAGCTAATATTAGCTTATGCAAAAAAAAATTATAAGTGGTTTTATATACAAAATTTTTTTAACATTCTTACGAAAAAATTTTTGTAGGCCAACTTTAATTTTTTACAGAAAATTAATTTGCCAAAAAAATATTGAGCCGCTTTTGAGATTTCGAATTTTCAAAAAAAAATCTCTTTCTTAAAGTCTTAAAAGGCAATATTTTTTAAAACTTTTTGCAAGCTTCTCTATACAAAATTTCATTAATATCCGTTACGTCGATTATGTGAATTTGAAAATTCGAAAAAATGTTTCTGTGGTAAATACAGTCAGTAATATCTTAATTTAATTTTTTTTTTAATTAATTATAGATTGTCAAAATTAACCGAAAGAAAAAAATTTCGGAAACGTTTTCGAGAAAAATACGATTTTTGTTAGCCATTTTTTGACATTTGTATGGTTGTTATCGTTATTTTTATGTAAAATAATAATAATAAAAGAATTTTTGCTTACCAAGTTTAAAAAAATCGAGCATGGGGTTTTCGAATTTTTTTTTTTTGAAAATTTCAATACGCAATACTATTTAAATTTTTGGAGAGCTCTAGCAAAACAAAAATTATCAAAATCGGTGTTACCGCTTTTGAGAAAATCAAAAACAACTACCCTCAATAACCATTTTTCGGACATTCTTTTTAACCACTAAGCCACTAAATGAAATTTTTTTGCATTTTTGTCACAATTTTTGAGAAAAAAAAAATATGTAAGTATTTATAAGATTTCGAAAAAAATCGTATGGCAGGTACCGTGATTTTTGGTTCTTAAAAAAAGGGTTGAGGGAAAAAATTAAAAGTGATATCTACAAATTTTAAAGAAAATCGACTCAGTCGCTTAGGCTGTAGTGGAACAGACAGACAGATAGACAGACAGACAGACAGACAGACAGACATACAGGCAGACAGACAGACAGAATTGCGAGATCCACTTTTTTAGTCTTCGCTTTCATCGTAATGTCATCTTTGAACAAAATCTGGAGTTCGATTTTTTTTCCCAATGCATGACTTGTCTCATAGTACCTAAATGTAAGTCGCAAGTAAAAATGGCACAACGAGAATCGGGATCGTTCCTTTATCATCCGAGCTTTAAAAAGCTAGCCTTAGGTTCCATTTCCATCCAAATTTAGCATTTATGCTGCATTCATATGAGTAAAAGTATTTGAGGTTTCCTTATTGAGTTAATGAGGAGACATAAACGAAATAAAATACGAATTTAAAATTTGTAATGCTCTTAATTTTATTTAATTTTCTTCTTCTAAAATAATATCACAATTTCTTATTCTATTTTTACAGCAAACAACACCAACAGCGCTAAATCCAAACTCCTTTGCCGATTTTCTTCAAGGCTTTCTGTCTCTTATTTCGAATATTTGCGATTGTCAATCTGAGTCGTTTCTTGTAGATGACACTGTCCTGCATGTGGCCCACTTCGATGGGGGTGAACTTCCGGGCATGAATGAAATTCATATGAACCAATTCGTCAGTGAGGTTGTATTTGATTTCGTATTTGTATTCTGGATCGGCCACCACTTGACCTCGGGCTCTCAGTTCGTCCTGATAGAGAAACACCAAATAAGGAATCGACGCTGGTTTCTGGCTGGATAGATTGCCTTCATTACTGACGGTTTCAGACATTTTGACTATGAAAATATTTATATCACGAATCTGCCACAGTTTCGAAGGATATTTTTACACTAATTACACAAAACAGACTCGGGCCACTATTTATACCGAAATGAACTGTTTCTTATTTACCTGTGGACAATGAGGACTTAAGTATCTAATGATTTATCCGTGCCCTTCTTAATTCTGTGGTCAGTAAATACTGAATTCTCTTGATGAACTACTGGGTTTAACCCAGAGCAATAAAGAACTTAAGGCCTAAGAAAGGACGATACAATCAGTCTGACGTAAGGCAATTAGCACATTTCCAGATGTATGTATTTATTATTTTATGGCAGGGGATGTTCTCAAATCAATACCGATTATACTTGTTGTTCTGAAAAGTAATTAACAATGATTTTGAAAACAAGAAGGTGTTGTGCTTTAATATAGTTGCTTTCAAAACTGTGGCTAGAAAGTAATTAGTTGTGACTTAGATTAGTGATTTATACGAATCAGACTGAGTTCAAATAGCGATAACAGGTAGTAAAATATGTGTTCCGAAAATTGACTGTTTTTGTTTGTTAAACAAATTTTTTTTTAAATATTATTTGCAAGCAAGGATTTTTATCTGCTGACATAATCGGTGAAGCTGGATATTATGTACTAATCTTTTTTCATACCATTTATGTTCCGAGTTTTATTAATGACATTTATTTTCATTAGATTTATTGTCTAATACTACGTTTACACCAAAAGATAAATTCGAGATTTAAGGCAAGAGATTTATGTGGTGTTTTCACCACACTAAAAGATTAAAAAGAAGATTAACTTGGATAGATATAGCTTAGCACGATATGGATATCAGGTCATTTCGAACAATAGAATAATTGATCCAATGAATATTTAACAAGATTTATTTCTAATATACTAGATTTACGAAATAAATTTATATGGTAATTCTTTGAGATTTAAGGTAATTCCACTTAAATCCAGGATTATCTCTTGGTGAAAAGGTAGTCTAAGTTAGAGTTTGTAAACAAAGGCAGATACATATGTATGTACATGAAGTCGCTAAGCGTAGAGAGGGTATCGACTGCAGTCATAATCTTATATTTTATTCTTGTGACATTATGTTGTTTTTGAATAACTTATAAAATTAAGCAAGAAGCAGACAAATGTCCATTTAAGAAGACTTCAAGAAGATCACGTTCTTAAAGCGTATATCCCCTTTAAAAAAAAATTGTTTAACAAACAAAAACAGCCAATTTTCGGAACACATATTTTACTATTCCTGTTATCGCTCAGTCTGATTCGTATAAATTATAATCCCTATGTGACGGCAGATATTTCTTCAATGACTTAGAAGTACCGTCCGACATTTCAAGCTATAGCTAGCTGAAAGTCATCAACACCCTTAACGGGCTCGAAAGTCCTAGGGTATCACAACCGATCTACATACATTGATCTAATCCCTTAGATTATTATTATATTATGAAATTAAAACTACTTTATAAAGTAACTTAGTTTGTAGTCGCACGAACAAAAGGGAGGTGTTTTTTCGTGAGTAAGAATCTCACACTAAGGAGTATCGGGCTCATAGTGTCTATGAAGATTCTTCACCTACCCACGAAAAAAAAAATGATCTAAGTGTGACGATAACAAGATCAACTGACAGCCCATTACCTAACCTAAGAAGACTTCATTGAAATGCATTATAGATCTACACATACGATGGATTATTATTGCCATATCTTGTCCTCTAATATAGCTCAAAAGGCAAAACCCCAGATTGTTAAGATCTTAACGTAGCATTCATTTGTAGTATAGAGAGTAGGTATTCCAAACAATAAAAGTCTTGTTTTATAATCTGGAATAAAACTCCATTTAACGTAATAGAATATAGATCTCTTAAACATCTTTGCATTTTTTCAATGCGATGAGAGAAAGTCTATAAAATGGGATTTAATATACCTACGTGTAACGTATGTACATATATTTGATCTAACTAGAGCTGTGTAAAAGGATAACAATTCGAAAATTCAATTACATACATGAAAAAAATTGTGCTTAGTAAATAAAAAGGATAAATAATAATTCACGAAAATATTAGGAATTTTCATTTTTTTTTAAATTTTCCAAACCCCGCCTCCTTTTTGGTTTCAAAGATTGTCTACAATGGTGTTTCATTTATGTGTTATGCTTCCTCCGATACTTGAGAGCGTTAATGATTCAATGGGATTTTATTTGACAATCGTGGTGTTACAAGAGTCTTGAAATATCTAGGCGCTTCTTCTACCCTGGAAAAACTACTGCGTAAGCTATTCTATATGTCCTAATCTACGGTTTCTTTCTGAGTGGATGGAAAAGTGCAAAGTCCAGACAGTCCTTAAGAAGGGCGAATTTTCCTCACCTTCTATCTATCAGCCGATTCGCACTTACGTACATATTTTGTTTCAAAGGTTATGGAAACACTGATCAACTTTCAGCTCAAGATATACATCTTGAAGAACGAAAGCTTATTACTTATCAGCTGTATGGCTTTTGAAGCACTAGGTCGACTGGTGCTCTGATAGTTTACCACTGAAGAGTGTAAAAAACCCTACATCGTTTAGGTGAAAGTTTGTCTCCCACTCCCTAACGTATATTCATCAATGATCTGAATTTAGCTGAAATGCTGCAAAGTTCCTGGGTTTCCACAGTCGCGTCGTTAAAAGAAACGTTTTTAATTTTCTTTCAGGTTTTCGTCCAGGGTTTCTATCACACTGAGGAACCTCGGCTGCGGATGTCGTTGCTCGGCGGGAATGCTTATCATTATCTGATTACACCGTCAATCAGGTTTTCCGCACTACTTTTTATCTGAATTTAGTAAATATTTGTCCAGCGGTATTATACTTGCTTCTCCGTAAAAATCCTCGTCCCTGTCCGGCGAGCAAAACCGCTGCCGTTCGAAGTGGAGTTCGGTACAGATTCTTAGCATCTCCCTCTCGAATATTTGGAGTTTCTTCATCGCTGACTTTGAGGTCGTGAACCATACTGCGAAGCAATAGATGATAACTAGCTGCAGGAGTTGTTTGTACACGAGTACCTTCGTCTGTTGGCTAAGTCTTGACTTTTCCTCATCCATCCATGTAGTTTGTGGAATACCCAGTTGGCTTTTCTGAATGCACTTTTTGAATGCGGATTGAACCTTATCAATTCATTCAAGTTGATACCCAGATATTTGACATTCTATTTGGCTGCAATGGTGGATCCATCTGATGGAGGCTTCCGAACTAAGTTTCTGCAAGTGGTTGCTGAGCGACATCTGCAATCCCATGTAGAGAAGTGCTAAAGAGCGATTTTTAATGAGCAGCGATAGCATAGAGCAGTATACAAAATGAGCAGCTATTAATAGCAGCTATTTAATCACTCTTAAAAAAGCAGATATAGGTAGGTACCATTGAAAATCGTAATGATCAATTTTGAGCCATGTCCTTATAACTAATTATCGTCGAAAAAAAAATCCTTTCATTCATAACAGTTATTTTATATGAACGTTCATGCCAAAATTGTATTTTTTTTGGCAAGGGTTAATAATATAATCATAACCTTTATTGTAACCAAAATAGGACATTAGACTTCGCTTTCTAAATGCCTATAGTCGAAAAATGTGTAAAAACTAATAAATAAGGTAGGTTAGAAAAATTAAAACTTACATAGAAAAAGTAAAATATAAACAAAAAAAAATAGCTTGAATTTTAGTTATTTTATTCTATGAATTTTGGTTTAGAAACAATAATTTATTCACTTTTGATGGTGATAAATTTGCGCGACGTTACAATCAGCCCTGCCTTAGAGAAAAGCCGTTCACAGGGAACGCTTGTTGCAACCATACAACACTTCAATTTTACCAAGTTTTATTTGTGCAATTATCCACTTTTATGGTTTTTCTTTATGTTTCCTTTATTATATAGACTTTCCAATAAATCATCATTATGAAATACACGCATAATTATTTGCAACATTTTTGTATGTTGCTTAGTCTTATAATAATGTAATGTTTTTACTTTTTAATCTTTCAATTTTATTAAATTTGGTCACACTCATACTAATATGTACCGAAGTGGGAGGAGAATTATTTCCATTTTCTGTTATACATGCAACATACCAATTATTGTTTTCAAAAAATAGCAATTTGTGAATTATCTTAATATATTACTGAGATTAATTTTTCATATAAAATCCTTCAAGTTTTTTTCAAAAATATTTAAAACTTTAATATAAAAAAAACGATAATTCCCAAAAGTTTTTTAAAATTTTATTTATTTTCAAATAAAAAATTCATTTGAATGAACATATGTATGTGGGTATGTACATAACACATAAGTAACTTTAAACCATAAATTTAATTTTTCGATGATCACCTCCTCTGAAATTATAATAGTGCGATTTCAATCAGCTCGCATTATTATTTTTCCTTCGCAATCACATAAAGATTGTTTGTAATAGCAGATGAGCAGTTGAGCAGATGAGCAGATGAGCAGATGAGCAGATGAGCAGATGAGCAGATGAACAGATGAGCAGATGAGCAGATGAGCAGATGAGCAGATGAGCAGATGAGCAGATGAGCAGATGAACAGAAGAGCAACCAATGAGCAGATGAGCAGATGAGCAACCGATGAGCAGATGAACAGAAGAGCAACCGATGAGCAGATGAGCAAAATGCTAAAAAAAGCAGTTAGCAGATTAAAGAGCAGTTTGTTTTGAGCTCTCTGTTCATTTGATCGCAGAATAGATACAGAAAAAGAGAAAGATATATAAAATCACTTCATTAGCGTTTACGTTTAGTGCATCGTATATTTATACATATTGTTTCTTGCTTATTCTTTCTTTGTTCCCCTCTTTGGAAAAAGTAATGTGTATGTGATGCGTTGAAAGGAGAGTTGTTGAGGATGCTTGTTGCAGGTTTTCGAGATACCTACAGGTTTTTTTGGTGGGTGTAAAATTATATTTCGTTTGTTGTGTTCAGTCATCATTACATCTCTTTTTTATTTTGAAATGTTTGTGAGGTTCAGCACCAAATGAGCAGTTAGCAACTGAACAGTCAAATTAAAGAGCAATCGCTTCTGCTCACTGCTCAGTGAAATAGCAGAGTGATTAATAGCAGCTATCGCAATAGCAGCCTCACCACTAATCCCATGCACTCCAGAAGCAGACAAGCTTCGATATTGTTTGGATGCCTGATTTCTTGTAAAAATCGAAAAATCTGTTTCTGTGAGCCTCTACTTTTCAGACAGTGACTAGTGGTGACATTTGAGATTGCATATGTACACTAGTCATCAGTATACAGTAGGTTTTCACAGCCGGGATATTTTGGCTGATGTCATCAAGCTGTAAGGGAAGGGGCCAATTTTTGAACCTCATACGACTCCGTCTTTGATGTTCTTCATAGTTGATCAGCAGTTTCACAATTGAACAAGAAAGTTTCTGAAAGAAAGAAAAGAAAAATGAATTTTTATCGATGGCTAAGGTTTTCCTCTTTCTCGTTATTTTATCGGCGAGATAGCCAGTAGCATTCATACCCTTAAATAACATAAGCGTAAAAATCGCACTTTTGCAAATGCTCATCAATTTGCCCTCTGCCTAATTCTGGTTGCAATGTTTAGTATAGAGATTGTTCCCTTAGCCCCACTACTAAAACTAAACATAACATAAAACTACGTTTTTGTGTTCAATTTTGGGCAATTTACATTCCACCATTTTGAGACCTAATTAATTTATCACTTTGGAGAAGGTAGGGATCTTCGACAATATAAATTATTGAAAAAACTTTAAGATCATCACATTTATAAAAGGGACCAAATAACTACAAGATTGCTCATAGTAAAGCTCTTCCCCTAGACTTGCTTTCTTGAGAAACTTAAGTATGTGGAGTAATTTCAGAGATTTAGTTCACTCTCTTCTATCTGGTAACGTCCCAGATACGTATGTCTCTGCGACAGGTGTTTCCCCGTAAGTATTAGAGAATCTGCGTGTGGTACTGGTCACCAGGCTAACAATACTGGGGTGTCTTCTCAGTTTGCAGTGACCAGCGTGGAAACTCAGAATTATTCTAAAGTTGTATTACCTACTTAATCTGATACAGTTTTTATGACACCTACGTTTTCCGGTACCCAATGAAGTATGAAATTATTATCCTTCGGAACTTTTTCTATGGCATTCACTTCCACCTGCAAAGTTCTTGTGGCCCAAATATTCATGAACTTGCCCCGTAACACGTTCTCGATCTATCATTTGCATTAAAAGAGCATTTCACTGTTCGCCTTCCAACTCTTTCCTCTTAATCATTACAGCCATCAAGATGTCAACTAAATTTTATACTAAAAACCTGGGAATAGACTGTCTTTCCCTAATTCCTATGCATTTATCCCTAGGAGTACTATCCCTGGCGAATCATATTATATAGTGGGGTGAGCTGAATGTGCTCCAGTAATGCATATGCTTGAGAGCCTTTGAAGTTTTTCTAGTGATTCCCTAGCCGTAGATTATTCAGTTCTTTTATACTATGCAACTGAACCATAGGTAATGATGAGTCTTGTCATCTTGCATGGCTTGCAACCTATAAAATACCTGCAAGTCTCTTACTTTTGTTGCTTATTCGATATGTTTACTCAAGAGGAGTTTGCATTATAGCATAATTCCTAAATTTGTACTTTCTTCTGGGAATCGATTACTTCGCCAACTAATATTTTAGATTACAATTGTTTCAGGTGTCGTTTCTCAGTAAATGGTATGATTATTGTCTTTTAAAGAATGATGTTTAATTTTGCTAGTTATTGTCTGTCCTCTTTGAATAAGATCACAGAGAGTTTCTTTAAACTTGCCTAAAGCTATTATTACAATGTCATCAGTAATCAGATGCAGCGTATTCCTTGAGAAGTGAGACTTACTTGACTTCAAAGCAAAGGCGATAGTACTCCGATTCCGAAGTAGAGAGTGAAAACCAAATTCTTGAAGTTTACATACTAGATGAATGACTTTTTGCCTCAATAGATTCAATTAAGAAAAGGGGCAAAAGAGCCTTATTTTTTGTCGTAAAAAGCACAGATACTTGATGTAGTTCAGATATAGATTGTCTAGTACCTAAAGTATTCTAATTTTGTTACAACAATACTCGCAAACTACTTGGGAATTCCTGATACATATCTTGGAAATACCTCTGTAGTTTTATATAAAATTCTTTGAACCAGATTTATGAATACGCGCAACATAGGAGATTTTCTATTCATTGAGAAAGTTACGGTATCATCAGCTCTAAAAATAACTGATTACAAGTTATCTCTGCATATTGCACCAATATCAGCATTACTTGCTAAAGGTAAAATTGTTTTATAGAAAATTGAATAAGTATAACGGATTAGAAGAATTCAGCGAATAAATCTAGTGTGTAAGTAATGTTTGAAGCTTCGGTATTACTTGATGATACCTTCGAAATTAATTAGCAGAAATTATGTACAATTCAATTTCAATAAATAACTCATTTAAAATGAAAAGGACATTGTTGAAACTTTGGATTAAAGATAATCATTGCAATACAAATTTAATCCCTTTTGACAAACAGAAAGCAATAAATTTTCAAACACACATACTTTGCTACCTGCTTTCGTTACCCTGAGATTAAACGGCAAAGACAGTCTGATCCCGTATCGGTTACAAAATAAATTATTATTTAATTCTTTAAGTCAGTATTGATCCCAAAATACACAACTAATTACTTTCTAGCCACAGTTTTGAAAACAACTATATTAAAGCTGATCATTGTTAATTACTTTTCAGGACAAAAAGTATATACATAATAATCGGTATTGTTTTGAAAACATCCCCTGCCATAAAATAATAAATACATCTGGTAATGTGTTAATTGTCTTACGTCAGACTGATTGTATCGTCCTTTCATAGGCCTTGAGTTCTTTATTGCTCTGGGTTAAACCCAGTAGTTCATCCAGAGAATTCAGTATTTACTGACCAGACAATTAAAAAGGGGACAAAGATTTGACTTGTGGCACGGATAAATCATTACTTAAGTCCTCATTGTCCACAGGTAAATAAGAAACAGTTCATTTCGGTATAAATAGTGGCCCGAGTCTGTTTTGTGTAATTAGTGTAAAAATATCCTTCGAAACTGTGGCAGATTCGTGATATAAATATTTTCATAGTCAAAATGTCTGAAACCGTCAATAATGAAGGCAATCTATCCAGCCAGAAACCAGCGTCGATTCCTTATTTGGTGTTTCTCTATCAGGACGAACTGAGAGCCCGAGGTCAAGTGGTGGCCGATCCAGAATACAAATACGAAATCAAATACAACCTCACTGACGAATTGGTTCATATGAATTTCATTCATGCCCGGAAGTTCACCCCCATCGAAGTGGGCCACATGCAGGACAGTGTCATCTACAAGAAACGACTCAGATTGACAATCGCAAATATTCGAAATAAGAGACAGAAGGCTGTGAAGAAAATCGGCAAAGGAGTTTGGATTTAGCGCTGTTGGTGTTGTTTGCTGCTAAAATAGAATAAGAAATTGTGATATTATGTTAGGACAGGAACAGGAGCGTTGCAAAGATTTCAGTTGTGTGGGGAAGTGCCGGCTTATCTGAAGAATTCACTGACTGACAAGTTAACATGGATGTGGAAATAGGAATGATGCAACGAATAATCGGTGAATTTCGAGAAAACAACGCCAAAATACTAAGAACAGCAATATTCAAGCCAGATATGGATGATTAAATCATCGCCATCGTTTAAAGCAACATAATACATATACAAGGATTTATCAACTCAGCTTCTCACATTTAACTGGATTTGCGATAATTGCTTCATTGTTTTTATTAATCTTTAATTTTGAAAAAATATAAAAATTAAATAAAAATCACTATTTTGTCATCTAATTTTAAACAAAAAATTAAATGTTTTTTTAATGTAACTATCTTTTCTTATCTGTCAATTCTTGAAAAGTTTGGAAATCTCACACAATCCCCTATTACATTCTTATATCGCTTAGCCTCTGTATAATAATATGATTAAATAAAATGTTTAATACCATTTTGTATCATCATCATCATCATCATCGGCTCGACAACCGGGTTCCGGTCCTGGCCTCTTTCAACAAGTCTCTCCACCTATCCTGGTCTCTAGCCGACGCCATCCAGTTGCGCACCCCAAGGCTTCGGGCGTCCTGGTCTACGCCATCTCTCCAGCGCAAGCATGGTCTACCACGCTGTCGTCTACCATAGAATGTACCACAAAGAACTTTCCGAGCAGGTTCCTCTTCGCTCATGCGAGCTAGGTGCCCTGCCCACCGGAGTCTACCGAGCTTAATTTTTGTCACGATATCTGCTTCTAGGTAGATTGCATACCATTTTGTATAGTCAATTTAATTGAATAAGTTGTTTCCTTTAAATTCTGATTAAGATTTGGGAACCCTTTACACCCTGTGAAGGATATTTCACATTCGCTTAAGGACTCTTCCCTATACGGAACTAATAAAAGTTTTCTGTCTACCAGAACAGTGGTGCGGATGCTTTGCTATGTGGATCTGTTTTTTTAGTTTGCGTGAAAATTCCATTTACTTCCTGATAAAAAGGTTTTGACCTTTAGTTAATAAATCAAGTATGGAGCTTAGGCTTCTTAATCCTTAGCTTATCTGTGGGGTTATATTGTATACAAAAATTGGGGTTGCTTTTACCAACAATGTGATAAAATTGAACCTTTTTTTGTTTGTAGCACTAAGAGCTTCAAGGAATTTATTTTTAAACATAACGTTATAGAAACTACAACAATAGGAATAAGATATTCCTTGACTAAGGAGGAAATTGTCCAAATTCGAGCTTATCAGGAAAACAGGGCAAAGCAAAGCCGTTTAGATTTGAAAAGGATTTACTCTTGTTCATAGCTATCATAAGGACCCTGAGAATTATGGATAAAACTGAAAAGGAAGAGTTAACCAGTCATGAACGATGTATGATACTGAGAGCTGCTCCAAATACAAGTCTTTTCGTTAATAAAATCAAGGCAGAAATGTCAAGTTGTAGGTAGTTGATAAATCATTTATTGAGTGATACACGAGGCCAACTATATTAGACACAAAAAAATCAAGGAAAAAAAATCTCAATTGAAGGCAGCACGCAAAAGTCAGTGACTTGATTAAGTAATGAGTCACATCAGGTGGAGTCAAGAGTGAAATGCCGTCGTCTTTCCTGATAAAATCAAGTTTAATTTATATGGACGTTATGGTTAGGAGAGCAGTAAGCTCTTAGCTCTAGACAGTAATCAATATTCGAAGGGGCTTTTCAACAACCTATTGAGTTACTCGTATTATGTGGACATCCATGGATTTTCCAATATCATAATTCACCGATAAATTCCGCAAGAATTACTGGAGCTTGGATTCGAAGCCAAAATTTAGTTCTACTAACATTCTGCCCATATACACCAAACCTGAAAACAAAGTAAAATGTGTGGGAAAACGACTTTCAAGAAAAGTCGAAGGAGGACGAAAGCCATATCTACTGTAACACGGAAGTGATAGGTGAGATTGAAGTGGTTGGAAGCGTCACAGATGACACACTTAGACCAGAGTGGGTCCATATCACATGAATCTAAGGATTTTCTCCCTACTTGTGAACTATTTGGAACTCCTTATGAAGACTATAAGTCTCTATGTTAATATATATAGATAGATAGATATATATGTTTATTTCTTTAAAATCCAAATACAAATAACTTAAGATTATATTTCACAGAAAAAAAGAAATAGTAATGACAATGATATTTTTTATAATAAAAATAGTGTTATTGTCACTGCTACCAACAAAATTTACAAAATTAAATGGAATGGGTGGGGTGACCCTTAAAAACTTTAAAGTTATATTTGTGATCTGTTATATTTAATCTTTCATGAGAAAAAAAAATGTAACTAAAATTATACTGTTTCATCAAACATTAGAAAAAATTACATATTCATCATTGATTCGATACTTTCTATATCAAAGGTAAGAAGCCATTTTTTTACATATTTTAAAAATAACGAATGAGAATTAAGAGCTCTGATAGAGTGTGGAAGCTTGTTGAAAATACGACATGAAACCACATCATAAAATTTACGAAAAGCGGTGGTACGAAAAGCCGGTATAGAAACTTGATTTAGAAAATTTCCACGTATATTATAATTTGAAATGATTCTGAAATTACGATTTCCAGATCTTCTAAAGAATTCGTTAAGAACTTTGTAACAGTACAAATGTCGTAATGGAAAAACCTTCAATTCCTTAAAAAGTGAAAAACTAGGATACATACGGGGCTTACGGCAAATTTTTTTCAGAACAAACTTTTGTATGACCAAAAGAGGTTGGATTTTGTTGTAGTAAATACCTCCCCAACATGAAATCCCATATTGTAGTTTCGAATGAAAGATGCCATAGTAAATTTTCATAAGTAGATGAAAAGAGCAAACCTTCCTTAAATAATAAAAAAATCTTAAAGTACCACGAAAGTACTGTCTCAGATTATCAGTGTGTTTAGAGAAACTCATTCTAGAATCAATGACTAGTCCCAAGTATTTAAATTCATTTACATTTTCTAAACGAAAACAACTGTTACTGCAGCTAGAAGAACTAAAAAAAGTGCAAGATGGAGACATACAAGAACAGTTCAAAAGTTTAAATTTTTTGCATTCTGGAGCATGAAAAAAGAGATCGGCATCAACATTTTTATTTTCGGATAAATTAAAAAACATAACCTTTGTTTTAGAGCTGATGACTAGATTGTGTTCAGCGAACCAAATCCTTAACAAGCTTAAGTCCCAGTTCATATCAGCTATAAGATTGAGGCTGCTATTTGCACTAAAACTAAAACCCACATCATCAGCGAAAGCAGTCAATAAACCTTTGAAAGGCAAACTAAACAATGAATTTATGTAAATCAAAAACAGAATTGGCCCTAAAACAGATCCCTGTGGAACTCCTAAATCGTTTGACTTTATATCACTTTTAATCTCTTCGAATTTCACTCTTTGTTTTCTGTTTTTTAAGTATGATGCAAACCATTCATAAATAAAACCTCGAAACCCTGCATTCTCAATCTTACTAAGCAGTATTTTGTGATCTACCATGTCAAAGGCTTTTGAAATATCAATAAATAAAGCAGCCGTAAACTGTTTTTTGTCCAAGCTTGCAAATAATTGAGAGCAGAAACGCAACAATGCATCCTCAGTTGATCTTCCACTTTGGAAACCAAATTGAAAATCACTCAAAAACTTTGTTTTATTTAAGAAACTTACCACTCTATTTTTCACAGCCTTTTCAAATACCTTACTTATAGATGGTAAAAGAGAAATCGGCCTATAATTAGTTAAATCACTTGTAACACCTTTTTTAAAAAGAGGTAAGACATTAGCACATTTAAGGGCAACCGGAAATATACCACCAAAAATACTTTTATTAAAAAGGTGTGCCAAGACATCAGCTAAGAAACAAGCTATATTTTTCAAACAGAGATTGGAGATGCAATCGATACCAGAAGAGTTTGATTTTTTCAAGTTGCCAATAATTTTTAAAATTTCAAGACCAGTTATAGGCTCAAAAACAAAACTTTGCCTTTGTGAAGGTATGTCTGGATTACAAATGGAGCAACTTGGTCCATTTATATGAGACACTTGGACATCATTTGCAAACGTCGAAAAGTAATCATTAAAAGCATTTGCCATTCCAATTCTATCGGAGACAATACAATCATTAGCATAAATAGCAGACGGAAGTTTTCTATTAGATGTCTTGTTCATAATACTGTTGACAATTTCCCATTCATTTTTAACGTTACCTTTAGCTTGATTGAATTAAGTCACTATGTTCCTCGAAGAGGTGAATATTAAGCTGCTGCGTAATCACCATAAGAGATGAACGACAGTTGAGGGCTGTTATAGATTTAGTTGAGCTCGAGTTCAGGAATTTAATAGCCACTTGGCTATGTGAGAAGACGCAGATAGCAGTAGCTGATAACATGTTTTCTTTGAGCCAAGACAGGACTTCTTAAATCTTTTAAGATGTTAGGATACTTTCCTGAAACCACAATAACAACATCCTTCGCATAACAATCACTGTCCAGTTTTCCACTTCCAGATATGGCAGCAGCTCATTTACTACCAATGGTCATGTCAAGCGGAGAAAGAACACCACCTTGCGTAATACCTGTACTGAAAGATCTTCTAGTCAACATTTGGCAAATGAGTTCACGACCCATCCACCTTCAGATATAACAGTGCAGATGCACTATTGTTAACAACAACATGGATAATTGTTCGGTACTTCGGTCCATTCTTCGAGTTAAAGGGCAACAAATGTTAATAAGAGTCAAGAAAGGAGAAACACAATTCCTGAAGTTTGTATCCTTTTTTTGAAGCACATGTCCTTATTTTGTAATGTGACTGCCAGTTTCTTCATTGAATAGAAAAGTTTAAATTTTCAGTCGTCGAATTTCAAATCCTTTTTGTATACATTGAGAATTTTTTTTTTTTTATTTTTCAGCCGGGGAGGCTGAACCCAATAGTTTTTCGTCCCCTGATTTTTAGCATTAAGGTTAGCAAGTTGTACGACTTCGGAGAAAGACATTGTTAGTTGCAGTGGCACCATATATGTAGTTTCCCACCCCAGTACGCCTTTTTAAGACAACTAGTTTTATTTGGTCGCTAGGCCAAGTAATTGGAGTCGTATTGTCCATCGCACAGTGCGGCCGAAGGCATCTTTGTGTGACCAAAAGTCAAAAATAAAAGTTTTGAGTTAGAGATTTTTTGTCAGCAGGCTGTCTAAAGGAGACCCCTAGGAGACGAAAAGTGTCCGTAGTAGAGTCTCTTGCCCCAAATCCCCCCCATAATCTCAGTCTGAATGTGGCTGCTAAGTTGACGTAGTCACGCGTCGTGAAGATAGGCTAATGGACACTTCCATCAAACACGTGTAAAAGTTTTTATTTCCAAGCAAATCTATTGCAATGAAATGGATTCAACAGCGGCAGGTGCGTAAAATAAGTTAAAGAATTTCTAAATAAAAATTCCTAAATAGTACATTGTTAGACAGAGATATGTCAACACTATTTATTTACTTAAAAAAAATATTTGTTTGAGTGAAAACTTTATTGTCTTGCCGTATTATAGAGGGCGCCAACGTTGACTCTTCAAAAAATACATTGTTCCATTGCGGACAGTTTATCTCAGGATTGGTTGGACTGAAGCAAAAAAACCAAAGAGGGTTATTTAAAGGAAGGTTTCCTACGAGACAATTTACCATCACAATTTGTTTTAAAAGTAAACAAAAACAAGAAATGTCAAGCTTTGAAAAAATACATTTTTTTTGGAAATTTTTTTGGCCATTTTTGGGTCGCCATTTTTTTTGTTCATAACGTTTTGGTCAAATTGTGGTAAATTGTCTTAGAAAACATAAAAGCAATTAAGTTGCAATAAGTTTTTTGAAAATCGGTTCAGTAGATCCGGAGATTAACTATACGCAATGGGACAATGTGTTTTCTGATGAGTCGACGTTGCTGCCCTCTATAATGCGGCCGAAATTCGAAAATTAAGACAAAACATTTTTTTTTTTTACTCTTGACGCATGTATTCATTATTTAAAAAAATTATGTTATTATCTAAGTTTCCGAGAAAAAAATTCCCAAAAATCGTACGTTTTTTGGCGTTCTAGACCGTACTAATACCTTAATTTACAACAAATTCCCTGGTATTGTATGCCCACCTTAGTTCACAAACTTGTAATTCATGGCCCCGAAATAATAAAATATTCAGTGTTACCTATCTGTCAAATGTCGGAAGATGCACAAGAAGCATGTACATAATAATTTTTTTTAAATCTATCAAGCTAATTTCGCAAGAAACCATTATCGTCAAAAGACAATGGAGGATGTTTTTACATGATTCCTAATCGCATTCGATCCATTAATATCTTATTGTGGGGAATTACCTCTAAGACCACCTAAATATTTGTCTAAAGACTGTATCAATTTTTAGCACCTCCACCTGTAAATAATCAAACAGAAGATGAACAACAATCTTTTGACAGCTCTTCCGCTTCTGAAACAGATACAGATGTAGATAATTGTGACTGTTACGAGATGGGCAATGAAAACTTTTTCATGTAAATATAAGATTAACTTATATATTGTTTGCTCATATTGCATTTTGTATTTCTAAATTTATGATTTATAAATTACTGTGTTCGACTTCAATAAAAAAAGCGGCTTTCGGCCGCACTGTGCGTCGCACAGTGGGTCCTGTTCATACTAAGCAGTGCTCAAAATTCAAAATCTTATTTAAAATGCTAAGAACTGTTATAAATAGATACTAACTGCTGTCGAATATGAAAATATTATTAATAATGCATATAGTTCTGACCATAGTAAACGTTTTCAAGGTTATTGATAGATTTATTTTAAGAAAACAATTGTTCTTCGAGTAACATATTTATGACTTCAGGATAAAACATTTTTCGGTGAATGACTGTCGTTGTGCGCGATGTTATCAAGGGATTGGTAGAGATAAACAACCTATTTATAACATTCCACATGCTATCCTTCTTTTTTTTGTGATGTCTTCCCGCTGAATTGTTGCCGATATATGAAAATCTCTATTTCGCACCTCCTGGTCTTCTTCGCTTAACTGGCTAATTGGAAGTAGGGCACGAGTCATTATTTCACTTTCATTGATAAGGATTTGGTGCAGACTTGTGGTCATGGGATACCAAGGACAGAGCTTCACGTAAAGTCGAGCTGTTTCTGGGAAAAAACACCTAAATCTTTCCGGATGTATCTGAAAACCGATCTTATATTAAGCAAAAAATTAACAAAAAAATCGACATGACTCACTAAAAATCTTATATTTTAAGTTATATCAGCTGGATATTCAGGTATGTTAGCTTAGGTTTAATTACAGAGCATCAGAGTGCATATTTAAATTTTATATTTATATAAGTAGTTACATTCCTGGAACAAAGATAGTTTTGAACTTCACCCCTACCACCTCCTCAAAGCTGAGAAAAAAACCTACCGGAATTTTCGGATTTGATACCATGATAAACATACATATAAACTCAAATACTAATATTTTAGCTAAACATCCACTACCAAAATTTTTTGTCGGCCTTTGTATTATTTATTTATTCAACCGCGAACTCAAACAGTGATATTTCAAACTGGCGCACCTAACTTTTACTTCTGTCTTCGGATTTTTAATAACAAATATTTCTCCTTTCATGCTGTATACTTAGATTTAAAAGTTCTATGTGCTAATTAAAAAAAATCATTTTAAAAATTTTATTACCCGTGAGTAAAACCGTCATCCGTTTATGTATTTTATACACTAAGTAACACCTTTCAAACGAAAATAAAAATGTATTTACAATCTACATGCTTTCTTGAACAAATAACATATTTTTAATTTTTTTTTGTTTAACGAAGTTAACTTTTAAAAATAAAATAAAACTACACAAAATTAAAACTTGTGCATCTCTAATAAAAACCAATGACAAAGAGTCAACTTGAATGTACCGTAACTTGACCATTAGACAGAGAGGAAAGATAATACTTACAAATGACATGTGCTATAATATGTATATTAACTATGCATTTTTATTTTTTTTTTAAGACAAAAATCAAAAACTGTATTTTGAGCACTGATGTGTATGGAGAGGACCCACTGTGCGTCGGTTAGTTTGTATGTGTGTAAAAATCAAGTTTATGTGATTTCGTACAAGAAATTCGAATTTTAGTTTTTGTTTTCGTTTTCATCAAATTTTCTCGGCAACGGCTCTAACGATTTCGATTGAAGAAATATTACTCTGTGGACGTTTTTTTTTCTTGTTGATTTTTCACAGTGTCTTATTAGTAATATCACTTCACTATTGAGACAATACCATGCATCAAAAACTCAAGTTTGTGCTACTGAATAGTGCTTCATATAAAGGGTGTTTTTTTTTAAAGGTATACAACTTTGAGATGGAATAAAACAAAGATGATTCTTATAAATTGACATGAAAATTACTTTATCTTTATCTTCCACCACAGCTGGCTTGGACATATTCTAATCTGGAGGTTCGATTTTCGAGGACTTTTTCCATGCTCATTCATGCTCGAAACGTTGCATATATAAACCGTCTTTTATTGACTTGGAGCCCACTATAAAAAACATTTGGTTAGATGACTTTTTCCAACATTTGTGGCCTTATATCGGCAATAACGCGGCGAATGTTGTCCTCCAAGTGGTCAATCGTTTCGGGCTTATTGGCGTAGACTAGCGATTTAACATATCCCCACATAAAATAGTCAAGCGGTGTTTAATCTCACGATCTTGGAGGCCAATTCACGGATACGTTACTATATGCGGTTACCTTACCAAACGTTTCCTTCAATAAATCAATTGTGGCACGAGCTGTGTGACATGTTGCGCCGTCTTGTTGAAACCACAACTCCAGCACATCATGATTGTTCAATTGATGAACGAAAAAGTAAGTAATCGTCGCTCTATAGCGGTCACCAAAACCTGTAAGCTGTGACGTTCTGGCCAGCATTGTTTTTAAAGAAGTACGGAGCAATTATTTCATAAATCCATAAAGCACATCAAACAGTAAGTTTTTGTGGATGTAACGTTGCCTCAACATACACTTGAGGATTATCATCACTCCAAATACGGCAGTTTTGTTTATTGACGTATCCATTCAACCAAAAGTGAGCTTCATCGCTTAACAAAATTCGGGATCATTCACCGAATCTACGCCTTGCTAGGTGATCCTGTGGCTTCATTTCTTGCACGAGTTGGATTTTGTAAGCACGCATACCAAGATCTTTCGGCAAAATCTTCCATAAAGTGGATGGACACAATATCCAATTCCTATGCACGATTGCGGAAAGACTGATTCGGGTCTTCCTCCACTCGACGCTCTACAGCAGCAATGACTTCTTCTGTTACGCACTGTACGACACGTCTGTGTCGATGCGTAATATCACTTAGAGTAAACGTGGTGCGAAAACGTTCCATAGTTAATCGAATTTATTGCTCTGATGGGCGATTATATTAACCGTAAAATGGACGTAGTGCGCGATACACAATCTAAACAAAACCATGATTTTCAAAATAAATTCGCATAATTTGGAAGCGTTGTTCAGGTGTCAGTCTATTCATCTTGAAATGCCAAACCAAACTTAAAATAAATCACTTGACAGCTGGCAAAATGGCTGCCAGTTAAAATAGTGTTGCCAGCTTAAAGTTCCATACCTCTAAAAAAAACTACCGTTATTTATTCAATTTCTCCTAAATCAAAATACAAATTTTCTTATAAGGTCACTTAAAATTAAGGTTATTATAGGATACTTGCTTCAGAATAAATGTAAATGAAGATTATGTCAGAACTTTCTCTGATTATTGAATTATTGTCCCTGATTTATTATGTTATCTTAGATTTTAGAATTCAATTGAAAATGGCAAGACCTTTCAGTTTTAAAAATAAAAAAAGGATAAGTTTAAAAGGATAAAAATAAAAACTTTATATTTCAGAATATAAGAGACCGTCAACCTAGTATTTTGCTATTCAACGTTACCTCTGGTAAACTTGATGGCATTTATGTATGTCAATCATGCTATCATAAGCTCTATGCTTCAATTAATTCTGTCATTAGGACACATTCATGTGTGTCAAACTTTCAGAATGAATAATTTTGATACTAACCTTTTACATAAATGAGTATCTTACAAATTAATAATCTACAATTTGCAATTCCACTAACTTGCTCTACTCTTAAAACTTAAGTTGGATAAGTTTTTCATTTTCTATGGCGCATCCAATGCATAATAAATTGCAATTCGTTGCAAGGACATTTTTTCAGGATGATGCAAGGTAAGGTAGGGTGAAGTTATAAGTTGTGAAGCATATATTTTTATTTTTATTTTAAACGAACTTATTCTAGGGAAAGTTTTCTATTAATTATTTTAATGTAACCCGTGATTAAGTAAGTCCTTGTGGAATTTAGATGAGAGAAATGTTCAGGTATCGCGTTCTGTATACATAAAGAGGTATTATAAATAGGTCATGAAGACCCATTAAGTGTAGGTTTCTTTGAAATAAATTATGATGATGGTATTGATGAATCCACTGTCTTGAGGATTCAACGAGAACATTTTTTAAGAAACTTTATAAAATAATATATAATTGCGTAACTTATACAAAACTAGATTAATGATTAACTTGCTGCTCGTTATATCCACAATGAAATCTCTGACTCTGATACATGCGTTAATACCCCTACAGACTGGATCAGTAACCTGTCCCAGACTGTTCGACTTTGCTTCATCCAAAATAACGTTTGATTATGACCCAAGTGATGATATAAATGATCTAATAAAATCAAAATCAAGGCGATACGATCATTATAAGCCAAACGTTATATCCACTTTATACTTACGACACATACTATACTACTACTATATTCTTAGACATATTTAACTTGAGATTTTAAACAGACTTGAGATTACGAGAAGACGAAAAAATTGGGTCTCGAAATTCTGTGTTTCTGTCTGTCCGTTTAACTACAGCCTAAACGGGTCGGCCGATTTTCTTTAAACTTAGTATCATTTTAAATTTTTGCCTTTTTTTCTTTTTTTTTAAGTTCCAAGCTAACGGTACCTGAGATACGATTTTTTTTTAAATTTTATAAATATTTTTTTTTTTCAAAAACTGTTCGACAGATTCAAAAAAAAAAATTCCAAAAATTTCATTTAGTTGAAGCTAAATAATGGCTGAAAATTTGTTTGCAAAAAATGGATATTTCTGATACCCCCTTGAGACAATTTTTTGTTTTGATTTTCTCGAAAACGGTACAACCGATTCGGATAATTCTTGTATGCTAAGGTTTCTCAAAAGTTTGAATATTATTTATGTATGAAAATTTTCAAAATTTATTTTTTTTGTATTTAAAAAAATCAATTTTTTTTAAAGCTAAATATTTCGAAAGCCCCATGCTCAATTTTTTTTTAAACTTGATTAATAAAAGTTTCTTAATATAATCTATAAGATGTGAGAAAAAAAATATTTTGCCTAAAAATAACGGTACCCACCATAAAAATGTAAAAAAATGGTTTTGGAAACTAGTATTTTTCTCGAAAAGGGCTCGGAGAATTTCGATATTTTTTTTTCTTTCGATAAATTTTTACGGTCTATAATTTAATAAAAATAAAATGCACGACTGGATCGCACAAACTTGCTCTTATATAAAAGTACTTTAGGATTTAAAATATGTACATACATTTTATAAATATAAAACATGGATTTAATGATATAATTTTCAAATGCATGGAATTGACGTCTGATTTCCGTATAAGTATGAATTTACGCAAACAAAGTTTAAAAATCATTTTATTAAAGTAATTTTTTATATAACAAACTTCTTTCAAATTTTTTTCAAAATTTGGAATGCCAATTTTAAGTGTTTAGTAATATATTTTTTTAGGAAATAATTTCAAAAAAATAATTGTTCAAACGTTTTCAAGATATTGATTTTTCAAAAAATAAATTGAATTTTTTTTTTTTAAACCCAAAAAATATTTTTTCGAATATTTTTATATACAATATTATTTTAAACTTATAGAGGCCACTGATTAAAATTTCTGGTTATAATCGTTAGAAGCGTTAATGAGAAAGTCGAAAATCAAAAAAAAATCGGTTCTATGACAGGTACCGTTAGTAACATTTTGCCCCAAAATTTTTTCCTTACCAAAATGTGGTCCATGTTCATGATATCGCACCTAATTTTTACTTGCGACTTATAGGTACTATAAGGCAAGTTATGCATTCGTAAACAAAATCTAACTCGAGATTTCGATCAAAGTTGACATTACGATGATAGCGAAGACTTAACGACTTGACTGATTTTCATTAAACTTGGTAGATATCCCTTTTAATTTTTCCCCCACACGTTTTTTTTTTAAGACCAAAAATAAAGGCACCTGCCATACGAATTTTTTTCGAAATTTTATAAGTATTTTTTTTCTCAAAACCTATTCGAGAGATTTTAAAAATAAAAATACAAAAAAAATTTCATTTAGTTAAAGCTAGGTAATGGGTGAAAAATTTTTCCGAAAAATGGCTATTGAGGGTACCCCCCATGGAATCATTTTTTGGTTTTTGATTTTCTCAGAAACGGTACAACCGATTTTGATCAGTTTTTTTTGCTAAAGCTCCCCAAGAACATAAATAGAATTGTGTACTCAAATTTTCAAAAAAAATTGTTTTGGATTTTGAAAAAAACTTCAAAATTTATTTTTTTTTTCAAAAGTCACTATTCGGAAACCCCGTGCTAGGTTTTTTTTAAACTTGATAAATAAAAGTTTCTCAATATAATCTACAAGATGTGAGAAAAAAAATTTATTTTACCTAAAAATAAACGTACCTACCATAAAAATGCGAAAAATTAAAAAAAAAAATGGTTTTCAAAGATCGTATTTTTCTCGAAAACGGCGCCTAGAATTTTGACAAAATTTTTTTTCTTTCAATTAATTTTTACAATCTTTAATTTAATAAAAAAAATTGAAATTAAGATATTACAGCTTGTACTTACCATAGAACCATTTTTTCGACTTTTGAATTTCTCATTATCCACATAACGGATCTTAATGAAATTTTTTATAAAGAAGCTTCTAAAAAGTCTAAAACACATTGCATTTAAAAACTTTAAAATAAATATTTTTTTGAATTTTTGAAAAAAAAATCGTTTTTTCTTCTTTTTGAAAATTCGAATCTCCGAAACGGCTCAATATTTATTTTTGTAAATTTAATTTTTATTCGAACAATAATAAAAACTTTAAATTTGCGTACCAAAATTTTTTCTTAAAACCTTTTTTTTAGGAAACCGCTACAACGACTTATAATTTTTGTTCTTGCATAAATTAATATTTGCATAGCATTCTGTTTTTGTATCTTACTTAAAAGAATTTAAAAAATTAATTTTATCCTTATGAAAAGTTTTCTGTAATAACATCCGTTTTTAAAAATTCCTAGTCTATTACATAGAAGCAAGTTCGTGCGACCCAGTCGTGCATTTTATTTTTATCAAAATCGTTACGGGTGTAGGGGGATACCGTTAGTACTTCTCCCTTCAGCCTAAATCACTAGACCTATGTTCTTCAATCCCGGTAGTTAAAAGGGTCTTCGGTGATTTCCTAGAGGAGAGATTGAAAGTTTTTTTAGCTCCAAAATTAACAGTACCCCCATACACCCGTATTGCAAAATCTTATTTATCTCGAAAACGGCTGTAATGATTTTGATAAAAAAAATTGAGTTAGATATTACGGATATGGACTACATTTTGGTAAAAAAAATTTTTGGGGCAAAATGTTATTAATGGTACCTTTCATAGAACCGTTTTTTTGATTTTCGACTTTCTCATTAACGGCTCTAACGATCTTAACCAAAAATGTTTACCAGGAGTCCCCTTAAGTTTAAAATAATACTGTACTCGTATATAGAAATATTCGAAAAAATATTTTTTTTTTTGTTTTTTGAAAAAAAAAAAATCCAATTTATTTTTTGAAAAATCAATATCTTGAAAACGTATGAGCGATTATTTTTTTGAAATTATTTCCTAAAATCCATATTACTAAGCACTTAAAATTGGCATCCCAAATTTGTTCTAGAAGAAATTGAAAGAAATTTCTTATATAAAAAATTACTTTTGTAGGAGAATATTCTTTCCTAGTTACAAATTAGTTGTATTGTGGGTTTGGCTATATTGAATATAGCAGCACTCCTTCGAAGTATCGGTAGTATTTAGTTGTCAATGTAGCTTTGTTTGACCCTTTGCCGCGCTTATACTGTCCGAAGACCGCAGTAAACGCTGAAAAAAGAAAGAAAGAAAAAAACTAAACAAATAAAACGCAAGTTTTATTTATTAAAAAGAACAAGTAAATTAATTTTATTATTATTAAGAAGAAAACAAAAGGAAAACAAATATTAAAGAAGGCTATGAAAGAATAAAATAATAAAATGGCAACAAAACTACGCTGAACCAATTCAATTGTTTATGCGGTTTGTAAAACCGTAGTAACCAAAATAAACAGATTTAATTTGCTTGTTAGAATCTCAAAACCTTTTATTTAATACTTTTTCGAGGACGGGATCGCTAGGAAACCTTCGCTCGCTGAAATACCAAATAAAAGTGATTTGGTTGGCATCGTGTGCTGCCTTTTATACTATTTTGAAAGAGAGCTTTCAAAAATAAAAGCCTCAACAGCTGTTTTCGTTTGAATACTACTTTTGCGCAGTTGGTGATGCCAAATAATTATTGTATACAAATAGTATTGCCAAAAATTAAAAAAAGTTATTTACATTATGTGATTTTTTATAGCGAAAGGAAATTATTTAAAATGAATTGAAATTAAACATAGAATAAAAGATATTAAGGATTAATAAATAAAATTGATGTCTTATAATAATGTTGATTGATGTCTTATACTTTAACAATAAAACGATTTTTAAACTTTGTTTGCGTAAATTCATACTTTTCCGGAAATAAGACTGCAATTCCATGCATTACAACATTTTTGTTTCATTAAATCCATGTTTTATATTTATAAAATGTATTTTAAATTCCAAAGTACTTTTACATAAGAGCAAGTTCGTGCGATCCAGTCGTGCATTTTATTTTACTTCGTTAAGAAAAACTTGAAAAAAACGTGAAGAAAAGCTAAAAAACTTTAATTTAATTTATATTTAAGGTTAACTCAAAATAAAAGTTAATGATTCACAAATAAATAATAAATTAAATATTAAATGAAATTCAGTTAAGTTGTATTCGACTTTTCAATATTTATCTTTTAGGCTTTTTGAATTTACTTTTTTACTGCTACTTAGACTTTTCTGTTAAAGCTACATTTTCATATTTGGTTTGGAAAAGCTTAAGTAGATTCGTACCCAAATAGTATCATTCGAAGCTATATAAATTAAAGAATTTTTTTTTAAGCTGTACATTCTATATTATAACATTATAAATCATTCCACATGCATCTTTTGGAATTCAAAATATAAGAACTCCAGAGAACTGAATTTCCCATTTCATAAGACAAATTTCAACTCGCTTATTGGTTGATGTTTATCAGAATACATGGACTTAATCGCTTACAAACTAGTATCAAGGTATGCTCGATCGGACAACTCGTTTTTGAAGAACAAAAAGTAATTTACATTTACCCTTGCTCCATGAAGCATTTTAATGAATAGAAGACTACACTATAAAGCCCTTCATAATTTAAATATATTCATGTGGTTTTAATTATGAGAAGAATATTTAAAAACCTCAAAGAGTCTCATTTTAGGGTTTCGTGCAATGCATTTTTTAAACTAATTTATTCTTCAAGGATTCATGAGAAAAGTTTGCATGAAATTTTCGGGAAGTACTTTCCCCTCTATGTATTTATAAGGGTTTTCTTACATAATACTCTTTTCGTTTTATCACATTTGAGTTAACCTACCTTTGAAAGCAGATACTTGAGAATTTTAAAGTTTTTTTTTTTCCTCGTAGGATTGTGTAAGTTTCTTTGTACTTGATGATGGCGATGTGAATTTGACACGTACGAGTGAACATTTTGAAAGAGATTTAGCCCAAAGCTTTTTGTCGTAAAAGAAGATGGAATTTTAAATTATTTTTGTCACTTTGAGAGATTTTTCGTCACCTCAGTGATACAACGATTAAACTCAAAGGATTTTTTTCCATGATTGAATGCTTTTTCAAGGAAATGTTTCATGGAATCAAAATGATTTAAAGCTATAAGAAGTTGTTGAAAGGAGATTTTAATATTCAAATTAAGTTTTTTAAGAACTTTGCTGATCCATAATCAAAGTTCCTTGGTGAACGAATAAAATACATTTTATTCAAGTCCAAGGTATGGACTCACTCGAGGAAGAAGACTAACTCCTTTTGAGAATTAAATTATTTTAGTTCCACCAAGATTGCAGCATGAATTCACAAGGGTCTATTTCACTATTTTTTCTCTCTCACTAATTTTACTTAGAACGGAAAATGAAACTTGTCTTAGACCTTAGAAACTAAAGTATACCGTTCATTTAAATAAGGAAATTACTTCTGTTAAGGTGCATCGAATGAACTTTCAATTGAGTTATTTTAGACTATTCTTGTGCCTATTTTTGCTCAAATAAGACCTACACTTCACAGTGAACTAAGACTGTTAGAGTTGTATTTGCGGTTTATGAAATGGTAAGTGATGTTTGTGTTATAATTTCTAATGTTCGTGTGCTAATAATAAATGATCTTGGCGTGTACGCCCATTCTGTAAAATATAGGCCATCTGATCTTTTACAATTTCGGGAACCTTGCTATAACTCTCGCCATCACAGCCTTATAATTTATGTTATAGATATGATGTTCCTTGTCAGGGCCTTCCTTAATACAGACATTGTTCGTATAGGAACTTTAACTTCATTATGACTCAAATTGACTTCAATGTACACAATTCAAGTTGGCTCTGCTTTTTAGGTCAGACAACACTCGAAGGATGATATTATGTTGAGATCTTTGCTATGCACCACCCTTATCAGCTTGTGGATGGACCCACTCGAAAACCAAACATTGCTGATCAAAACGACCAATATCTCGGTTTGTTTCTTACTTCTCACACTGATAAGTATACTATAACGGCAAAGTCTTCATTCAGCACTTTGGAACATTGTGTAATACTCGTATCATCCGATTTCTCGTGTCACATTCATCCAGTTAAAGAGAAGCATCCCAATATGACCGCCATCGAGACGGTCTGAATATTTTTTTCGAAGTTTTAACTGGTCACTATGTTTCCTCGATAGTTATGTTGATGATACCAGTGCTGATATGATCTTAGAAATGATTTTTCGTGTGTTGCGTGCTTTTATTCCTAACAGAATCAAGAGTATAAATCTTAAAAAAAAATTTTGGTTCAATACAATCTGTAAAGAAGCTATCAGGTTGAGAGAAGTAAGTTTCCGGTCTTACAACCTCAACCCAACTGAAAAAAATCGAAAAAGCATAAACAAGTCGGAAACCATTGCAACGCTGGTTTCAAAAGAACCAAATTCCATTTGTACAGAAATCAATGCAAAAAATTATGCGATTTCCCAAAGGTCATTTGTCAAAAACGTACAAAATGCAAGATCATCGTCGGTATATTTCTGCACTCGTACAGTTGCAAAGAGCCCTTTTAGATCATGACATAAGCAAATCCTCTGGCCCTAATAGTATAACGCCCCCCCCCATTCCTCTAAAGAGGTGTTCTTCATAGCTGGTAAAACCACTGCGTAAGCTTTTCCATCACTCCTACTGTTCTGGAATCTTCATTAGAAGATAGAACACAACATTTGTCCAGCTTGTTACCAAACTTACTTCCCTTCTTTCCAAGGTTTTTTTGTTTTTATTGTTAATCTTATTGATGGTAATATCGATGCTTTAAACCTTTTGTGTCGCGTTAATTTTAATGTTCCAACTCGTAATGTAAGAGGTTTTCGTGACCCAATTTACATAAAACACTATCGTACCAACTATGAGCAGAATTCACCATTGAATAACATGTTTAATTTGTATAACGTCAACCATAATTTATTAATAAATTTTTGTGATGTATCAAATAATGGTTTTAAAAGAATATTCTATAATTTTGTATAATTTAAAAATTCTTAATTCTAAGTAATATTTTTGTACGCTAGATATTAATTAGCTTGATTCAAATAAATAAATAAGGTTATGGAATCGCTGACGAATTATCAGCTCCAGAAATATCTCGAAGATTGAAAGCTTCTTAATGATCGGTTATGCGACTTTTACAGCATTCGATGCACTGTTGATCTGATGGCATCTCTCACCGATTGCTGGAATAGATCTTGTTTTGATATTTCTAAGGCATTTGATAGAGTTTGTCCCATAGTTTTCTCTTATCGGAAATTCGTGCGTTCCGTATCAATAAACCCCTTGTTCCTTCCCAAGAAACAATTTTAGCTGTATTAATGCTTGAAAAGCGCTTTCGGAGCTAATCTTACAGCTAGTTAATTCAAAAACACGCTCTAGATGCGCCTTTAGAGCAAGCATGGAGCCCACTTGCAGCTAATTCATTGAGTTTGAGAGCACTTTTTAGCTTCTTAATAGTGCTTGTAAGTAGGTTTTGACAGCTAAAAGCTTTAATATACACTTTAAAACTGCCATAGAGCAGCGTGCTTTTACGTTTTTTATTAGTATTAGTAAATTAATACCATTCATACTATTAAACACGAAAAGAAATTATTATTTGTGTTGGTAAATCATCTTAGCATCATAATTTATTTTCATAGAACAATGAGTAAAGGTAATAATTAAAAGCCATAATACGTTCAACATGGGAGAGATTTCTAAGTGCGATTTCATTTTTATCAGAAATGTTGATATTGTACTTCGAAATATTACAACGCCCTTCTTAAATAATTTGTTTTAAGTGGATGGTAAATTTTTTTTTATTTCAATTTTTAACTTGAGAAAAAAATATTTATTTTGCTCGTGCACTTTTTTGGATAAGGCTTCTGTGTTTATCATGATTCTTTTAAAAATGGAGTAATCACAGCACTGTTAATAGTTTTCTTTTCCTGTTTTATAAAAATTCTTAAATATTCGCCATTTTGTTAAACACACATGAAGATATAGCTTGTAGCTCTTAAGTAAATCTTTAAAAATTCTTTTGCTCTTAAAGAGCTATTTTAAAGGGTGCAGTATCAAAATGCTAACATGCTTTCCAACAGCTGATAAAAACATTACTATGGAGCAAATTTATCGAGCAGAAAGGTCTTAAATGTAACATATCTAAAGATTGTTAAGAAACTCCATTATAGAGCTAGATATTTAAATTCGTTTACCAAGAGCTGCAATATGTTTTGAAATAGAGCTAGGGCCGTGCATTTAACTCTCTCAGAGCTATTTAAGAACATATAAATAACATTTAGCTCCAACGATGTTACTTGGGTTGGATTAGAAATTAACTTCTGGACGTTCAATGTTGTATTGGTACGTTTCAAGTCTGATCTTCAAAAAATGAATGATGGTGTTCCCCAAGGCTCCGTTTTGTCTCCGACTCTCTACCTACTACATTTTTCTAAACGATCACCTGTCTTAATCTTCTAATCCACTTAATTGGTTTTTCGTAGACTATACCTCGGATTTTCATACTCCTTCTTAAATTCACATCAATCTTGTTCAGAAGTGGAATAACAAAGGTACGAAAGGCTTGTTAAAACCGTCCTTACAGTAATGTTAATTTGGGTATGAGAAAACGTGTGGAGTCAGCGCATGATCTGCATAAGTCGTCCATACTGAGTTTCATCTTTTTCTTGTAGTAACCCAGTTGGTTGTGACCGGTGATGATAACGACTATGCCATAGTTTTCTGGTAATAAGACAATAATTGTGTATAATAGCGAACCTGTAATCCATAGGGTTTTATTAAATGAAACTAGGATTTGTTTAGAGTCGGGAAAATATGTAAAAACCCAACTATTAATATCTTTTATTAACCATCTCTCGAATGCTGTACGTCTGTACTGTGAGACGTTTCCTTAACGACTGAATTCAATACAAGGACTGAGTATGTATCTCAGGACTACTCATACTGACATAGTTATTTTACTCACACATAGAGGTGTAGTGCAATAATATAAATGTGATATTTGATGGTGTGAATATAGTGAGGCATTCGATACAAATTGAAAGAGTTCCATCTTCTGTTTGTTATATTTTTAACTTTGCTCTCGATTACCTGTTCAAGATTACAGGGTTGGACCTGAACTGCTGTGTCTGCCTGACCACAGAGCTTAATGTCATGCTGTGTGCCAAGAACACTTTACTCTTAGCCACAGCAAGTAACAAGCTTTAATTTGATTTCAATGCCGCTTGGCTTCAATGAAAAAGGTGATATTAGCTTGTGGTATTTTCATCATTGAGATTTGGCTAGCATCTTTCGGCACTGACAGGACCCCAGCGTAAAAGACACTGTTGTATTCAGCAGGTCTAAATGAGCTGTATAGTCCAAGGATTTCTGAAAAGAACCGTTTACCAACATCAGTTTCCATCTTAGAACCGTCGGTATATATTGCTTTCATCGATTCACAGGTTGATGGCTTGTTGATTTGCCAATCCTCTCTCCTATGAAAGGCGGTCTTAAAAGACTTGTAAAAGTCTAAGGGGGGTGTTATGTAGTCATTACATTCCATATTTCCCGTGTATTTCTGTAGAATCTGCACATGACCTATGGCACTATGTCTCCAGCTACTAGTGAATAATATTAAAATAAAAGACATGAGGCACATCAAACACAAATTTTAACAACAAAAATTTAACTTTTTGTGGGAAATCAAAAAAACTCTTTAAAAAAATAATTACTGCACGAATGTTTCAAAATGATAGCCTTTTAAAAAATTTTAATATTTTCACATTTTTTTAATTAAGTTTTAAGTTAAATAAACAATATTATTAATTACTGCGATTTTTCAAAGTTTGGATCTGCCCCTCATTTGCACCTAAATGTAATAAATTTTGTTACAGATTTTGGTTAATGGATAATAAAATACATACACCAGCACTAGAGTGGCAGATACATATTTTGCTTTAACTTGCACCAAAAGATTGTTTTTTTTTTTTGTTAAAATTTTAAGCCGTTAGTCTAAAAATATGGACTTGTCCACCTTTTGATGCAAGGTCGTCAATTCAACTTTGTTCACATTGAATCAACAACACATTTTTGAGTTCGGTTTTTATGTTTCATTCGTGACTAAATTATATTCCTTATCTCGACCATCGCTTTTATTAACAATAAGCTGCTAATAAAAAATAAATTAAAGACAGTTATTGATCCGTTTTTGAGTTAATGAACTTTAATTTAATTTGTCAAAATGTATTTAACATAGAAAAATATGTTTATTATACTTTCAAAGACAAGAACAATACCTTTTTATTTGATACGAATATCGTTTTTCTTACGTCATTTATTTCACATGATATAAACATCTAAGACATGCAGTTTGGCTTTCGAGAAGGGGATTGGGATTCAACACCGCTACTAAAGTTCCAATCTGACGTCTCCTCAGCACTCAACAGCCATCGTGCCACCGTAGGATGCTTTCTGGACGTCGAGAAAGCATTCGACAGCGTATGGATAGAAGCCCTTATTCATAAGCTTCGAGTACTTGGGCTACCTTCACCACTAATAAAGATAGTATTTTCTTTTCTCTCTTTCAGGAAATTCTTCGTTCAGCTAGACAGCGGCAAGTCTTCAATCAAATTCATCAAAGCCGAAGTCGCCCAAGGATCGAAGCTGGGTCCATTCCTATATAACCTGATGACGTCTGATCAACCCGTGCCAACTGACTGCGAGAAATTGTTTTTTGCTAACGACTCGCTTACCTACAGTTTTGTTTACGGTTCCTTTCGTAAATAAAAAATAATATATATTGTATTCTCTTGTGAGAATACCACCATTAAATAAAACACTAGCGATTGTTTTTTAATAATATAAATTTATTAAGAGCTTCAGATCCCTTACCACTGGTGGGGGGAAATCTTCAGCTATACGTTGTAATTACTAATTAGAACTGATCTTTTCAGTGATCGAAGAAACCCTTTTATACTTTATATTTGTCTACTCAGCAGTATGATTGAAGATCATATGCTGCTCTTTGTTTAATAAAATTGCTGATATGCAGTTTATGTTTATAATATCGGATTTCATCATTCGCTATGAGATGAAATCATAAATTATGAATTATTGTGTAAGCATTACATTTGGTAAGTTTATGTTTATAATATCGGATTTCATCATTCGCTATGAGATGAAATCATAAATTATGAATTATTGTGTGAGCTACATTTGGTATATGGAAAGATACTTTGTATCTTTCTTCATTATCATAGGGTGTTTAATATTATTATAAAATTATGTGAGGGTGTTCTGATAATGTAACCCCTCCCTCCTTAAGTTTGATGCTCTCCTGAGTATCTATAATTCTATTTTCAATTTTAATTTTTTGGGTTTCTTTACGCTTACAATATAATAATAATATTGCAATTACAACAATTATGATTGTTATACTTGTATATGATATAATATGTTTTACATTGTTCTGATATTTTAATTCTTGTAATTCTTTTAAATTTTCGATTTGATTTATATGTATATTTTCTAAAGTAACATTTATTTTTGTGAAGTTTAGTGTATTATATAATGGAATTACAATATTTTGCTTGAAAGTTTCTTTTTGATTTGAATACAAAGTTGCATTTATTTTGATATTGCAATCTTTAAAATGTATTAGGTTATTTTTAGTAATTTTATATTCAATATTATTACAATAGTCATTTAGACTTGTTTCTACTAAATTTTTTGTTAATATAAGGCCATCTTCTATTTCTATTAATTCTTGATCTTTATTAGATCTAATCTTACAATTTTCGTATTTTGTTTCATATAAATTTTGTATACATATTGGACTTTTTCTTAAATGTTTAACATATTTAATTGCATTATTTTCATACAATGTTTTGTTATAAATTATATAATTATACTTTGATATTTCGATTTCTAGTCCTTGTTCATTTGGAACAGGTAAAATAATTATGGTTTCATATTTATATGTAAATACTGGTATTTTTAAAATAAAAACTAAATTGTTATTTCTAGTTACTAAACTACTTTCTATATGTTCTAGTTTTTGTACGGATATATTAAATCTTTTATTTTCTTCTTTTGTAAGAATATTTCTTCCTAGAATTCCTAATCTTGAAAAGACTATATTGTCTTGTAATTTCTCAACTTCATTGTTTAACAACATTATATCGGTATTTATTTGTAAAGATAATATACTTTTAGCTAAATTTTCTTGTTTTACTTCTGTTGAATTAATAAAATTTCTAAGCACGTATTGATGTTTGTTTATTCTGTCTGCCATAGTTTCTAACTCTGTTTGGAATTGTGTATTAATCCCTATCTGTTTGTTTAATTCTGTTATAGCATTTTTATTGTTTTCTTCTATTATTTTCAAATGATTCTCAATTTCTAATCTTTCATCATTATCCATAACTCCAAAAAGAAAATGGAGTGCACTACCTCCTATGTTTATTATTCCTCTCTTTTGTCTAGAATAAGGAAGTATACTATGTAATTTTGATTTTGTATCTCCTAATGCTTCTGTCATTAGTCTTTTTAATCTTAAGTCATTAAAATTATTATAGCCTGTTTCTATAGAAAATTCAATTTGTTTAATTATTTCGTTATAAGTTTCTAAATTAATAATGTGAAGTATTTTGTCATATCTTTCAATCAATTCAATTGGCTCTTGTTTAATTATAATATATCCTGCTTGGTTACGAATTTCTTGCAATAAGAACTCTGATTTCACCATGGTTATGATGAAGAATAAATAAATATTTATGGCTTTCATATTGCCTGTAAAGAGATTAAATTATTTATCGCTATTTTGATATTTATATTTTCTTTTGAAAAAGCTTTTATGTATTTTTTTCTGATTAGCATAATATTTGTTATTTATTTTTTCTACTTTTGTTTTCTTATATTTTGCAGCTATCTTCTTTGCTGTTCTAACTACGTCTGCTTTTACGTATAAATCTTTATTTAAATCTGGTTCAACAAAGTCTATTTTATTTTTATTTCTTTTATTAATATTATCTTCTTTAACTTTATGAATCTTTCGTCCTATTTCTTCTAACTCTTCTACCTTAATTTTGTTTTGAATAAAATCTATAGGCTTTCTTAATGTCGTTGAATGGATTGTACAGTTATATATACTAACTGCTTTTATTACTTTCTCTTTTAAATTTAATACGTTCTTTTTCTTTTCTTGTACATTATATATTCTTATATGTTCATTGAGTGTACCATGCACTCTTTCTACATCTGAGTTTCCTGTTTTATGATTTGGAGTTACAAGTTTTATCTTAATTCCTTCTTCGTTACAATATTCTTTAAATGCTAGGCTATTAAATTCATTGTCGCATACGATTTCTTCAGGTTTGCCTAGTATAGAGTTTCTAAGTTTAAGTTGCTCAATTATTTTGTGAGCGTTTCTACTAGCTATGGGAAAAGCTGTCAAATGTTTAGTAAATTTGTCAATAATTGTCAAAAAGTAAATATCTTTACTTGGAATATATATATCCATGTGTATAAGCTCATTTGGCTTAAGTGTAGTTTTACTTATTTCAAATTTTATTTTCTCTGGATTTCTATCATGTTTCGCTGTTTGACATACAGTACAATTGTTTATGTATCTTCTTATTAATTCCCTTAATTTTGGAAAATAGAATTCATTTTTAATTTCAAGATATGTTTCTTGTATTCCTCGGTGATTATATTGTTCATGAATCTTTTCAATGAGATTCAACGCATCATTTGTATTACTTAAATCTTTTAAAAGCGTAATGCATCTTAGTAATATCAGTTTACTTTGATTGCTGTAAAGCTCAACATATTTTTCCTGAATTTTGCAAAATAAATTATCACTTGGACAATATAATGCCACTTTTCCGTGATCGGGTAAAAATTCCCTTAATGCTTCAGTAAAATAATCGCCTACATCTTTTGATTTAATAGTTAGTCTTCTTACACCTTGGTATATACATTTTATATTTTTATTTTCATCTTCTGACTCTATAACTTCTATTTGATGCTTAAACATATTTGTAGGTAATTCTGAAATTCCTATATGATCATTTCTTTCTTCTATACCACTATGATTTGTGGCTAACGATGTATCTTCATTTGCATTGATTGCATTGATTTCAAGTCGACTAAGGTAATCTGCTACACGATTTTCTTTTCCTTTTAAATATTCGATATCAAAGTCATATTCATTTAAACTTATTTTCCATCTCTGGAGTTTTGAATTTGGTTCTTTTAGGTTACTTAACCAAATTAAAGGTCTGTGATCGGTTCGTATTTTAAATTTGCGACCGTAGAGATATGATCGAAAATATTTTACTGACCATACAATACTTAATAATTCCTTCTCAATAGTGCTATATCTACGTTCATGTTCGTTAAGGGTTCGAGATGCATAGCATAATGGATGATTTGATTGTGAAAGGACAGACCCAATTGCATAATTTGATGCATCTGTTGTTAACACGAATTCTTTAGTGTAATCAGGATATTTTAAAACAGGGTCACTAGATATGAGTAATTTCAGTTCTTCAAAAGCCGTAATATAATCTGGGTCTTTAATATTTATCTTTGTTCCTTTTTTCAGGTATTTTGTCATAGGCACTGCTACCTTTGAATAATCTCTTATAAATTTCCTATAATAACCTGTTAGTCCTAAAAACGATTTTATTTGTTTAGTTGTGCATGGAATGGGTATTTTTTCGATAGCTTTTATTTTATCTGGATTTGGCTTTATTCCATTTGTAGTAATAACATGACCTAAGTATTCTGTTTCTTTGCTAAAAAATTTGCATTTATCTATTTGTATTTTTAAATTATTTTCCTTGAGTTTCTGAAATACTTTATTTATTGAAGAAATATGTTCTTCTAATGATGTGCTAAATATAAGGATGTCGTCTAAATAGACAACACATATTTTTCCTACAAGTCCTTCTAATACGTGATTTATCATTCGCTGAAAAGTAGCGGGGGCATTTTTTAATCCGAATGGCATCCGATTAAATTCGTAATGATTATTAGCTGTTGAAAAAGCAGTTTTATGCCTGTCTTCAGGGTTCACCAATATCTGATGAAAGCCTTTCGCTAAGTCAAGAGTAGTAAAATATTGGGCTCTCCCCAATTTACTGAATATTTCGTCAATATTTGGAATAGGAAACTTGTCTTCCACGGTTATTTCGTTAAGTTTTCTATAATCTATGACAATACGCCATTTCTTGATTCCTGAACTATCTATCTTTTTGGGTACAACCCAGATAGGTGCATTATATGGGCTACTACTTTCTTTTATTATACCTTGATCTAACATTTCAATTATTTGGTTTTCTACTTCATTTTTGTGTATTTCTGGGTATCTATACAATCGTGTATATATTGGTTTATTATTTTTCGTTTCAATTTTATGAGTAACTTCTTTAACATTAGTTAAAATATCTCCTTCTTTATAAAATAATTTCTTATTATTCTTGAGTATTTGAATTAGTGCTTTCTTTTCTTCCGCGTTCATATAAGGTTTAATTAATTTATTTATTAAATTTTCATTTTCATCAATTCTACATAAGTTTATTTGTGTATTTGATAACTCTAGAATATAATTTTCTAGAGGATAATCATCCTTGGGTTTTGATAGTAATGGTATTTCTATATTATTAATTTTCACAGTATGAGTATAGTATGATAATTCGGCTTGTAATGGTATAAGTATATTGTTTCCTAAAATTCCGTCGAATGTACTATTCGTAATTGGAGTAATTAAAAATTCCATGGTCGATTCTTTTTTATTAAATTCACTTGGTAATGGCAAAATTATTTTTGTACGTATTAAATTATCTCTAAATAATGTTTTAATGGTATGTGGTTTATCTAGTTTAGTTTCAAAATGTTTTGGAAATATATTTTCTTTCAAAATAGAAGTTGCAGCTCCTGTGTCTACTAATAATTTAAGCTTTTTATTTAAAATATGGACATCTATGCAGGGTAATGGTCTGCTGAGGCATGTATTTGAAAATTTGATGTATTTTGGGTTAAATGATCCACTTCCATTGGTTCTGGAATATTTCTTTGCCTAACAAATGTATTATGATTTTGATTGGAAAAATTACCACTTCTGTTCGGTTGCCTATAATACTGTTCGTTTTGATTTTGGTTATTATTTCTATTAAAGTGTTTACTATTGTTGTTAAAATTTCTCTTGTTATTATTCCTATAATTAGAATTTTTGAAATCATTTTTGTAATTTCTATCGTTTCTATAATTTGGATTAAAATTATTAGGTTTATAATTATTATTAAAATTATTATTGTTATTCAAATTATTTTTGTACTCATTATTTTTAATGTTTCTATCGTTCCTATTATGAATATCTTCTTTTGTCCAATGACAAGATTCTAATTTATAGAATGCTTCGCTAAGGGTTGTTATGTTATGATTGATTATTATTGAACTTGCGTTCGGGGGTATTCTTTCACAAAATTTAGATAATAATGACGCTTCATTATTGAAAGGATTGTATTCTTCCGGTTTATTTTCAGATAAATAATATTTATTATTTAGTCTACAGAGGATTTCTGAGAATGTATTATATAGTTGAGAAATGTTTTTTGAATAAACTTTATCTGCTAGTTCTTTTAATTTTAGAAAAGATTCTTTCTCACCAAAATTCTTTACTAGAATATTTTTTATGTCTTGCCAATTATTAGGGTCGCCACTCCTTAATACTACCTCTAGGGCGAAATCTATTATTTTTGATTTTATTTCACTCACTATAAATTCTTGTGAACCTTCGTTATACAAACTACATGAATTTATTACAAATTCTGCTTTTTTAATAAATATAATTAAATTACAATTCTTCCCATTATAGGTTGGTAAATTTTTTAATAATTTTAGGGGGTCAAGGTTGATTGAAGCCATTTTTACCTGATTTTCTACTCTTAATACTGGTTCACTGTTTCGTTGATCTGCTGCTACTGGATCTGTTGATTTGATTTCCTTTTCGTCGGGTTTTAATGCTGGTGGAATCCTATATGGATTATATTTCCTCATTTAATTATTCGATCTCGTTGGGGCTTTCGACTTGGATTATTATTTTTGCCACGTAAAGTTGTTCTTCCTTCTTTTTACACGTTGGGGCTTTCGACTTGGATAGTTCTGCCTCGTAAAGTTGTTCTTCCTTCTTTCACTTTTTCAATTTAGGTTATATACATATATTTTTGTTTAAACTTTTTCTTCTGTCCCAGTTTTGTTTTTAATTAATTCTCCATTTTAGTTGGAGTGAGCTACTAATTAGTATTTTTTCGATTTTAGTTCGAAATTCGATTTTCACTCGAATATATATTTTTTTTATTTCACTTTGTGTGTAGTATTTCTGCGGTGCTCTGCTCCCTTTTGAGTTTTAATTTCCTCTAGTTGCATTCAATATATATTATTTTTTTTTTTTTTTTCAGTCCAACATTCCCTCTATGGGATTTCGTGAAATTGTCCTTCACGGATCTGTATTCACTATGTTTTTCACTGAATATTATTAATTTATTGTCCTATACCTTTTTGGTTATATCACTTAACCGGTATTTAACTATTTCAATTAGTACGGACGATTATTTTTTAAATCCCGAATAAAACTTTAATAAGTACGATTCATTGATCTTTCGAGATCCTACCGACTGCGCCAGTTTTGTTTACGGTTCCTTTCGTAAATAAAAAATAATATATATTGTATTCTCTTGTGAGAATACCACCATTAAATAAAACACTAGCGATTGTTTTTTAATAATATAAATTTATTAAGAGCTTCAGATCCCTTACCACTGGTGGGGGGAAATCTTCAGCTATACGTTGTAATTACTAATTAGAACTGATCTTTTCAGTGATCGAAGAAACCCTTTTATACTTTATATTTGTCTACTCAGCAGTATGATTGAAGATCATATGCTGCTCTTTGTTTAATAAAATTGCTGATATGCAGTTTATGTTTATAATATCGGATTTCATCATTCGCTATGAGATGAAATCATAAATTATGAATTATTGTGTAAGCATTACATTTGGTAAGTTTATGTTTATAATATCGGATTTCATCATTCGCTATGAGATGAAATCATAAATTATGAATTATTGTGTGAGCTACATTTGGTATATGGAAAGATACTTTGTATCTTTCTTCATTATCATAGGGTGTTTAATATTATTATAAAATTATGTGAGGGTGTTCTGATAATGTAACCCTACGCCTTATCGATAGCGCCAAAAAATGCAGCTCGCAGAGTGGAAGCCCACGTCTCCAGACTCTACGAGTACTACAAAAAGTGGGGTATCCGAATAAACACTGCCAAATCTGAGCTTGTGTGTTTCAGGAGACCCACCACCAATGGCAACCGATATCATTCAGCAGCCACCTGCAGAATTCTGACCGTGAAGCTCCCCGATGGGTCGATGATAGCAGCCAGAGGAAATGCTAAATACCTAGGAGTCCACTTCAACGAGCTGTCCAAATTCAACCAGCACTCAAAGCAGGTACTAACGAAGGCCAACTTCGCGTTTCACCGCTTGCACCCATTGCTAGCCAGAAAAACCGGACTAAGCCAGCCAGTGAAACTACTGATATACAAGCAGCTTATCAGCTACAATTTTCCTGCAGGGTACACCATCTCAAAGACAGAAGCAATGCAGAAGCTCCAACTCTTCGAAAGGAAAATTTTGACGATAAGCAGCGTATTTATCTTCGATCGACAGCGAAAGATCACTTTAGCAACGAAACCCAACTAACATTTCAGCTTCGATTCGGTCTAACTAAATATATTTTCGAAGTTCTTTAATACATTTGTAAGGGTTGTTTAAGAACAAAAAGGAGAATATTATACAAGCTCACAAGACCTTTTATGTACTTCTAACGGGTGATTTTTTTGAGGTTAGGATTTTCATGCATTAGTATTTGACAGATCACGCGGGATTTCAGACATGGTGTCAAAGAGAAAGATGCTCAGTATGCTTTGACATTTCATCATGAATAGACTTACTAACGAGCAACGCTTGCAAATCATTGAATTTTATTACCAAAATCAGTGTTCGGTTCGAAATGTGTTTCGCGCTTTACGTCCGATTTATGGTCTACATAATCGACCAAGTGAGCAAACAATTAATGCGATTGTGACCAAGTTTCGCACTCAGTTTACTTTATTGGACATTAAACCAACCACACGAATGCGTACAGTGCGTACAGAAGAGAATATTGCGTCTGTTTCTGAGAGTGTTGCTGAAGACCGTGAAATGTCGATTCGTCGCCGTTCGCAGCAATTGGGTTTGTGTTATTCGACCACATGGAAGATTTTACGCAAAGATCTTGGTGTAAAACCGTATAAAATACAGCTCGTGCAAGAACTGAAGCCGAACGATCTGCCACAACGTCGAATTTTCAGTGAATGGGCCCTAGAAAAGTTGGCAGAAAATCCGCTTTTTTATCGACAAATTTTGTTCAGCGATGAGGCTCATTTCTGGTTGAATGGCTACGTAAATAAGCAAAATTGCCGCATTTGGAGTGAAGAGCAACCAGAAGCCGTTCAAGAACTGCCCATGCATCCCGAAAAATGCACTGTTTGGTGTGGTTTGTACGCTGGTGGAATCATTGGACCGTATTTTTTCAAAGATGCTGTTGGACGCAACGTTACGGTGAATGGCGATCGCTATCGTTCAATGCTAACAAACTTTTTGTTGCCAAAAATGGAAGAACTGAACTTGGTTGACATGTGGTTTCAACAAGATGGCGCTACATGCCACACAGCTCGCGATTCTATGGCCATTTTGAGGGAAAACTTCGGAGAACAATTCATCTCAAGGAATGGACCGGTAAGTTGGCCACCAAGATCATGCGATTTGACGCCTTTAGACTATTTTTTGTGGGGCTACGTCAAGTCTAAAGTCTACACAAATAAGCCAGCAACTATTCCAGCTTTGGAAGACAACATTTCCGAAGAAATTCGGGCTATTCCGGCCGAAATGCTGGAAAAAGTTACCCAAAATTGGACTTTCCGAATGGACCACCTAAGACGCAGCCGCGGTCAACATTTAAATAAAATTATCTTCAAAAAGTAAATGTCATGGACATTGTAAATTTTATGCGTTTTTTTTAAAAAAAAAGTTCTCAAGCTCTTAAAAAATCACCCGTTATAAGTGATTCTGAAAATCCTCTTAGAAGTACCATGCACAGATCTTTTAAAGGTGCCAGCTTCGTGTATGAACTATTAGAAGTTTAACAGAGTCCTATTCGAAATTGAACTGAAGTTCAAGTTTTGACAGATGGCTTCAATAAAGCCGCAAAAATTACAAACGTACGGCTTTTTATGTCTATTACAAGCTTACACTCGAATTTTTACCGAGCCTGAAAAATACGAAAATAAAAGTAAATTTATATTTCTTTGAAAACGTAATTCCAACATTTAATCAATTTTAAACCTGAAACTATGTATCACATTGGAATTGTTATTAATTAATGTATTTGGAATAATTTTAAAACATGAATGACATTATACCTTATTTGGGGATCGAACTCGGCATCTCTTGTGTAATAGTCCATCTCTCTACGCCCTGGGCCACATTGAATATTATTTGGAAGATGCAAAAACTTAATCAGCCTATTTCTTTCTCAAACTTCAAAATTAACACAAGACTGCGATATACAATTTTGCCAAGGCCACGTTCACACAAGAAAAACAAAACCTAAGCAAATGTCTTAAGTTTCCTTCGTTGGGTTTACCTACAAAATGTTTATTTAATTTTCAGTATTGAACCCTAATCTTCATACCTAATGGGAGCGCACAAAATATCTTTAAATTGCTGACCGTAGTGATTTGTTTTATGTTTTATTTAACTCTTTCTTAGTTTTGATTTGTGTCCTTAAAAACGATTCATTCATACATGTAAAATGTTTGTATTCCGTTTAGTTTGACATTTGTTATGTTAAGTATACATTATGCCTTTCTTCAATATCGTGAATTATTTTCATGTAATATTTATTTATATGTATTATTTGTAATAAAACCATCAAACATTTTGGTCAGTTCACCCATCTATAGTTTTATGCATTTCCACTTTGAGGGATATATAGATATACGAGTATCATGCTGGATTTACATATATGCCTCTTCCAAAGAAATTCACATTTATGTATATCTAATATATGGGCACAGAAGATTAAAATGAAGATAATCATATAAGTCCAGCTACATTATATGTTTGAAAACATAAAAGTTCTCGGATATTCAGGTTATAACTTCGCACCTGTTTCGAAACGCTCGTTTATAATTGCAATTCAACTTTTAAGAGTCGAATGGTTGCTCTGAAATTCAGCTGCCTGCTTTCGAAGGTATTTTTTCTTAAATTTTGGTTATTCGTCACTTCAACTTCATCTTTGCTAGACTCTTAGGGTAGGCGCGCACATTCAATTTTAGTTTCGCAACTGCTTGGTTCGAGCAACTAGAAAGTTTGTGTTTTGACATAAACTAAACGATTACCTAAAATGAGTTCGCTATTTTGTGTAACATCTAATTATATGCACCTGCGCGGACATTTGTTTTCTATAAGCAACCAAACAGTTGTGCAACTAAAAATTGAATGTGGGCGCCTAGCTTTAAGGTTCACAAGGCAAACAATCAAACTAATTGGCTATGCTATATATCATAGGGATCTCGATTTATACTCTTATACTTCCTGAGTAATATCTAAAAAGTACATAGATGGATTACAATAAATGTGTACAAATAATTAGTTGATGCATTCAATTTAATATTCCTAATTTTAATTAAGATTAAATGTATTAGTTTCTGTAAAGATTCATTTGCAGAGTTCTTAGAAGTTTGAACATTGACATTTTCTTTAAAGACTTTTTGTTAAAGTCTGCTAAGCTTAAGAGACGTATTCTATATATAGCTCTTAGGAAATTGTTATAGAAACCTTTTGAAAACTCACTGATGTAAACTTCTATATCATATCACATTGCAATATTTATACAAGTTGCAGCTTATCTATTTTCATTTATAAAACCATATCCGAAAAATTGGTTCTAGTCTCTGAAAAACTTTAAAAAAGGTTTAAAAGAAGATGATATTGAAACTGTGACTTCTATAGGAAAATTATTTTTGAAGAAGGCTCTTTAGGAGCATTATATAAATTGAAACTTCCAGCATGTCCATATTTCTAGGCTAATAGAAACTGAAATGTTAGTTGGGAAGAGTCTATGAAGAAGCCAAAATCAAGCCACTGGACCAGTTTCTCGTGCAATTAGCAAGGAAGCTTATACATAGCACCGCCAACCACCCAAACTAGCTGATGAGAAGAATGCCCAACCAGGAACGACATCCAGAGCCTAGGGTTTGGCCGTGGCACGATGGTTGTGTGTTTGCCTGTCAACCTCATCATCACAGGTTCGATCCCTGCCGTCGTCTATGTCGTTTTAATTCCATTAAAACCTTCTAAAATTGTCATCCATGGGTTGCTGGTTTACTCATTACATGTTGTTCAGGCATAACACTAACAACATGTAATTGAGTTAAACTAGTATGCCGAACAAGGATGAACATGAATAAAAAATATAATGTGAATTATAAACGAAATAGAAATAAGACACGGCATTCTCCGCTTTAGCAAAGCCGCCATCCCCGGAGAGAAAAATATCTGAGACAACCACCAACAGTCTCAGAACATCGTGCCACACATCTTTCCTATCCTTCTTTCTCTTCATTACCTTCACGCCCGCGATGTGTTGAAACATTTAAAGGGTAATCATAATCCCTTGAGCGCGGGTAGATTAAAAAAAAAAAGATACCTTAGTGCTTTGGATATGATAGAAAGGATCCTTATCGACAACGAAGAAGCAGTTCGATTCTACGCTGACACGGAGTCAGCATACCACCGTGGCTGAAAACACCTACCAACCAACCCTCAGCAAACCCACCAACTGGACACCCGCGACGGAACAACCCGAGAGAAAAACCGTGCCAACAGATTTCAAATTTTAATTTTAAATACTTGCCATGCATATTATAAATATTGTAATTTTAAAAATAATGTCATTGTATAAGTTAGGCCCCCTATGTGCCAACAAATTTTTATTCATTCATTTTATCCTTAAGTTTAAGTTTCCAATTGTATATATTAAAGTTCAATAGAAAACCTTGAACTTTGAACCTTGATATGAACAATTATTTGAAAAACAGGATGAAATCTTTATTTTGCAATCGGCAACTTCAAGCTCAAATATCTCGACTTTCCCATGAACGATTTCGAAAATATTTTAGTTATATAATAAGCTTAACGTCACCTTTCATTTGCTACCACACTCCTTAGTGTTCACTCTGGGCCAAGACTCCATAGAAAAGTGGGCATTCCTTTTGGAGTCGATTTTTTCACGAACGCATAACTTGCCATATGGTACTTGTATGTACTTACAGTATATCCCAAGTAAAAATATCTTTCATCCCCAAGCATAACGATGAATTTACCTAAACACCAACAAATGGTTTTCAAAATTCAAAAAAATTCAAGTACCTAGCGATTTGGTTGAATGAATCCTTTCCTTACGTACTCTTCGACAATGCACAGCCTTGCGTTAAGACATAAAATTCAAATTTATTACCACAAAATGTCTAAGCATTAAATTTATAAGAAATCGTTTCATTAATAGACGGCACTTACGCCATGTGGCGTTAAGATAAAAAAGAAATTCGCAAAAATTTGCGACCCATTAGCGATTAATTTTTAATCTGTATGGCACATGGCAGAACATAACGGCGCATCTTGTTCATTTTAGTGATTTGAAAAAACAAAATCGTTTGTTTATTTGATGTTGAAAATATGGCTGGCCCTGTTAGACCACATTGTTTTGCCAGTTGCTTGAAGCGACCATTCGTTAAGGTTGAGAATTTGGAAGGAAGACAGTTAAGTATAATTTATGTTTCAAAGCCCACTTACTCACTTCTTTGATGTCATATTCATGCATGACACATTAAATATGCAACACTCCAAAAGTGCAGAGCTAGTCAGGTCCTTTGTTACGAGCATAAGCAAACACCTTTTACTATCGTCATAAAATACACCCTTTAAACTTCATGTCACGATTCTCGAAAAATAACATCTTAACATATTTTCGGTTCTTAAACTTTGATCACACGCAATTTTGAGTCTGATACGAAAAAAAAAAAAAAAATAAGGGCTTGAAGAAGCAAAAACGTACATTCCAAAGATACCGTAAGTTTTTACGACACTATAAGACCATCGCTCACTGCGCGCCGTGCGTGGGAATTTCCTTAAATAAGCACGTCGTGCTTCTGAAGACGTTTTGATCCTTCACCTTTAGGGGTTGAACATCTATAATGTAGGGATGCCCCTTTAACCAGAACAAAACATTGAATTTCCGTTGTTTTAATAAACAATTTAAAGCAAACAACTGGTTTAATTCTCGCGGCGTAAAGTCAATATAAAGGTTCAGCTTTCGTTTTCCTCTTCCACGACTGCACACTCGCTTAAAGAGGAGTGTACGAAATATCACCCTACTAATAAAGTCTCCCTACAGATGTGTACTTAAAGGAAACTTTTAGGATTCAAAGAAGATACCTTTTAAAATTTAAATGTTTATTCAATGTTCATTGTGTCACCGAACTTGGCTTTTATGCTGCTACGCAACCCTCGTCAAACGGAGCTTGAGACTTTATGGCATACGCATCGAAGGATGGAATACCTTCCTTTCAGAAGGAGCCTTCGCATTTTGAATCACTTTACCCCTTAATTATAGGAACTACGGGAAGGACAAGCCGGTATTTATTATTTATAATCTCAGGGATAAAAAGTGGCCACTGAAACATGAAACCATAATTCTAGGTACTCAAACTGCTAAGTACACAAAACACACAATATCCGAGCATGTCAATAGTCTAATAAACTGACAGGTGATTCTTATATTAGTATTATTATATTTTACTTAGGCAAAGCCAGTCAGAAGTTGTCCTATACCAAGTTGATGGCTTATGCGACCTACGTCCTTCAGTAATCAAAATAGAAATCAAAAGTCTGGGGTGGCATCTCAATGTATGTTAAGTTTATGTTTGTACATTATGTACTTAATAAACTTGCTGTAATGAATAGAAAAGGACCTTCGGATTAGTATTGGTCTGCTTATTAAGGGATATAAACAAGCGTAATGGGGGTCCACAGGGCAGGATTGAGTGAAACGTTATGCCAAGTAATAAAGAAGGAAAAAAGCCATATACCCCAAAATCATTATGAACGGCTGGCAACACTCACACAGGAAGCTCAAAGTCACTATAAGTATTGGCTCTCTATGTGCTGTCGTGCATCAATACTTTACGTATGTAAAAGAATTTTTCAGTGGGCGCGGGTAGATTTTAGGTGTCTGTGGCGGCCATGTTGTTTTGGTGAAAAATCTCTTGTGTATTATTCAGGACCCGATTCCGAATTACGATGGCAAGTAACACGATTGTACAGCATGTCAAAATGATAAAAATTTATTACCAAAATGAGAGTTCGTTAGTACAAGGTTTCTTGCCTTGCGCCTAATTATCGGTAGACGAGGTTCTCCTTCTCAGTTGACTGTTCAACGTTTGGTGTCCAAATTTAAGACGACCTATTCAATTACCAATTAAACAACATTCGTACGTCAAAGGAAGGGAAGATCGATCGAGAACACCGCCGCTTGGCCTTTCGCAGACTTAAACTTGACGAACTTTGTGTCAGGACTTAGGCTTACACCCGTAAAAGATCATACTGATCCAAAAGCCCAAAGTTGTTTTCTTTTCTTTTTTTTTTATAATCTACACGCGCTCAAGGGATTATGATTACCCTTTAAAGGTTTCAACACATCGCGGGCGTGAAGTTAATGAAGAAAAAGAAGGATAGGAAAGATGTGTGGCACGATGTTCTGAGACTGAAGGTGGTTGTCTCAAATTTTTTTTATCTCCAGGAATGGCGGCTGAACTAAAGCGGAGAAATGCCATGTCATGCTTCTATGTCACTTATAATTCACATTAGTTTTTATTCGTGTTCATCCTTGTTGGACATACTAGTTTAACTCAATAACATGTTATTAGTGTTATGTCTGAACAACATGTAATGAGTAAACCAGCAACCCTTTGATGACAATTTTGTGAAGGTTTTAATGGAATTAAAACGACATAGACGACGGCAGGGATCGAACCTGGATCATGAGGTTGACAGGCGAGCACACAACCATAGCGCCACGGCCACCCCCAAAAGCCCAAAGTTCTTGACCATGGACAACGGCGTTTGTTCGCTGACTGTTTTTCGGAGCAGCAAGAAATTGTCGTATATGGGGTAACATCAAGCCACACGAGGCCCGTACTTTTTCGAAAACGACGTTGACTAGGCACCATCACCATCAATTGCGAGCGCTGTAGAAAGATGATCACCGATTTCTGATGGCCCAATTTGAACTATATGAACCTAAACCAAATGTCGTTTCAGCACGACGGCAAAGCGCTACATGCGACACAGCGGACGCCACGATTGACATTCTGCTTGATCTTTTAAGAGTAAGGTCGTCTCTCGCATAGGCGACGTGAATTGACCATTAAGGTCATGAGATTTGACCCCGCTAGACTTCTTCTCGTGGGGTTTGTTGAAGTTGCATGTCTATGTGAATAAGCCACAATGTATTGATGATGAGATGATCATAACACATGTCATCGCTCAAATTAAGTCGGATCTATGCGAAAAAGTCATTGCTGGCGCGTATTCCAAAAGTCCAATTTCTTATACCGATGGCGCCTAAATTTGACCAATAGCATTAGTGGTTTATTGCCATAGATCTTTAACCTAAGAAAACACCACAAGATGAATTCTTACGGGGTGAAGTGGCCCGATTTCGAGGGCCTATTCACATCACCTCTCCGTGAGCAAACCATGGTCGGAAATTGCTCATGCAAACTGTATAATATGGAGCGGATTATTTACAAATAGCACCGTGCTGTTGAAACAATATGTTGTTGGTTTCAATTTCATCCGATTTGCGCTAAAAGAAATTCGTTATCATTGACCAGTAGCACTCCCCGATGATGGTGATGGCCAGTACAACGTTGTTGTTCTCAAAGAAGAAGGGACCGATGATACCATCAGCCAAAAATTAACCTTTCTGTACATTCATTTCAATTTGGTGGAAATGGTGTGGATTGTGTTGGTTTAAAAATTAAATTTGGTGGTGCAACAGCTCGGAGTGAACCAGGACCTAGTGACTTACAACTCTCAACCATTCCTGTGTGCGTGTTACCAGGGAACGGAGGGGACCTACATTTTTTTGCCGATTCCGAACGGCTAATGAGCAGCACTTTCCATGACAAGAGATACTCTTGGAGAATTTGTCAATTCCTCGCAAGAGGCAGTACACCCCTGAAAAAAACTTTCTAGCAGCGGCTGAGAATCGAACTCGAGACCTTCCGCATGACAGTCCAACGCACTGATCATTATGCCAAGGGGTACTACGGATTGTGTTGGTTTGGTTTTTATTAATTTTTGTTTGTGCCACCCTCACTGCCCTACCTAAAACTACTACAAACTACAAAAAAAAAAAAAAAAGTAAGCCTGCCAAGACAATGAACATGCATGCGACTTTAAATATCAGAATTTAACCATCAGAATTTATGCTCCTGCGTTACCCTGACTCTTCAGACTCGATCGGACACAGTTCTACTGAACCGAAGAGAAGAAGCTCTGCTTCGTCTTGTGCGAGGATATCTCGATTGTAAGGGAGCCGCTTATTCTTGAAAATGGTGTATTAAATACTAGACCAGCCCTCGACTTTCAAGAATAAGAATGGACCTGAGATTTAATCTGTTAGACGTACATTCTCGTAGCATTCTTGTTTAGAATAATAATCCCCCAAAATACAGCTGATGGTCGAAGACATCGATCGATTTTCATCTACCAGTCAATATCACTGAATCTGTCACACTGCAAGAAAATTTTCGTACATCGACTTTTGGAGTTGTTCTGTACGCTATTAGATAGTTGGCATACTCAATTTAGATGTTAGACTAGATACCTATCAAATCGCTGCAGTGATGTTAATAGTGACTAGACTCGGCCAGTTGACCGTGCCCTGCTGACGTCCATTTTTAATATCGAAAACTACGGAACAATGTGTGTTACCACTTTTGACAACAATTCTTCTACCATTGATCATGTCATAAAGCATTTACAATGGTGGAATAGTGACGAGTCTGGTCAGCTTTAGATATGAACCCTCTCACCATGCAGTACCGAAAACCTATTCTAAATCAACCGGACAACCTGATGCCCGTTTAGACGTTTACAAGCCGTTCACGACAGCCTTTCCGAGCAGAGAGGGCTGGCAAATGAGCAAACCATCAACCTGCGGCTTCCAACATATACCTCCAGTTCCAATATGGAAACCGGTTTTGTAAAAGGTTCTTTTCAGAAACCCTTGGACTAGCCAGCTCATTCAGACTTCCTAATTGGAGCAGTGTCTTTCAAGCTGAGATCCTGACAGTGACGAAAGCTGCTGATAGCCAACCGACAGTAAAAGCGATTTCTGTAATTGAAATAAAATCGAAGCTTGTAACTTGCTGTCGCAAATAGCTAAGGGTTCCTTGTACACAGAGCAACGTAAGGCTTCGTTGGGTTCCTGGTCCCAGTGCTGTCCGAGGTAATAAAAGCGCTGACAAGCTTGCAAGAATCAACCGCCCCTAATCACAGTCAGAATACATAAAAAGGGTTACGGGCGATAATTATAGAACGAGTAAACGGAGAATGGACACTTCACCTATATACCAGCGATTGCCACTTTTGCGAAGAACACGAGTGTCAGTGAATTGATGGGGCCACCTCTCCCTATTTATGATCGCTTATGTTTAACGTACACACATACAAACATATAAATAGAATATAAAACAGGAAAATAGTTATAATTCATTTATATCTAATATTTTTGTTTTAAGGACTTACGGAAGTTGAGGTATTCTTCAAAACTTTAAACAATTTAAGCTCGGAAAATTTTGAAAATTCTAATAATCTTCGCAGGACTATAAAATACGTAATTGGCGACAGCTTAGTGTATACCTTGGGTGTCACCTTGGTTAACGATTTACTAACTTATATGAGTTCACATTTAAAATTCTAACCACACGAAACAAAATTGTATCCTTGTAAAACCAAAATGTAGAAACCAGCGTTGCAATGAGGTTGAAAGCAAACCACCGGAAAATATTATTTTCATGCTCTAAGTTCCATCCCTTAACTCTACACTAAATGGACCCTTGTCATGGAAACACTTGATTTTCTCATAGTTAATGCACGACTGGATTTCACGTCTCTCCATATAAATTTCGTGTTGAATTTATTTTGACCATAAAGCAACTAGGTAATTAGTTTCTAAATATATATGAGCACAAAGGCGACACGCATAAATAAATTAATTATCTCATTTCGAAAGTTAAAAACCTCCTTAGAATAACTTGAGTTACATACTTAAATGAAAACATTTTACTGAAAAATTAATTTATAACAATTAAATTGACATTTTCTTAGTAACCTTTTTTATATGGTTGAAGAACTTTCATAGTTTAACTGAACATGCATTTTTAGGAGCGTTGAGTCTGTTTAAACTATCAACTTTAAATTAAATTAATTACTATGTACCATGTACCTGCATATGAAAAACACCCTATCCAAATTTCGAACACCCTATCACACATTTATTCTCCCACAAATCCATACTGCAATATCAGCACACTTTATATTCACACAACTTATTTTCCCACAAATCCATACTGCAAGATCAGCACTCTCTACAGGTGCCTGCTCGCCTATCCCATTACATTTTTCTTCCCATAGAATTATGCACGCTCTATACAAGTGCTTCCTATCCAATTACATTTTTCTTCCCATAGAATTATTATTGTCGAATTGCATTTATTTTAGTATAAATAGTCTTAAAAATTAAGAATAAAATCACTTTCAATTTAGAAGTCAAAATACTTGTTTCATTTGTTATTACTACCCCCCACCCGAGGTAAGGAGTAATATTCAATATAAGTCGGAATCAAAAGAGGTCTCGACTCTAATCAGAGTCATTCAAGTAAAAATGGCATTCACATTCTTCGGTAGACGAGTTTCTTCTTCATGTTTTATTCTTCTTTAATTGAGTAGTGGTAAGCGAAAGACTTGAGCCACATTTTGACACTTTGGGCTGGTGGCGAAGACTCCAAAAGACAAGAATACAGGCAGAGATGGACCTCGTCACTCAATATGATTTTTCGACAGAAATTGTAACCAACTTCCAGTTGCCCGAGAACCCAGTTAGAGAACAAATTACAGTTTGTCTATGGTATGGTTAGGTTAGGTAGGTATGGAATGGTTTACTCTGAGCTCCTGGGTCACTTAAAGTTTGTACGGATGTATGCTCAAGTCATGACGTGAAATTCGCCAAGTTGTGGTCTATGAAAGGCCGTGTTCTTGTTCGCGTTGTAGAACTGACTTCCTCGGGTCCTCCTGTTTACACTCAAATTTTCGGCAGATCTTGCGTTTCGTTGACGAACGGGTATTGGCAGATTGTTCACTGATTGTTCACTGACTGTTCACCGACTCTAATTTTTCCACCACGTTGTGAAAACTGAAAAATCCTCTTGGAAAGATGATTTATTATTGCTCGAATAGAAGACCCACTTCCGTAAAATAATTTTATCATTTTCACATGAACACTATAACTGTCATTGTTGATTTGGAAAAACAGATTAAATAAAATTGCTTGTCAAAGTTCAGAATTTTTTATTGGACAATACTTATCTTGAAATTATGAACATATGTATATATAACAGTTTTTGAACCTAAGTTCTACAAAAAATAAGCTTAGTGAAATGAGGAGAGCTAGAACTTTTTTTTGGAAAACTTCAAGGTGTGTATTTTTGGGCCATTTCGGTGACAAAAATAATATTCTTGTTGCGCGAATCAGATATTTACGATGGTTGCAAGAAATTTCATCATTTTTTTAATCGACTAATCAAAAAGATTTTTCCAAGTCAAACCAATCTAAGCCCATCTTCAAACAGAGCAGTTCCTAAAACAATTTCAGCGATGAGTTGGAATCAGCGTTTACCAAAATGTTACAAGTGAAACTTTTTGCCATAAAATGATTGTCTTGAATTTGAACTTCTTATAATTTGTTTTTAAGTACGGGTTGAAATTGGCTTGGTTCGACTCTGCAGTGTAGTTGAGTCCAAATCTTGCAATTTTTTATATTGAACATAGCACGCGCGATGAAGAAATAAAGGGGTTGGAGAGAAAGAAGGTGCAGATGAACATTGCTCTTGAAAAAAAAGGAAACCCGTCATTCTAACGAAGATCGTCTAGCAAAGGGGGTACATTTAGTTCCACCGATAACAGACAGCACGGATTTTTCGAAGCATTAAAATCCACACCACTTTTTGTACCCCATATTTTAGAATTCCGTAAAGATCGGAGTTTAATGGTTTATTATACGATACCGCTGTATTTCCAATTCCGAAGGAGATGGAGTCGTCAATAAAACAATGAAGTGGATAAGAAGTCTCAGACAAGAGATCCTTCATACAAATGAGGAAGAGTGTCAGAGACGGACCCTTGAGGAACACCCGCATTTCTTTTGTAAAGCTCAGACTTAAAACCGTCCAAAATATACAACATGTATTAAACAATCTAGAAAGCAATTTATAACCCTCAGAATAAAGGGTTTATTGATACCAAACGCACGCATTTTTGATTAGAGAGCCTGGTGCCAAACTCTATCAATCGGCTTACAAATATCAAGCGGCGCAATAACATTACTTTCTTCAAAACATTTTAAAGATTTGTTCCACTCTTCGGTGAGATATGCCATCAGATCACCAGTGGAACGAAGACGTATCGTCGGTCATTAAGAAGTTTTCGGTCTTCGAGATATTTCTTGAAATAATAATTGGTCAGCGATCCCATGTCCCTGGAAATAAGGGACTTAAGTAAAATTTATCGCTAGAAGAAGGGGGGCTTAGGGTCGCCATTTTTGGAAACAGGCATGATAAATGCTGTTTTCCACTTTCAAGATTACAGACCAGTAGGAACGATGGAAAAACTTACGCAGCGGTTTTGCCAGCGATGAAGAATACTTCTTTAGGAGAATGAGGGGTATGCCATCAGTCCCAGCCGATTTGCTCATGTCAAGATTTCGAAGGGCTCTTGCAGCTGTACGAGTCCAAAAATATACCTGTTCCGTTGAATGATTTACGTTACGGAGCAGCCAACATAGAGCTAGCAATAAACTGCGAGTACATTTGCTTTTCCTGAAGAACTAACTTATCGGGTTGTCGTTGAAGAGGATCATTGGAACCGAAGATGAAGTTGAATTTTTTATGTTTTTGACAAATGACCAGAAATTTCTACTGCCTTCGGGAAAGTGCAGGATTTTTTTGATTACTTTCTAGTCGTGGAAAAATTTGTTTTTTTCTATAACAGCGTTGCAATGGTTTCTCGCTTGTTTGTGCTTTTTCCGATTTTTCTCAGTTGGGTTTACTTTGTAAGACCGGAAATTAACTTCTCTCAACCTAATAGTATCTTTATAGCTTGTATCGAACCTAAACTTTTCTTTAGGATTTATACTCTTAATTCTGTTAGGGATTCGTACCCAAGAAAAATCACTTCTGTGATCATATGTATATATCAGCGCTGGCATCAATTTCAATACCGAGGAAACATAGTAGCCCAGTTAAAGTAATCAGACTGTCCTGATGGTTTTCTCGTATTGCCAAACAGTCCTAGTGGGATCTTTCGCTTAAATTGGAAGGATGGGACACGAGAAATTGGTGGACATTACCTAATGGTCTGAAGTGCCGAATGAAGAGGTTATATTAATGGTATACATATCAGGTATTGAAGTAAGAAACAAATCGAGAGTGTGGGCGTTTTGCCCAGCAAACTTCTGGAATTAGAGTGGGCCCATCTACAAGCAGAGTTAGGTGGTGCATCTACGCATCTACCTATCTTATCATAATCTTTATTTATTAAGAAAGTTTTACTTTTTACTTGTTGTATGTACAGTGCCGAACACGAAATTTTCTTTTGAATTTGGTTAAATTTTTCTACTTTTGCAAAAATTTTTTTTACAAATTTGTTACACCTTCGTAAAGGCCTATGGCAACGCTGGTTAGAAACCAATGATACGTACTTGAGTATTTTATTTTTCTTATTCAAACGCTAATGCAACTGTTTTGAGTATAATGCATGGTCGTTCTTCACATAATTTTCTGCTAAGACATTTGATGCATCGTTTTAACTATTTTAAAATCCAATAGATTGAGCGAGGGCAATGAGTGTATATGTATATTCTGGAACCGTTTAAACTAACAAAAAGTCTTAGGATGGTTCACACGAATTTGAACGAACTGTAATCGATTTAAAAGTGACAGTTATATATAACAATAGCACCCATCTCAGAGATAAGTGTATTTTAGTAATATTTTGCAAGTAGTTCACGTTTCCAATATGCTTGCAGATCTCCCGCATTCCCGTGGGATTAATGTTCTTTCTTAAGTTGATAATCTGCTCCAACAGAAACAGATAACTTGTATTCTGTCTTCAGCCCTTAATCCCTTATAAATGAAGTTTATATACCCAAGTACTGTGACACACAATTTAATAAAGCCATGTCAGACATAAGTTTTCATATCAAATGTAATTCAATACCTACCTACAACTCAGCTCGGAAAATCCTTCGCTTTTATAGACGAAGAATTTTCTATGTCTATCCTGGCCAAGCACAGAGTCAGTAATTCGATGTAACCATTTATTTTATTGGCCTTAATAGGGATTCATTAGGGGTATCATTTTGTTTCTTGGATTCGATTTCATGAGAACAGATATGTATAAGGCATGAGTAGGTGAAACAGAGCGAAATGGCTTAATGAAATTTAGATACAAAATGTTTCTAGTAATATTAAAACAAAATCGCTTTATTTTCTCTGGGGATTTTATTAATCTCCTAGCCCAACAACACTTTAACTTTGATGGCCTAAAATATTTCCGTTTAGTCGGTGTTAGGCTCTCAGCTATTTGTGGAAATGAGTTTTTTTCTTATGGGTAAATCAATTTGAGTAAAAATTGCGTCAGGTGACAAAATCAAAATGTTCAAGTTCTAAAATTTTACGTTCGACATAATGTAAATATACACCTATGGAAAGGTAAAATTGAACTTGATATTTGAAAAATATGAGGCAATTTCGCCTGTCTGTTCGGTTTTACCCTAAGTGGGTTATTTGATATTTTTTAAAGTTTGAACCTCCTACTCGTAAATAATAATAATAACCCCAAGCCTTATTTTGTAGCCAGTTAGGAATATCTTCATTATCATTGTTTATTATATGTGTTTACTTTTTTTTCCCAAATCGGTCCGCTTTCATTCGCTTTAGAACTCAGTCATCGAACGTACGGCATCGTCATGGTCGTTTCATTAAATTTTTGCGATTTGTCATTAGTGTCTGAAAAATTAAAAAAATGAAAATAAACAACTTCAAAGAAAAATAAAATGCACGACAGGGTCGCACAAGCTTGCTCTTATGTAAGAGAAAACTATTCATATGCATAACATTCATTTTTACTTGCAACTTATAGGTACTATAACCGAACTTGTGATTTTGATCAAAGTTGGCATTACGATGATAGCGAAGACCAAAAAAGTGGGTCTCGCAATTCTGTCTGTCTGTCTGTCTGTTCGGATACAGCGAAACGGCTCGGCCGATTTTCTTTAAACTTGGTAGATATGGGTTTTAATTTTTTCCCCCCGGATGTTTTTTGATTTAATTTTTTAAGACCAAATATAACGGTACCTGCCATACGTTTTTTTTTTGAAATTTTATAAATATTTTTTTTTCTCAAAAACTGTCCCACAGATTTAAAAAAAAAATCAAAAAATTTAATTTCGTTAAAGCTACCTAATGGTTGAAAAAAAATTTCCAAAAAATTGTTATTTTTGGTACCCCCCTTGGCACAATTTTTTTGATTTTTGATTTTCTCGAAAACGGTACAACAGATTTTGATCAATTTCTGATGAAGGTCCCATATTGTTTAAATATTATTGTGAATTCAAATTTTTAAAAAATAAATTTTTGGATTTTTAAAAAATATTTCAAATTTTTTTTTTTTGAAAACTCAATATTTTGAAAACCCCATGCTAGATTTTTTAAAACTTGATAAATAAAAGTTTCTTAATATAATCTACAAGAAATGAGAAAAAAATTTATTTTACCTAAAAATAACGGTACCCTCCATACAAAAGTTTAAAAATGGTTTTCGAAAATCGTATTTTTTTCGAAAACGGTTCCGAGAATTTTGTTTAAATTTTTTTTTCTTTCGATAAATTTTTAAGATCTATAATTTAATAAAAACAAAAATTGAAATCTAGATATTACTGACTGTATCTACCATAGAACGATTTTTTCGAATTTTGAATTTCTCATTATCGACATAACGGATTTTAATGAAATTTTGTATAGAAAATTTTCTAAAACGTCTAAGAAACATTGCATTTCAAAACTTTAAAAAAATATTTTTTTGAATTTTGAAAAAAGAAAAATCTAGTTTTTTTCTTGGAAAAATCGATATCTCAAAAACGGATCAATATTTTTTTTTGTAGATTTAATTTTTATTCGTACATTAATAAACACTTTAAATTGGTGTTCTAAATTTTTTTTTTCTTAAAAATGTTTTAAACATTTTGTATAAAAGCTTATTTTTTTAAGAAACCATTACAACGAATTATAATTTTGTTCTTGCATAAGCTAATTTTTTCTTACAACACATGGCATCCTGTGCTTAGCTCCAACTGCTAAAGGAGTTGTTTTAGTTATTTAAAAAATGAATTTTATCCTTAAGAACAGTTTTCTCTAATAACATTCATTTTTGAAATTTTTAGTCGTCTATGTACATAGGAGCAAGTTCGTGCGACCTAGTCATGCAATTTTATTTTATTTTTAATAGCAAGAGGTAAAAACAGAATGCAAATACGAATGTATGCAGGAAAAAATACTAAAGTTTTTGTAGCTTTTAATTTTTAAAACATTTTTGAGAAATAATTTTGGTATGCCAACTTTACATTTTTATTACTGTACAAACAAAATTAAATTTCAAAAAAATGAATGAATTTTCAAAAAAAAAACATCATCTAATTTTTTTCCCAAAAATTCAAAAAAAAAAATACTTTTTTTTTGTTTTAAAATGCAATAATTTTAGAACTTTCTTGAAGCTTCTCTATAAGAAATTTCCTTAAAATCCGTTATCCCAAAAGTGAGAAATTCAAAATTCGAAAATTGGTTCTATGGTAAGTACAGTCAGTAATATCTTAATTTCAATTTTTTTTTATTAAATTATAAATCGGAAGATTTAATCGAAAAAAATAAAATTGTATTAAAATTCTAGTTGCCGTTTTTGAGAAAAATACGATTTTCGAAAACAATTTTTTAACTGTTGGGGAATCTTAGCATACAAAAAAATAATAAAAAAAATGGGGTACCATTAATAACAGTTTTTGAAAATATTTTTCTTGCAACCATTACCTAGATTTAAGTAAGTGAAATTTTTCCATTTTTTTTAAATCTGTTCTGAAAAAAAAACTATAGCCGTGTTTTTTTGGAAAAGTTATCCGTAGTACAGTAGGATTTTATATGAATAACAAATACAACATCCGCAGTAGGTTCACTGCCGATACTCGAATAAACGTCAAATCTCTATCCGCAGCAGGATTTCACTTCTCCTTTTATCGGCTGTGATCCTACTGCGGATGTTGCATTTGTTATTCATATAAAATCCTACTACTACGGATAACTTTTCCAAAAAAACGTGGCTTATTTTATAAAATTTTGAAAAAAAAAAATCGTATTGCAGGTACCGTTATTTTTGCTTTAAAAAAGGAAAAATTCAAAAACGATAGCTAACAAGTTTCACGAAAATCATCCGAGCCATTTAGGCTGTAGTCGAACAGACAAACAGATAGACAGACAGAATTTCGAGACTCACTTGTTTTATCTCCGCTATCATCGTAAAGTGTTAACTTTGATCAAAATCTCGAGTTTTATTTTTTTACAAATGCATAACTTGCCTTATAGTACCTATAAGTCGCAAGTAAAAACTATGTAGTGACGTGATTGTACATCATTAATGTGCAGAACATTTATATAGTAAGTTTCTTAGGGTAAACACCTGTAAATTAAAACTTAATCCCACCACTGGTCTACCAGTTCTATCGAGTTATCCCTAGGTTATTTGAGTTTCGGAACCTTGCTATTATCAAAGTTCGGATTTTACTTTTTTTGGGTGACTTAATTATGTAGATAACTCATGTCATGCAACCTCATATAACGACCGTGCACCATAACAGTAACAGGGGCAATTTAATCCTGTAGCAATTTATCTCTAAGCAAGTTAAGATTCTTTTGGCTTAGAATTAACCAACTGAAGAATCACTCAATGACCAATCACGATTTTTAGATTGACATAAGCAACAGCCCTGGTCGTGATCCGTCCTCATTGGATGCTAAAAAATCTACTTTCATTGACTTGCTACTTTACCATCAAATCAAGTGTGTGGGCTACTTCTCGGCCGATATTATTCTTTGGAATTTCTCAATATCATCATAAACGATTTGAATGAAATTTCTTATATGTAGAGAAGCTTCTAAAGATTTTGAAGAACAAAACTTCAAAACTTAAAAAAAAAATAATTTGAAAGAAAATAATTTTTCTGATAATTCGTTATCCAACAAACGGGTCATAATTTTCTTTAAGGTTGCCGTACCAAAAATTCTTAATAAAGTTTTAAACAATTTTTATATAAAAGTCTATTTTTTTAAGAAACCGCTTACAAGTAAAAGAGTTGAAAAAAAAATTTAATGTTCTATAATAACTTTCATTTTTAAAATTCGTGCAATCAGCCATGCATTTTTTTATAATTTTTATTTTATATAATTTTTATTTTATATAAATGTTATTATAAATAATTTTTATTATATATAATTTTTATTATATTATTAATTATTTAGCTTAAATTTATTTTTCATAAAAAACAATAAACCTTCTAATTAAAAAAAATGTAAATAACTTGTCTTTCATTGACTGTTTCTTAACCAAATTTTGCCAAAATTTCTGTAAGTCCATTCAAACATGTGTGCAAAATTACATTGCTGTCCGTTTCCAAGTTCAGATTTTATAGATTTGTTTCCGCTCTCACATAAAAAGGCACCACTGTGCGACGCGACGTGATATTCCATCGTAAACACAGTAACTGAATCGTTAATATCATTTTCTTATTTACAATACAACCTGTGTCTAACCCATTACCCAAATACCATAACAAATATCTGCTCTCATCTGGATAAGAATATTCTGAAAAATTCGCAGGTCCTACTGCTTTGCAATATTTTCAATTATATTTTTGCTTAAAACGTGACAAAAGTGCAATAAAAATCTTCCAAATGTCACGTTGTTGTTAGGAGAAACAATCTTTTTTTCAACGTGTGTTTGTGTTTCAGCGAGAAAGAAGTTATTGTGTATAGAAAAAAAATTGAAATGTAAGCTTAAATAAAAACAACTTTTTAAATATTCCGAACAGATAATGCTTTTTGATGATATGAATGCTCTTATTCGAGACCCAGAACATCACCTGGACTTAATGGTACACGGTATTTCGCCTTATAAAGGTTGCCAGGGTTCATAATTCACTGACGTTTACATTATGCTAATAGGCTACCTTGCATGTAAATTTTGGCTGTGGGTGTGGCATTTTTTATTCAGACCATTAAAACATACAAATACTATGAACTTGCAAGGCTGGTGAATCTTTATAAATTCTTCCATTTATTTTTAGCTTATTTTTTTTTCTTCATCGTCTAAGCATTGTAATCATGCTCGCATGTAACATTATATTGTGAAGGTAGGAATTTCCGATTTAAGCAAAAGGAGCAAGGACGTAGCCTTTTGTTTTCTGTCAGATTATATCAGTTCATTGACATAATTATAGAAAATTTCAAAAATCATTTGTAAATGTCATTGTTAATATTGGAACAGGAACAAATCAGTTCATTTCAAAAATACCTTCTTTTTTCAAATTTTAGCTTCTACTAAAGGTTCTTATGTATTCAAAAGTGGTGACTTCTTAGTCGCCCATGAAATTGGTCTATCATTTGTTCTGGTACCGTGTCTATGTACACTTTCATGATGTTTATCCAAATTAGACAAGTTTTCATAATTTTTTTTCATTTTTATACCATTTCTGGCTAAATGATGTAAAATCTGCTCTTGACCTAATTGTACCTAACTGATTATTTATATATTATTTTTTAGATTGCTTGCTTAACCCTGCGGCGCTTCGTAGCGCCAGCTTTTTAAATTCGTCTGACAACTTCCTAAGCTTTTTCAATAATGTATCGAACATAAATGCAATGAAACAAAACAAGACAGGGAGCGAATTTATTTAAAACCACTTTAAACATATTGCCAACCATCATGAATAGGATCAATCAATTATTTATTTTCAATTTCAGCGAAATCGGTTCAGTTGTTTTAACCTACTTTTGGGGCTCCTAATTCATGAAAGATATCTGCCTCAGACTTAAGATACTAGTACGGTCTAAAACGCCAAAAAACGCACGATTTTTGGGAATTTTTTTCTCGGAAACTTTATTAGGTAATAACATAATTTTTTTTAAATAATGAACACATGCGTCAAAAGTACAAAATAATTTTTTTTGTCTTAATTTCTTAATTTTGGCCGAATTATAGAGGGCGCCAACGTTGATTCATCAAAAAACAAATTGTCCCATTACGGACAGTTAATCTCCGGATTTACTAAACCAATTTTTAAAAAACTTTTTGCAACTTGATTGTTTTTATGTTTTCTAAGACAATTTACCACAATTTGAACAAAAAGTTATGAACAAAAAAAAAATGGCGACCCAAAAAATGGCCAATACATTTTTTTTTCAAATATTGACATTTTTTTTCGTACTAGTACTCGTACCTTAAGGGATTTCCAACCTCTGTGATTCCGAGCATGCTGTTTCCAGTCATCCAGAACAAGCATTCTTACATCCGCGATGGCATGGTCCTTAAAACAGATGTTTGGTCTTCCTTTTCGCTTTGAATTCAGGGGTTGGGATTTGTAGACTCCCTTGGCTGGAGCATAGCTTCCTTTTCCTCAGAGTGGCTGAGCCGACGCAATGTAGTCGACATATTTTGACTTTCTGGTATACATTTACCTCTTAACTCATAGAGTTCGCGGTTGTATATTTTCGTCTACTCCCTTTTATCACACAGAATTAAATATTTGTCGATGATTTTTTTATTTTAAAGAGCGTAGTATCAGTTCTCCTTTCCTGCTTGTAGACCAACACTCGTCGACATAAACAAGGGTCTGCAGAGCGTGAGGGGCATTTGTTTCGACAAATCGAAGTAACCATCACGGTCTATTAAGATAATTCATGGGATAAATATTGACTCCGAGGTAGATGAACTCCTCAACTACCTTTCAGTTGTTGCTATCAATAATAGTGTTTTTTCGCCTAGTCTTTTGAGAAATGTTTTTTTGTTTGTTGAAAGAATGTAGATACTTGGTCTTACACTCATTTAATTCAAGACCAACAAGTTTCCCCCGATTTCTTATCTCCGTGAAGGAACCTATAACACACCGTTGGAAACGGTCTATGAAGTCGATATAGACCACAAACCGTTATACCCTGGGAACCATCTGCTTCAGTACGAGATTGACGAAGTCATTTATCAGCGCATCTCCATGGGAATTTCGAAAGAGCTATTCCCTAGTTACACATTGCACTGCGCTGGATGAGTTTTTCAAATACTGACTTTTCAAAAAAGAGCAAAATTTTTTTTAACTTGTTTGAAAATTTGAATATACAATAATTGATGAGTTATACGAGTAGCAGAAATATAAATTAATCGAAATCAGTTGTACCGTTTTTGAGAAAATCTAAGACAAACAAAAATGGTTCTATGAAAGTTACCATTAGTAACCATTTTAGGGAAACATTTTTGTAACCAGCAAGGTCTTACTTATCAAGTCTAAGGACAATCGGCTAAGGACATTAGGCTGTAACCGAATAGATAGACCGATAACAGACATATACTGACAAGGAAAATATATTGTAGATACATTTTTATCTTAAAGTATTTTTCTTTAAATATAACTCTAAGAAAATGAAAAAAAAAATATTTTCCATGTGGTCTCTGTTACTATTTTTTTTTTCAAGAAAGTTTACTTAATGTCGGAAAAGGGATAAAGTCCCAACATAAGAACTAGGTCAGCTATAGTCTCCATCACACTCTTTCACACATTTTGAAGATATTGAATTTTCAAACAAAATAATTTGTTTTTTTTTTCTAATCCATGAACTATTTTGGCGAAAATTTTTATAAACAGTATTTATTCAAATTCGCTCCTGTAAAAAATGTTTGGTTAAAATCGTAAGAGCCTTTAATGAAGAAAAAAATGGTTGTGTGTACTGACGTGCGCGCTTAGTACTTATGGATGGTTGGTTAACATGGCTTTGTAACGCCCAGCGTTGATTGAAACGTTGTTCCCACTGTTCCCAGCCATTTTCGTTTTCGAAGAAAAATGGTCCAATGATGCCACCACTCCACAATCCGCACCTAATTATCCCTGTCTGTCTCAAATGGGCATGTTCAGGGCTCAAATGAGCTCGTATACTGATAGATACTTGTATCGGTGGGCCGGTATTGCCACGGTTGCGCTGTTGCACTCAGGTTCCTATCGACCTCCTCGTGGTGCCTGTGGATAGGTTACGTAAGTAACTGAACTAACTAGATAGGAACATTTTGGACGGTATCCTTAAAGAAGTAATCCGCTAGGGAGTGTGTAACAACTCACCAGAGGGGTGCACACTCTTAGTTGTTGGTTTCTACTTCGACTAATTGCTGGGTATATGTATCTAGGATTGACAGGCCCTGAATTTTACAGTAACTCATCTGGAAGTGACCTCACGGTTGCTAAGCTCGACTGGAAGCTATATTCTGGCACCATGGGAGATAGTGCCCAAAAAAAGTGGAGACCGTTTAAGTGTCTCTACTTAAGCTATCTATGAGGTAGGCCCCCTAGTGGGAGTATCATGGTGGTTGTGGTTTATTCCGAATGCGGAGACATACGTTTTTCAAGCGTGCTTGAATTCAAGAGTCATTAGATAGACCTCGCCTCATAGCAAGAGGTGTGCACATGCTGCAACATGTCACAGCTTTTGCTACTGATATGGCTTCAGCTGTATCAGAGCTCATGGTCGGCGCTCAATCCGACTCCGATGCGGGTAGTCCCACCGTGGAATTGAGTCCTTAAGACAGGTGTCCACGTAAAACACAAGACAGTTCTGTCCCTGCCTGTGGAAGCATTGGCTTCTGGACAATAACGTGCGAGTTTTCCGAGATCGATGGCGATTTGATTTTCGTGATTTGAATCACACATTCTCTTCGCATCGTACGACGACGGAGACCATGAGTGTTGTCCACTAGCACACCAGTCTACCCAATTTTTTGTGCAAACTTGCGTACAGCAGGGGCTGTGGGTGCTTCATTTCGGCCAAAAATTCTTTTTAAAAAATGCACCGTTTTGGCTACACATCACTCATTTTTAAAATAAGTTTTCAATATTCCCCAACGTTGTTCAAACGTAAAGCGACTCCCTCTTCCTCGTAGGTATAATATCGACATTCTGTCAAGATTTCGAGCGGGAAACAGAAACAGCTGTCAGTGTCAAAATAACTTATGATTTCAAAAGAAACTACTAGACGGCCAACCCTATATGTGCTTCATTTCCTTCCATCAAAGTTTTGGAAGGTTCAGAACTTTTTGTTATTTTTATTTCCTTGAGTAGGATGAATGAGAAAAGTTTTATTTTATTGACCCTACATTAGTACTCTCCGTCCAGTGAAAAAATGGTTTATTACACCCACTTGTCTACGAAAATCCTATACGCTTAATAGCACCATCTACCTATTATCTTTAAATATCAAAATGCTCAACTTAAAGGTGTCCGCAGGCTTTGTTTGTCCTTTCAACAGAGGCGAAATTCATACATGCAACCTCTATACAAAGGTTTATATAGAACCAAGGTCGAAAAGCAAAATTACCCTGACTTCTTTACCACCTACACACCTAATGCACGAATTCATCCATTGAGAATGTATACATATGTATATGTATGTATAACAAGTCAAAAAAATTATTGAATTGAAAAAGGGCCAAATGTCTGAGCCTGACGTATATAAATATTCACCTTCAAGTTACAATGACAAGTAGCCACCACCTAACAAATTATTAAATTTAATTCTGTGATTGCTTTAAGATGGATGTGCGCTAAAGCATGTTGCCATAGAAAAGCTAAATCGATTGTTTTTTTTTATATTCGATAACTTTCTGAATCACTTTTCCAATAAAAACCAAAAATAATTTTCGATGTTGATTTATAGGGATGAAGTGCCTTTATGACAAGTTTTAGATGGATTCTGATTGACAGATTTTTGTTACAGATTTCTTAAATTATGATAGTTCGGCAGGTTCCGTACGTGAGATTTGTCTAGTGTCGTTTACTTCAAATATCAATATAAGAAACAAAAATATTTATTTGGTCTAGCAAGTAAAATGACTTTATGTTTATGAAGTCTACAACTTGAATTAAATACAAAATAATAAACTTACATAAAATAATAAAATTTGAAGAAAAATTCATTTAAGAGTTTCTATTTTTTTAATCGAAACAATATGAATTTTGTATTTTTGCAAAGTTACCATACAATATTTTTACTTGCGATATAGGTACTATAGGGCAAGTTCTGCTTTGGAAAAAAATCTAACTCGAGATTTCGATCAAAGTTGACATAACGATGATAGCGAAGACGAAAAAAGTGGGTCTCGCAATTCTGTCTGTCTGTTCGACTACAGGCTAAGCGGCTGGGCCGATTTTCTTTAAACTTGGTAGATATCAGTTTTAATTTTTTCCCCCTACACGTTTTTTTCTTTTTTTTTAAGACCAAAAATAACATTTTTTTTTTCTCAAAAACTGTTCGACAGATTTTAAAAATAAAAATACATACAAATTTCATTTAATTAATTTCCGAAAAATGGTTATTGAGGGTACCCCCCATGGAACCATTTTTTTTGTTTTTGATTTTCTCAAAAAACTCTTAAACCGATTTTGATCATTTTTTTTTCTCAAATTTTCAAAAAAAAATTTTTTTGGATTTTTAAAAAAAAACTTCAAAATTTTTTTTTCAAAACTCAATATTTCGAAAATCCCATGTTAGATTTTTTTTAAACTTGATAAATAAAAGTTTCTCACTATGATCTACAAAATGTGAGAAAAAAATTATTATTTTACCTAAAAATAAAGGTACACCATACAAATGCTAAAAAATTTAAAAAAATGGTTTTCAAAAATCGTATTTTTCTCGAAAACGGCGCCTAGAATTTTGATAAAATTTTTATTGTTTCAATTAATTTTTACGATCTTTAATTTAATAAAAAAAATTTGAAATTAAGATATTACAGCTTGTACCTACCATAGAACCATTTTTTCGAATTTTGAATTTCTTATTATCCACATAACGGATCTTAATGAAAATTTTTATAGAGAAGCTTCTAAAAAGTCTAAAACACAATGCATTTCAAAACTTTAACATAAATATTTTTTGAATTTTTGAAAAAAAAAATCTATTTTTTTCTTTTTTTGAAAATTCGATATCTCATCAGAAACGGCTCATTATTTTTTTTTAATTTAATTTTTATTCGAACAATAATAAAAACTTTAAATTGGCGTTCCAAAATTTTTTCTTAAAAGTTTTTTAAAAATTTTGTATATAAAAGCTTTTTTTTAAAACGACTTATAATTTTTGTTCTTGCATAAATTCATATTTGCATAGCATTCTGTTTTCGTCTCTTACTTTATAGAATTTAAGAAATTAATTTTATCCTTATGAACAGTTTTCTCTAATAACATTCGTTTTTAAAATTCCTAGTCTATTACATAGGAGCAAGTTCGTGCGACCCAGTCGTGCATTTTATTTGGTATTGTGCTAGCTTCATTATGACTCATTGACATTTGCAAACATCAAAAAAGGTTCGTGTACTTACATTGTTTTAGGTGTGTTCAGAAGCAATTTATTAAGAAAATTCTTTTAGTACGATACTAGTTTGAAAATGTTTAAAATTAGGAATGAGTAAGTAAACTACTATAAAGTAAGCAAATTGCTAAGTAGCAGTGGCGTAGCGTAGGGGGGGCGATGGGGGCGGTCCGCCCCGGGCGGCAGGTTTAGGGGGGCGGCAAAATGTCGCCGGTGATGCGGGTACAGTAGAAATCATATGTTTTATGAAAGATCGTTTGACAAGTAAACAAACAACAATGATGTAAATTTGAAATTTGCCACCCTATCTGTGGTTCGTCGTTGACCGCTCTCGGCTGATTTTCGTGAATTCGTAGACGGTAAGTAGGGCCGTAAGAGTGCATTCCGTATTGTCACGCGACTCGCGAAACTAAAACAAAACGTTCCGAAACTCTCGCGGCACTGAAAGGGAGTGTTCCGAAACATATGATATGCATATGCGAGATAGGATTCGATGGAAACGTTATTCTAGTCTCAGCCAGATCAATGTTTTTCCTCCCTTCCGCATCACAGAAAGTTATTTCGATTGTGTTGTTTATAGTTTAAATACTGTTGAATCTTCTAAAACTAAACACTTAGTATTTCACTCAACCTTTGAACTAGTTTTTGAAAATGAAAAGAATTAAAGGAAGCGGCGCGGAATACCGCAAGAAAAAGGCTAAGAAAGAAGCAGACGCGAAATATTTCAGTTCTAGTTCTGGTTCAAAAGCTACGTTAACGTCTTCGGTGGCATCCAGCAGCAGCGGAAGTGATTCCAATGTAAGTAAGATTCCTCCATCTACAATCGTGAGTGGCCTAGAATTGTCCTCCAGCCAATATTCATGGAAATGCATAACTTATTTTACAGGCAGAAGAAGAAGACGTGCAGACGAAGACGAAGTCGGCACACCAGAAGTACCTCAAGCATCTAGTCACAAGCCTGCAGAAGAAGTGAATTTCGTGAAGCTGTAAAGACGCTTAAAAATAAGTTTGTGGAAGTTCTTGAGGTACTGGAAGATTGACAGTCATGCAGTCATTCAACTTCCTCACTTTTCTTGGCTTTTGAGCTGCAGAGCTACCTGAAGAAGATGACGCACAGATTTACCTGCAGCAACGTGGACTGAGTGTGGATAAGTGTGCTCAGAAACTCTGCGTTTTAAAAGCTCTCCTAGTGCAGAGCAGAGACAGTTTCGTCTAAGCCGCAATCGACTTTTCTAAGACTTTTCTAAGACTATGCTCTAGTGAAATAGCCAGCTGCATTCCTCCCCTTAAACAATTTAACCGTAATACTCGCACTTCTAGGAATGCCCATCAGTTTACCCTTGAGCCCAACTTTGGCCGTACTGTGAAGTACAGAGATTCGTTCTTCAGCCGTACTACGCGAATGTGGAATTCCTTGCCACGCTCTGTCTTTCCCAGTCATTGCAATGTTCAAGAATTCAAAACCAATGCACACCGACACCTCCTTTCCAACCCTTCCCTTTTTTCTTAATGCTCACACTGTGTCTCTGGCATATTAAGGGTATACAAAAAAACCCCTTGAGTGTGCGCCGATTATAAAAAAAAAAAAAAAAAAAAAAAAAACTCGCAATCGAACTCAAAACGAGAAGAATTCGCAGGAAAAAACGCATGCATGACGATGAATCCGCAGATGCAGCTTTGTCTCACGAGCCTCATTCTTAAGGCCCGTAGAATCCGTTTATGAAACCGCTGATGCTATTTTACTTTCAATAAAAGATACTTCATTGCCTGTGAAATGATGTCCCGAAATTTAATTTTAATTTAGTATTGAATGGGGGCGGCAAAATGGGTCTCCCACCCCGGGCGCCGTGATGGTACGCTACGCCACTGCTAAGTAGTATCATACTAATACCTTAATAATAATCTGTTAAAATTTTGCGCCATTGTTTTTAAAGATGATTGACTTTAAATGACATCCACGCTCATTCACCGACAAAACGCCATGATGAAACTAAAATGAAACTCATTAGACATAAACAAGCAATAAATTATCACGTTGTTGTCTTCTTTGGTCATATGAATAATTTTTTTGGCAAAAATCCAGATGTTGAGGCAACTTGCCTCAATTTAGAATTTGTACGAAAACATGTTTAAGTCATCGAATCATCCGTTGTTATGATCGTCTACTTACCCCTATTGCGGGTATAAGTTTCGAGTCGAAACGCTTGGACTTGCATGTATTGACGGCTACATCCACGATTGTGTTCTGAGCCCAAACATAGAGATCTCGATGGTAAGGTCTTCGTGCAATGCTTCCAAATTCTGCAATAATGTTTACCAGTCTCATAATGGTCCATCTACTCAGACGAGTGCCGAAAACTCCCTCGTGAATTTAATTTGGATCTAAATGACGAATTGTAAATTATGGTACCATTGCACTTTTCAAATCCTCGCTTCGTTATCCCAAGCATTCATTTTAATAAATCTAAATAGTAGCCTACAGAAGAAAAAAAACTACGATCTGTTTTTGAAGCAGGATTCGTGCGCCACCCTCTGTATCCCATTTATATTAAACCAGTTTATGATGCAATCAATATCAAATTAAATTTTACCAGCATCTAATGGAGGTCTTACGCTGATTAACACCTTTTTATATTCTGAATACAAAAGGCAATAATAAAAAGAATGAAAAGGAGCGGTCCAAGGTGGCTTCCCTGGGGTACACCGAAAACGTTTTTTTTTTTTATTTTTACTTTGATAATACATCACCAATTTTGACTTATTGCCTTCTTCCAACCAAATACATCTTATTTTGGTTTTCGAAGGAGAATCTTGTTTTTAACGCGTTCGAAGGCTTTGAAAAATTCTTTTTAAATAAATTCGATTTGCAAAACGATTTTCTTAACAGCCGAGACAGACATTTTTCAATATTGATAAATTAGTTAGGTATTGTTGATCTTCCAATAAAGCTATGTTCATTTTCATTCTCAAAAATATTATTTAGAACTAAATTATAATGTTTATTGACAACCATTGCCTCATATACTTTGGAGATAAGCTGAAGTTAAGCAATAGGTCTGTAAATTTCCAGATCTGTGCAGAGGAGTATATTTTTAGCTACCTGGAAACAATCACTTGCAGGTAGCTAAAAATATAACTTCTTCTGAAGACATTGCTTATATGTATAACATAACGGTGTTGCTAATTGTACTTGCAGAATCTTAAAGAAATGGTGAAACTGGTGGAACCATTTCCAAATACAAACAGCTTTAAGTTATTAGCAAACCAATTTAAACTATTAGCAATTTATTTTGATTTGCCAATAGTTTGAATAGGTTTTTATTTGGGTTGCATCAAATTTTGTTTGGGTTAAACGATTTGCGTTAAGGTTTAATTGATTTGCTATTTTTTGTTTGCGAATGGTATATCAAAGAATCATTTATTAGTTAGAAGAAGGGAATTTTGAGATTTTATTTTTTAACAATCGGATGCATTTGTTACAAACTAAATCAAGGTCGAAAGCTTAGTATCTAAAAAGTTATAGAAAAAGAAACGATGGAATATAAGAAGATTCTAAGATTTCATTTTAAAGGTATGAATATTTAAATCATGGAAATAAAGAAGTCAATGTCCGTTAACAAATTCGCTTTAAATCAGTAGTACATGGAACAAGAAATAATCTTACACCTTTGGATAGAAGGTGAGAAAAGTAAACATTGTGTGAGAAGTATTCAAATAGAATGGTGTTCTGGGAATATTTTACTTATAAAAAATAGGTTAGGATGATTTTTTAAGGACAAGGAACGGTAGGAGAACTTTAAAATTGAAGGAAAATATTTAAGTATTTATAAGAAGGTTTCAAGTGGGTTTTCTGTGATAATCTTTTTAATGTATATCTATCCATACACCAAAATTGATTTCAATATGAATCCTAAATTCGTTGGGTTTAATTTACTTTGGGTTTGCATCGCATAACTCTTGAGTCCGGGATTTTAATAATATGATTTTTTTTTATTTAATTTTTCTGTCGATTGCCAAATTTTCTTTTTTATATTATGCACACACTAAATGGATTATTAGTACCCTTAAAATTTTTGAGCACAGTGCGAACGTCTAGGGAAAGTTAGAGAGAATTTAAAATGAGATAGCGATGATTGGTTTTGAATGTCTAAATTTCATAATCGGGTGCGGCTAAAGAAAGAATCTCTGAACAGTACGTCCGAGGTTGGTTGGAGCGTAAACTGATGAGAACCTGTCCAAACTTGGGAATTTTACTCGAGATTTGGACGAATATAGGCCTTAGACAAGATTAGAAGGAGTGAAGAATTCCTTGCAACGTCGGAGAAAACTTAACAACTTAACAGCGTTTTTGGTGGTCATTACACACATGGCGGTCAGTTAGGTACATATTGAGAACTGTTAAGGTTCAGCATTTTAACGCCAGAAGACAGCATTGATTTTTTAAAGGATTACATTCTACACGGTTTATGGTTTCTCATTTCACAATCGAGATTTAGGTATTGAGCTTATCATACGCTGCCATTCTAGATCCGCATCCAAAGATCTGGAAACGAATATGAGAAGCTGAGAGTACAATATAATTAAAGAGATTAGAAGTTTCAATCAAAAGATCATTGATGAATATGAAAAAGAGATTCAGAGCCAAAACGGAGCCCTGAGGCACACCAGCATTTATCTTAAAAATTTCAGATTTGAAACCATTCAACACAATTTGTATTGAGTCATTCGGAAGGAAGTCTCGATTCCAATAAAGAAGTGATTCATCAATACCAAAAGCACGCATTTTTAATAAGAGAGTTCGATAGCAAACTCTGTAAATACTTTTGAAGTATCAAATGCAATAACCTTACTTTCTCCAAAACGGTGTAAGATTTGTGCCACCTTGCGGTGAGATATGCCATCAGCTCACTAGTGCACCTATTGCTATGAAAGACATATCTACTGCCAGCCATTGAGAAACTTTCGTTCTTCAAGATATTTCTTCGTTTCCATGTCCTTGGCAGGAAAAGACGTAAGTGCAATTAGACAATAGTAAGCGGAGGACGAAGAGTTGGTGTTTTCCATCCATTATGAAAGGGATTAGTAGAAGAGGACAGATGGAGTTTTCCAGCAATGAAGACCAAGTCTTCAGAATAATGAGAAGGATACTATCCCGGGAATCGAATTTAAGAGATGCTTTGTACTCTTGCAACTGAATGGTCATAAATAAACAATTTGAGGAAAAACACATATTAAAATAAAGGAATTCAATAAATTATTTATTAAATATTAAATATTTATTTGGGGGTGGCCGTGGCGCGATGGTTGTGTGCTCGCCTGTTAACCTCATTATCACAGGTTCGATCCCTGCCATCGTCTATGTCTTCTTTAATTCCATTAAAACCTTCTAAAAATTGTCATCAATGGGTTGCTGGTTTACTCATTACATGTTGTATAGGCATAACACTAACAGTGAGTTAAACTAGTACCAACAAGGATGGACATGAATAAAAAATAATGTGAATTATAAACGACATAGAAATAGGACACGGCAGTTCTCCGCTTTAGTTCAGCCGCCATCCCTGGAGATAAAAAATCTGAGACAACCACCTTCAGTCTCAACATCGTGCCACACATCTTTCCTATCCTTCTTCCTCTTCCGTAACTTCACGCCAACGCTGTGTTCAAGCATATAAAGGGTAATCATAATCCCTTGAGCGCGAGTAAATTATAAAAAAAAAAATTTAAATAAATTACAAAAAATAAAATGGAAACATATTTTGCTCATTTTTTTTTAATGTTAAGGAATAAAATCGGCGCTGCGTAATCGATCATCAATTATTGTAATAGTCTATGGTAAAATCACAATTGTTATACACAAATATATGAGTCATCCCATTACTGGGGAAAAGGTTCCTCCATAGTTCTAGTTTCTCAAAATGTTTGATTTGTAGAAAATACTACTATAGTAGCAGAATGTTTAAGTTGACGATTTTAAGAGTAAAATATTCATTACACTTCTACATATTTTATTCTTGAATTTTTTCCACTGAAACCCCTGGACCGATCGACCTATTTTTTTAATTGAAATTTTCGTTATAATATGAACTAAGTTTTAATGGAAAGAAAAGTGTGGAGAAAATTTTCACCAAAAAAAATCTATTTCACGGAAAACTGCACGTCCTTTTTTATCGTACCATTTTTGTATGAACTAAAAATCATAACTCACGATTCAAATGATGGAAACGTGTATTTCCTTATTTTCCTTTGATTGCTCATGGTCAGGCAAAATTATTCCAGAGGGCGCTGCTCCAACTTTACTTTCAATTTATTCTAGTTTCGACAGCACAACCTCTATCGGTTCAGCTTGTATTTAATAAAATTTCAATACATAATTTCTATACAAAGCACTAAGTTCAAGATTTCTTCATTGGACTGTCATGCAAGAGGTTTGGTTTCGATTCCCAGCCGCTGCAAACAAATTCTAAAGATATACTGTCTCTGGCGAGAAAGTCCTTCGAGAGTATCTCTTGTCATAAAAATTGCTACTCAACATCAACATGCATACAAAAATGGCAAACTGACTTAAAAAATTCTATCAACAACCTTATAATCAACTTTCTCTTGCGTATGTTTTTAATTATGAGGAAACATTTTACAAAAGTCTTTATTTTTAATTACCCCAAAGCTACACAGGTGTGTAACTATAGCGTTTAAGTTTTTCTGGAAACTTTATTCAACTCTGAGTATTACATCACGTACAACCTTCACAAAAATGTATTCACTTACCTACCCATGTACGTGTTGAGAGGTGATGATAATTACCATTCGGGGTTAAACCTTATTTTCCAACTTTAGTTTCTCTCGTAAGTAAAAACTAAACTACGTTGTATTATCCAAGCAACAATAATGATGCAGGCCTATTAACGCATGAATAACTAAATACAACATGCATTAAGTATAATTTATTTTTATTAATAGACCTAGTTAGGAACAAATCCTTTCGAGGACGAAACTTGAACTTTGATATTTTAATGACGATGCGATGGTATCAATTTAATTATGGACTCGAAATGCTAGTGGAAATTGAAAACGTGTTTATTTTAATAAATAACCACCCTCACAAACCTTTTCAGGTCTACCACAAATAAAATATTAGGAGCAAGGCTGTTATGAGAAAATAGCTTTCACAAATTAAATTCCCAGTCTTTGTTACTGATATCCTACCAAGGAGGTACTTACATTTACCATAACTTTCCCAGCAGGCAAGCCTTCGTTTCACTCCATCATAATTTACCTTTGGGTTTAAGCAATTCTTGTTAATACTTAACACTCCTTATGGCTCTTTAACACTTCAACAGCAAAATAAAACACTTTTCGCTTCAATGACCAGGGCTCCTAACTAATTCAGAAGCCAGTAGATTACAAAGCAGGCTATTTCGAAAGAGCTTGACGATAGCTTACACAAACCACATAAAACCGTTTATAAATTTCATAACAAATGTGTAGAATTGAAGCAAACATTACCAAGTCGAAGGATAGCTATATGTGGTTCTTTCCATCCTGAATAAGGCAAAATGGGTTCAAGACTTGGAAAAGTTAACCTACTTACAGACACAGAGTCAAGTTTACAACTACATATGGGTCCTCTTTCCTGTATTTACACTTTACAAGTCTATTTATGACTTTCATTCAGGAAAATGTAAATTCAAGGTTGATTTTACGCAAAACAGAAATTTAACTGGAAAGTGTAAGAGCTACAGTTGTGTAAACAAAAACCCAATCTTTCCGGCCCCTCTAAATTCCACGGACTTTCCCATTTCATCTTATTCCAACGCAGGCGCCCTCTGCACCAAAGAACATAGAACGACAGTTGGTGTCCATTCATCAGGATGTTGTAGGATTATTTGAATTGCATCCTTTCATATCTACGAAACAAATTTTAAAGATTCAAGGATCTCAGTTCTTCGGCATTTCTCAAACCGTTAAGTACGATAAAACCCGATTAATCAAAGAATACCTACGAAAACTTCAAAATCAAAATAGAACGAGTTCGGTGGTGATAAGGATACAATAATTTAGTGATAGAAATTAACTGTGGTTTAGATGACTAAGAAGGTGTTAAGGCTAGGGGTTGTAATAAAATAAATTGTACGTGCGTGATTTAAATTAAAAAGGAGAATTTGAAAAGTGTAACATTTTATTTTAAATCATTTAATTGAAAAACAAATTATTTAAGAAAATAAAAAATAACATTAATTTTTTAATAAAAATAAAAATAAAAATAAGAAAAATACTCCTTGATAAATTATTAATATTTATATCAATATTATGAATGAAAGTTAAATTTCAGTCGTGAAATAAGAGAATTTAAATTAACTGAAATAATCTTAGATGTGAAGTTAAATTTAAAATAAAAATAAAAAAGTAATAAATAAAACTTAAAATTAAATAAAATTAAAACTTAAAATTAAATAAATTCCTTGTTAAATATTTCTTAATACAAATATGAAACAAAATTAAATTGTTGTCTGGCATTTAATGAACAAGAGAATTTTTTTAAATAAAATATTACAACGAAATAAATTCAATTTTAGGTAATTGAGAAGTTTATACATAAAATAAATTATTTTTAACTATTTATCAACAAATAAATAAGCAATTAAATCAAAAAATTAAATACGTTTGTGGTGGCAATAAATAATAGTTAAATACTATTTTTAAAATAAAAATGCATAATTAAAATCCCTTTTGTTAAATTTAATAAGCCAAGTTTCGTGAAATAAAAATCGAAACAAACATATTTTTGAAATAATAATTATTTGAAAGTTGTGAGTGAAGACAAAAATATAAAATCTTACTACGCACAAATATAATTAAAAATACACTAACAAAAAATAAACGAAAATGTGGCTTAAAAACTAAGTTAAAGATTAAATTAAAAAATATTAAAATAAAACCAGTTAAATAAAATCTTAATCAAATAAATATTTGTCATACTTTCTTTTATCTCGAAAATAAAACAGTAATTTACTAAAATAATATCAAATAATAAATTGGAAAATACATTCATACATACATTGGATAATTGGATAACATTTAAACAATTATTTTGGTGAGAATATTTATTAAATTTTTTTTTAATATTTATTAAAATATTTGCAATAAATTATTTAATTTTGTTTAATTATTAAAAGAGTACCACAAATATTTAAGTTTGTTTTTCAAAATGTTGAACATTTTTTTAGTTTTATTAAATTTTTTTAAAAATATTATGCTCAAGGGGACTGCAAATGTTGATTTATGCTTAGTCGACTGGTTGAAGGTTTATTTGTATAGATTAATTGGAAAGTATAGACAACATTATTCGATAAAAAAATACAATACCATGCGCTTCTCAAGCAGTATAAATTCCAATTCCATTCTCTTCTTTTCTGAATAATACCACTTAAATGATTTTTAGCTCATCAGAATACACCTAGTTACTTGGATACAAAATAATGCAACTTTAATTAGTTAAATCCGTTAAAATAAACCTTTAACTAAAGGGTTTTCCAATAAAAGAGGGTAGATGTTGAAATGGAATAAAACATTTGAAAGGTCCATGTGTGCCATTATGTATGAAATATTACATTGCTCAAATGCCAGAATCAGGTTCTTACAGATGCCCCTGGTCCAAGTTTCAATGGTGATGGAGAGATACAAATATTTCAGTTAGACAACGGTCGCTTATCATTTTTAGATCTCTCTTTTAAATTATGTCTAAGAAACTCAAGTGGGCTATTGAGGTTGAAGTTTATTCGGAAGAATAAGTGAATAAATATTACAGCCAGATCAGAACAGGTAAAAAAAACTTTTTGCATCGGCGGCGGAGAAAACCTAAACACTTAGCAGCGTTTTTGGTGACGTCAAATATGTGATCAGATCACTCTACAAAAGATGGTCTGTGATGCACATTCCTAGAACTGAAAGCTGCTCAGGCTCATCGATGTAAGTTGGGGGGTTGAGGGAGGGTTGCACTTCAGCTACAGGAGACAGCATTGAATTTTCGAAGCATTAAATTCTACACAATTATTGATTCCCCATTGGACAATGCTGTCAAGATCAGAATTTAATCCGAAGGACAAGGATGTGAATCTAAAAACAAATATGAAAATCTGAATGTACTGTCGTCAGCGGAACAATAAAGTGGATTTGAAGTTTCAGACAAAAGTTCATTTATGAACACTAGGAAGAGTGTCGGAGACAAAACGGAGCCCTGTGGCACACCAGCGTTTATTTTATGCATATTATATTTGAAGGATAGATTCATCGATACCAAATGCAAACATTTTCGATAATAGAGCTTGATGCCAAAGTCTATCAAATGCCTTTGAAATATCAATCGCTATAATCTTGCTTTCTACAAAACGATGTAAAGATTTGTTCCACTCTTCGGTGAGATAAACTATCATATCAGTGGACCTATTGCAACGAAAGCCATACTGCCGGTCATTAAGAAGCTTTCGTTTCTCAAGATATTTCTTAAGCTGAAAATTGATTAGTGTTTCCATGACCTTGGAAAGAAGGGACGTAAGTACAACTGAACGATAGTTAGAGGGGGAGTAGGATTCGCCTTTTTTAGGGACAGGCTGAACAAATGCTGTTTTCCATCCACTCGGGAAGAGAGCTGTAGAGTAAGATAGATGGAAAAGTTTACGCAGTGGTTTTTCCAGCGTAGAAGAACACCTCATCAGAAGAATAGCAGAGTTCCTCTTGGGCCAGCGGATTTGGGAATGTCAAGATTTTTTAGTAATCTATCAACTGTACGAAAAGAAGATTTTTCTCATAAAATTGTTAATCACTCAAGTACTGAAGAATTCATTTCACTCTCTGGTAACGTCGAATTAACAGCAAACTGTGCTGCAAACAAGCTTTATCTATTAAGCTTACAACAGGAGTGTCAACAAAGACGACACTTAAAACTGAGGATTTCGTACTGTTTCGGACGAAATTTTACAAATGAACAAAAATGTTTACTACCTGTGTTACATAATAGTATTTTTTGCCGTTATTTTTGCTCATGTAAAAATTTAGTTCGTCGGATATGCAATGCACATTACAGGTCTTTCTAGCTTGTTTGAAAATTTTTCCGGTTTTCATTAGTAGGATTTGCCTTAAAACTACGGAAACTTACTTTTCTAAACCTGGTCGTTTTTAAAAAAAAATGCGTCTCGTTGTTAAAGATGATTTTTCGCCCAATATCGAAGCCCTCTTCTAAACACTCTTAAGCCCAGTCTGCAAAAAAAACGGAGTTGTTTATGGTTATAAACATTGAGATCTAGGTTTAGTTCTATTTTGGAAGGGTGTAGGCCCAATCTCTAAGGGCAAGTTGAAGTCTGGAAGGTCAAGTTCTTGTGAACGGCGCGGAATCGACCGCCTTGATTTATGCTACACATTTTCACGCACGGACCCCCACGATTCTCTCGGCCGATCGTGCGTTCTCTTGACGTCGTAGCCTAAGGCTAGGCGCGCACATTCAATTTTCAGTTTCGCAACTGTTTGGTTGCTAAAATGAAACACATGGGCTTATATGGGACACCGCGCACTTAGAGCAACTCGATTCTCGAAACTAAAAAGTTTGTGTTTTGACACAAACTAAACGATTGCCTCGCATCAGTTGAGCTGGTTTTTATAAGTGCAAGAGAGAAAAGAGTGCGAGCGTGAGTAAAGAGTTGCCAGTGTGCGGTTCTCTTTCAACTGGTGATTAAACTATTTGATTTCGATCACAGTTGCCAGTGCGCGACTAGCCTAACAGGTCATCTCAAATTTGGCCACCAATGTTGAAGAGTCGACTGTGAAGGGCCATCGTAAAATGGGCGCGCAACATTTGCACTAATGAACAGTCATTTTGATAACAAAATTTCATCATTTAGATATACTTTCTAACTGTTATACTTACCGCGGTGATTTTGTATTAGTTGTTGAATGAGAAACAAACAATGACCTTTAGATCCATTGGATCCATTTTAGATCGACTGGACCTAAATTTTGTTATTAGAGAAAAAATCTTCAAAAACGTAAAATTAAATTTTTGTTAGTTTAAAACAACACCTTTAGATGGATTTATGCGAGAGAACAAGAAATAAAAATCCTTGTAGCGGATTTTGTTAAATACATTTTATATGAAAATAAAGAAAAAATAAAATAACTTTAGGTATCCCAACTTAAAGTTTCTATGACTGAACAAATACAAATAAATTAAAAAAAAAAAATAAACTGTCTTTGCAAATTACACTTTTCAATTTCAACTTATCATTTATCAAATTTAATAGTTCTGAGGAACGCAAAGTTTTGCAAACTGTCGAAAAATTTGATAAGTGCAAAGTGAAAAGTTGAAAAGTTGTTTTGTGGAATAGGGCCCTGTTTCCAATTTTCAAAAGTAAAAATCTTAGAGTTTTGGAATGAAATGTTTTTTTTTTTAACATTTTAGAAGGTTTTGTTTAAAAAAAACTCATATAAATCCGTTATACTGAAAATGTGCATGTCAAAAATCGAAAAAAAAACAATTTATGAATTAAGGATCTTAAGAATTAAGCAAAGCAGAAAATAATGTATCAACATTTTAGGGACCGTTTTCGTGAAAAAATACGATTTTCGAAAACTATTTTAAACAATTTAACGGTCGGTACCTATATTCTTAGATAAATAAAAATATCTTTCCTACATCCTGTACATAGGATTAAAAGAGAGTAAATTCTTAAGCCTCAAATATATCAAGGTTCTTGTTTACGAAATATTGAGTGTTCACACAAAAATTTTGAATTTTTTTTAAATCCAAAAAACTTTTGTTGGAAAATATGACTCCTTTTAAAACTTTAAAAAAGCATTAGATAATTAACAAAATCAGTTGTAGCGTGTTTAAAAAAATAAAAAAAAAATGATTCACCATTAACAACCATTTTTCGGAACTTTTTCTTAACTATTATCTAGCTTTTAATAAATTTTCTTTTTATATAAAAAAAAATATTCGTGGAATAGTTTTCTGAGAAAAAAAAATGCATGTAATATTCCTTCAAAACATATCCAGAAACGGTGATATAGGGCATCAAATTCTTTTTATAAAGTCAAGCTAAAAAAAAAAAACAATTTTGATATGTTCACGATCGATCAAGAGATACGAGATTACACAAACATCTAGTTTCGCAGTGGAAGTTTTAACTTATTTTCAACAAAACCTGAACTTGAGTTCGCTAATCAGAACTTCAGCTTGATTAACGCAGTTTAAATAAATTTTGTGCATAGAAGTTGAAAGCCTTGTACGAAGTTGCTTCCTAACGTCACGCAATGTAAAATGTAAATAGTGACCTGTGAGAGGAAAAAAAAATAAAAATTAAATGCACAACTGGATCACACCTAATTGCTCTTATGTAAAATTGGAATTGATAAATTGTTTAAAATATAAAAACATGGATTTAATTAGAGTAAAATGCGCATTTCCATAAAATTGCCGTCTGATTTGCAGAAAATTATAAATCTATGCAAACAAAATTTTAGAAATCGGCTTATTGTTGTGTAGACAATCGGGCTTAATGATTTATTTAGAATAATGCAATTAATTTAAAAAGACTAGTTCATTCTTTTCCCAATGTTTCAACGGTTTCATCAGGGGTTTATATTTATTTAATTTTAAGTATGGCTTTTTGTTTACATTTTCTGATGTTAAAAATTGTAAATAAAATATTAATACCTATATGAAATAATTAAATGACATTAGTACTTTAACACTAGAAAATTTAAAAACATTAACAAATTAATAAGACTAAATTTATTATTTAATTAATTTTTATATAAAGCGATTTCCTTAAAATTTTTCTAAACAAAAATTTTACATTTTTCAAATAAATATTTGGATCTTTTTTTTTAATGCAAAAAATATTTTTTGAATGTTTGTTTGTACAGTATTATTATAAATTTAAAGGAGGTGCTGTGCGAAATTTGTTCTCAAAATCGTTAGAGCCGTTAATAAGAAAGTATGGAAAATAAAAAAAATGGTCTACGACAGTAACCTTTAAGAACATTTTTTCTTGAAATTTATTTGACGGAAAGTATGCCATACTCATAATGGAACACTTGATTTTTTCGTATCAACATCGTCAGAGCCGTTTTCGAGATAAATAAGATTTTGCGTAACGGTTGTATGCCAGGTACCGGGTACCGTTAGTCTTGAAGCTAGAAAAAAAATTCAATTTCTCCTCTCCGGAATCACCGAAGAACCTTAAGTACAAAGTTTGAAGATAATACCTTAAGTTGCTTAGGCTGTAGGCTTAGATGTGCAGACATACGGGCAGCCTTTTGGTCTTCCCTGTCATTGTAATGTCAACTTTGATCAAAATATCGAGTTCGATTTTTTTCAAATGCAAAACATGCGTTCAAACGTAAACATATCGCAAGAAAAAAATTAAGTGAGTTTTTGTTTAGAACCGAGGTTAAAGTCGGATAATACATACATATCTGGTTTTCCATTGCTTGAATAAATCAATTTACATATATTTTATTTGGATATGTCTAAATGTCGACCTTGGGAATTTTTGCATTCTATTGGTCAAAGTAATCGATTTTAAGTCCTTTTCGCGAACTTTAATTTTTCAGCAGATTTTCCCCTCCCTGATCTTACACCTTAAAAATATGACAGCTGGCTATTTGCAAATCTGGTTTTGTTTTATTTATTTATTTAATTTGAACTAGAAAAATTAAAAAAGATTATTTCGGATTGGTGACGTTTTCCCCAAGACATAATCCCCAAACTAAAGTCCCCAAGCCCAAAAGCCCCAAACTGAAATCTCCAGCAGCGAAATTTCCATGCCAAAATCGACAAATATGTTCAAGTACTCGTAGTGAATCATGCGATTTTGTCCAATGGTGATTTTTTTAGGGATTTCGTACGACTCCCAATTATTTCTAGTAAAAAATGGAAGCAACATAAAATTATTCGGTTAATTCATTAAGCAAATAAGTAGTTCTCTAAAGGAAGTTGGAATCATGGAAAAGGTTCAAAATTATCGTAAGCGACAAAAAAATAACAAATTTGTAATCGCATTTCATTTACCTCGAACAAAAAATCATTTGATTAAAGCCCCATTTAGACTTTCATTCTTCATTCGCTGTACGTTGTTCGTTCTTCTCTCATAAGCGAACAATGAAGAATCGGTTTTGTTTTTTAGTTCGTTCTGAACAGCAAAATGTATAACATTCTTGACAGTGGCGACTGGCGGCACTATTAATAGTTGAAAAAAATAAAACAAAGAAAAAAGATGATACTGTTGGACGAAGGGTTGGTTACTGAAAACACATGTTCTGCCGGTAACAACGAACACTGAAATTTCCAAGCTCCTTTGAATTTGCACATTCTTCATTCGGTCTTAATTTGTTGTTCGTTTTTGTCATTAACATTCTCGTTGTTCCACGTACCACCAACAATGAACAACGTTCATAGAGCACAATACCGAAAGTCTAAATACAGCTTAAAATTTAAATTTGCCAATGAAAAACCTCATTAAACAATGGACTCTGTTCAAAACTTAAACGAAACAGTGAAACCAAATTAATTGTCGAACCGAATTTGAAATCATGAGACCTGTAAACATTTAATCAAAAACCCGAAACGAAGAATTAATATATAAACAAATTAAACCTCACAAAAAGTTAAGAAGCTAAATGCATATTGTTGGAATTTTGAAAACAGAATTAAATCCATTTAAGGGACTTTTCCCTAAGCACAAACATACAAACATATCATCTTCAAGAATTCTCATTTAATTTATTTCGGAAAGTTTAGCAGAGTGAATGTTTCTTCAAAACATAAACGAAATTCACTCAGACATTTTTCGATAAAACTAAATTAATACAAGAAATGACAGACTATTTTATTAAAGGTGAAATTCAAGGACAGCGCTATTCTTCCACTTCTGCTCGTACATTCTATTTAATCCATTTTTTCAAGAAATCATTTTTATTTCTTGGAAGGATAACAAAAGTTTCACTTTTACTCGTATGTTGACACAATCCGAATACAAAAGGTTTTATGTCGTCGTTCCACATTCCGCCTTCACAATGACACAATTCCTCGAACCTCACGCAAATAATTCTATTTTTCCAATTAGATTTTCTGAGTAATATTATTCGTGTGCAGGCATTCAATTTATATCACTTTTATTATTATTACATATGAGTTCCAACCCAGTTCAAGGCCTGGTCCGAAAAATTCGGCATACATTTCTCCACCCTTCAGTTTAATACAATACAAATACATCTTGTTTGACTTTTTTAATGGTATTGTACATAAATATTTTGAAAAAGTTCCCATCGATTCCAATTCTCATGAAACAATTACATGGAATCAAAGAGGCAGTACCCCTGAAAAAACATTTTTTTGGTGACATTGGCAAAAGAGCGAGCCAAGTCCTTCGGCTGACAGCCCAACGTGCTAACCAGTAGAACAAATAGGTCCTTAAAGGTTTTATTATTTCTGTAAGACCGAATTGGTGTTACATTCACCGCAATACTTTAAAACGATTTCTTGAAACAAATTAATAAACGAATTAAATAATTAAATGCAAGAAATCGATGTATGTATGTAAGTATGTCGTGATGGATAAATTTCGATTGCATTCATGAGAAGGAAGGAAGTGACAATCTGTCAAAACAATCTTGCAACACGGCAGCAATTAAAGATGCTATCAACGCTTTAGCTCAGCAGTGGGTGGGTTCGACTTGTAGATAATTTTTACCATTAATTGAGCGCATTATCTGCGATGCGAAATACCAATTATAATTAATGGAAAATACAGGAGCGTACTTCTATGGGCGCTGGCTAATAAAAACTTAACAATTCCTCTTCTAAATTACATATATCAATTTCCAAAAGAAAAATTAAAAGTTTTACTATAGGAACTTTTACGGATATACAAACAAAATGCATTCATTTTTTCAACATTCGATTTACAGTGCCGCACAGTGCGGCCAAGGCGGAAAAAACTCGATTTTCCAAAAGTGCTGATTTCGATTAGCTGATTCATGTTTCTCACAGTAAATTAGCCAGAGAATCTGTGTACACTAAGTTTTGGGCCAAAACTGCAGTCTTAACACCTAAAAAGACGCTCAAAGTCAAAATATTTGAAATAGTGTGGAGTTTGAACTAAAAATGGGATTGTTTTTTGTTTGCTTATTTGGTATGCCTAATAATACAATACAGAGGTCAAGCTCAGCAAAAAAAAAAAATTGAGTGAATTACGGCAGCACAAAATAAGACTCAGTCCACAGTAATGGAAAGTTGTAGTCATTTAAAAAAAGCTCCACTTTCCTCTGCTCTGAGATAGCTATTTTCTCGATGTAGACATGTCCAAGCTTACATTCAAACAAAATTTAGCTGCAAATACCTGCAAATCCGTACAGTGAGCAGGTTTTTACGAAATCTTGCAAAAAAATAATTTCTTTTCACTTCTGTTCCTAAAAAGGAATATTTGTTTTGTATTTGTACAATCTTTAGTCAATAATTAGGAAAAATTTACAATAATTACTTACAGCTTGCAATATATGATAACAATATTGAATAAATTAGTGTTTTTTTTTAATTTTTTTGTTTAAACAGAGTTAAATGTCACATCAGTTAGAATTAGTTGTAACGTGAGAACTTGTGTACATTTTTTAATGACTTAGAATTAATATTTTTATAAATTAAAATCTTTGTTTTCTTTTTTTTTACATTCATATAGTTCTATTTCGTAACGTACTCCTTTTTTCCAAAAACCTCTTTTTTCAAAATTGAGAAAAATGTCTTGAACAAGTTGTGCGTTGTTTTTTGGTTCTGCTTAGAAGTTTGCTCATTATTTGATGCAAGTTTCAGTAGTGAACACTTAACATAAAACGTGTTGCTGGTTTAATGTTTGATTATGCGTTTGTAAATTAACACTTGTCGGCCTTAAATGGTTACAGTTAAAAAAGTTAAAAAAAAAGATTAAAAACCGCCCAAAAAGAGGGTGTGGAGAATGTGATTGGCCAACTTCTTTAAAAAAAAGCACCATCTTTAACCTTGACTTGGAACAAAACCTTGATTTTTATCAATTTTGAGGATTTTTTTGTTAGTGGGCGTGGCAGTGGGTGAAAATTTTTTGTGGAGCTTTCTTTCCAAAACTACTTTCATTTCTGAAAATTTCATCCAAATTGGTTAAGTGGTTCGGTTTTTATGGCCTTTTTTTCGCTCTCCCATACAAGTCGCCCCACTGTGTGCCGACGCACTATAGGACCAAATGGTGCAAACCAACTCAAAAATCCATAACTTTTTCGTTTCTCAATATTTTTTTTTGAAATTTTGCACACTTATACTTGTATAACCAAGAATTTAAAATATTAAAACGTTTTATATAGAAATAAATTATTTCCTTTTTTTTAAATAAAATAAAATAACAAATTTGTAGATTTTGTTTAATTTATATGGTCAAAATTTATTGGAGCAAGAATTGTTGCAACAATTTGGATGAAATTTGTACAGTTTTTTTCTTTTACTGGTAAAAACATCTGATAGTAGTTTTTGTGAAATCCGCCCACTACCACGCCCATATTTTTTTTGATTTTTGTTATTTTCTTATTTTTAGTGACCAGGAAGCCGAACATTTTTGTTTGAGGTTTTTTAAACTCAAGACATCAGATGCATATTTTTTCTGTCCACTTTCCCGCCCACTTTCACGCCCCTTTTTTTTAATTTTCAGCTTAAAGGTCATTAAAAGCAGGCCTTTTTTTTGATTTAGTTTTATATGTAGAAATTAATTTATGAAAAGTATTATTTTTTAGTAAAATCCGTGAACTGCCACGCCCCTTTTTGATATATGAAAGTGTTTCACCCTTAAGACAAAAAAAACAAAAACGTAATTCAAAAGTATCTTATTACTAGGTTATGTATCGATATTAATGTATGTTTAAAAGTTCCTTAGCCTCATCAAACAATTCTTTCGTATCATTTTTTGTTTTTGGTTTTTCCAGACTAGATTTATACGGATCAGATGTATGTATATAATAACGTGTGAAGAACATCTTCGTTCGTAGCTGATCTTGAACATTTCCTTGCATTATGCAATCTAAACCTTTTATAGTCCTTTTTTGTGCTTCCTGAGCATCTTCTGATAACTGCCCGATTGGGAAAATTGCAAAGTGTTCTATGATTTTTGAACCATGTATTAAAATTTTGTGCACCGAAGATGGCATGTGGTACCAATTGTATTTGCTAACATATAATTGAGCTGTCGCAAGGGTATACTGGCCAAATTTTGTTTGATCAATAGTGAGTCCTGAAGACATAGTTTGTAAGATAATATAATTTTTTTTTATTAATTCTTCATCAACACCCGTTATCTCAGCAGAGCATTGGTAATTTTGAAAAAAACCTTCTGGCTGTATTACCATCGTTGCTGTTTGAATTTTAATAATATTGGAAATAACTGATAAAAACTTATAAATTTTGTGGAAACATAGTCACTTATATGATGTTTATGAAAATGTGTTGCACATGTTTTAACAGTTATTTTTTTGAATTTTTGACAAAAAATAACATTTTTTTTAAATTTTGAGCTTAAAGTAATAAAATAATGGTCTAAAACTTTTTGAAATACATATTTATGTGCATCAATAAAGGTACCACATTTTTGCCAAATTTTAATTTTTTTCATCACTTAACAATAAAGTTATAGGAATACGAATTTTTATTCTAAAAACTTATTTTTCTTTCTCATCATACGTTTTTTTTTCTTGAACAAAAATGCATGAAAATGCGAAAGTTTTTATTTTTTCTTCCAAATTTAGAATATTTTTAGAATACAAAACAGCCATTAACTAAACGGAGGCAGCCGGAGCTAACAGAGAAAACTCTAATTGAAAACAAAAAAATGAAAAAGATACTGCACCTTACTCATTTTTGTTTATTAATTTACTGGGGAACTTAATTAAAAAAAATATAACTGTTTTGTAAAGAAGAGGTTTTGGACTTTTCAAAAAGATATAATACTTATACATTCTGTCCAGAAAAATACGAAATAATTGACTTCAAACTCTCACTTCTAATAATTCTAAAAAAATAAAAATATCGAAATGTCATTTTTAACGGTAATTTTAGGTACCTAGAACAAAAGTAAGATACAAAAAATTTACTGTGTTTGGAAGAACCCTATTTCTAGTATATAATCCCATCATTAGATTTTTCAAATTACGAAATTTACCAAAACCATTTTTGAGATGGATTTCATCATTTGGTCCCATAGTGCGACGTGCCGACCATAAGTGAAGGTAGATACTCCATTACTGTTTTTATGAAAACTGAAAAATATACTAAATAAAAATAAAAACGTAGGCGAAAATGTTCATTTTAACTTATTTATTGTGTACAGAACACCATTAGTAACTAAAAAGAAAAAAAAGCAATATTTTACAAAAGAAATGCATTTTCAAAAATTGATTCATAATTTCATTGAACAAAAGTGATGGTACCTTTAAATAAAACATATTTGCTAGCCATTTTATTTCCTTAAAACAATTCAAATTTGTACCTAATACTTAGTTGGGAATCTCTTTAACCTCATGAAATTAAAATATCAACTGAATTACTTCAATCATTAATTAAATAATACCAATGTTAATAACCACCTGCAGATAAGCAGAAACTTTTGAATCTTTGAAAATCTTGAATCAAAACTTCGTGCAAACCCTTTGGCATTGAGTGGACTATGTTCTTAGATCTTAGTTACTTCAGGCGTTATTTCTGGCCATTCTGCAAGAATTAATTCTTTTAGTTTGGGATTTATTCCTTATCTCGTGGTACCGTATACGCTTTTCAATGGGATTCAAATCAGGACTTTGTGATGGTGTTATAAGCATGTGTGGTGTATTATACGCGATCCACATCTTCACATCTAGAGCGGTGTGTTTGAGTTGAGATCATTGTCTTGTTGGAAATAAAACCTGTCTCTGATCCAATTTCTCAGTGCTTCACGAAATGTTAAGGTAAACAATTTTATTCATTATTTCCTCAATGATTACCAAATCACCAATACCGCCGGATGACATAGACCCCCATACTACAACACCACCACCCCATGCCTCACATTTTTATTGTATTCTTGGGATGGAGTTGAGTTGAGCTTCTCCCTTTTTCTCCACACCTTAAGTCTAAGTGGTTTTATTTTTATACCCATTAGAAAAAGTTATTCGTTTTTTCTTGTTGACATCGCTCACATAAGGTTTCTTACGAACTACGCAATTGTTGTACATAGTCAGACCTATGGAGCGATCTTCTAACAGTCCACTCGGAAACCGTTTTGTTCAAATTACTTGCAATGTCGATGGATATTTTTGGTGCACTTTTAAATGGATCCTTTTGAATAATTCGCTTACGAGGTCGCCCTGATCGTTGCTTGTTTTCAATTATTTTTTCATTAGGTGTGTTTTATTCACTGCTGCATAGCTAGAGCAGCAAAATTTCCCTCGATAAACAACAACAATTTGATTGCTGGCGAAAAAGAAGCCAGTAAAAAAAATGACAGTTCTGCTGGTGACAAAACTTTAAATTATTGAAATGAAAATGGCGCTATGATGTATTAAATTTTAGAATTAAACATATGTACATACACGTTTTTACATCAGATTTTATTATATTCTATAATAATGGTCGTTGTATTCGCACTTGAATGCTGCGCTGGCTGTGCAGCAATGAATAAAACACACCTATTATTGAACCGATTAAACACCTTCTGCACCGTTGATTTTGATCTGCTAACAATTTCATTGATTTCTTTAGAGGATCTACCGTTTTTGTGATGGTTTATTTTAATACTTTTCTCTTAAATTTTTAATTCTTTTCTGTTTATTATTTATTTTTAAAATGAAATAACTGTATAAAAAAACAATAGGTACCAACACTTTTGCTCGATAAAATTGAATTGCATTTTTTTTTAAATTGCGTTTATTTATAAGCAATATTTTTTTTCGGTTAGGCAAATAATGCAGTAATGCAGTATTATGAATAAACTAAAATCCCTTTAATTTTTTTCCTCAATTCTTGTTTTCATTTAGCAGAATTTTTAGATTTTACAAGATTTTTAATAGGGTACCTTAATTTTTGCTCGTCACTGTAAATAATTAGGTGAAGGCCAAGGTTAAAAAGGAAAAGAAAACCAATTTAAGATGAAGTTTAAGTTACTATTGTGCTGCAAAAAGAAAACAAAGTATTTATGGGAAAAGTTGCCTGAACACAAGGAAAATAAAAACGAAGAGCCATCCGGTTTTGATTTTGCTCAACCTCGCCTAAAAAAAACCATTATACGAACAAGAAACAGAACCACAAAAAGTACTTATAATTGCTTGCAATATACATAAGTAGTATAGCGCAAGTTTACGATTGGAAAAAAAATCAAACTCCAGATTTTGATCAAAGTTAACATTACGAAGTTAGAAAATACGAAAAAAGTTGGTCCAGCAATTCCGTCTTTCTGTATGTCTATACCTCAACCTACAGCCTAAGCTCCGAAGCAATTTTCTCCAGACTTTGTTGAGTTGAATTTTGAATTTTTTTTTGGCTCCAAAACTTACTGTTTTACACCGTAATGCAAAATAGTATTAATCTCGAAAACGGCTCTCACGATTTTGATAAAAACAAAGTTAGCTGCGTTGTTATAGGTATGGACTAAATTTTGGTCAAAAACTTTTTAGGAAAAATTTTTATTAACGGCAAGTGTCAACGATCTTAACCAAAATTTTGAAACAGGTTTTTTTTTGTTTTTTTGAAAAAAAAAAATTTTTTTTTTGAAAAATTAATATCTTGAACACAAGAGTGTACCATTAGTTTTTGAATTTATTTCATAAGATATATATTATTAAATACTTAAGACTGACATTTCAATTTGTTTAGAAAAGTTTTAAAGAATTTATTTAAATAAAAAATTAATTTAATAATAAAACGATTTTTAAATTTTGTTTGCATAAATTCATACTTTTCTAGAAATCGGACGGCAGTTTTATGCATTTGAACATTTTTCTTAAATTAAATCTGTTTTATTAAGTACTTGTCAACCAACGGCCTATGCTTTAATGAAAGCACCGCTTTCTTGAGACAGGTGAACCAGTTTTGGTGGTTGTCTAATGTTGATAGCGATAGTTGACAAGTTGACGTACGAACGTACGGACGTACGAACGTACGAACGTACTTACACACACACACACAGACATCTCTCTAAAAATGATTGATATAGCCTCTAGGGACCTTGAAAACTCGAGAAATGTCAAAACTTCCAATTTGAATCGGACCGATTACAATAACTCCCTATGGGAAGTTTAAAATCAAGTTTACATGATCAAAGTCTCCTTCGCAAGCCGACCAGACTAAGATTTCTATTTATTTAACTTACAAAATAAAAATAGAAAAGTAGAAAAATTATTAACAAAAAGAATATTTGGAAAATTAGATTTTTAATCCTTTGATAAAAACGATTTTTTTCACTAGGCAATTTTCTCAAATTAAAATCAAGCGGGTCGGAAGTTGAAAGAAGTCTACTCAAAAGGTCCTTTTAAGTAGCGACCTGAGACATTTTTTTGGTGTTATTCAGTCGGTAATTTTTGATGTTCTTAATTCTGGAATCTGCGGCTCCCTCACAGAAACTCTTATAGAAATAAGTCCATAATGCTCAATCACCGATGTACCGATGGATCTGTTCAGCTGTATCTAAGACGAAAACTCTGAACTTATCCAAATCGATATAATAAGCCGAATTCAAGGCCTGTAAAATAGTTGTGCGTCTGTCAATCAATGTCTTTTCGATTCCAGTGATTTGAGCTGAAATTTCGGAATTGTAAAAAAATTTCCTGGCTGTATTGCCATCGTTTGAGGAACCACTTCCTCCCGGTTTTGATCGGTCCAGAATCTATCCTAGTTTTTGAGCTCAGCTTGGACTATTTTCTTTTTTTTTGAATTCAGTATCGTGTTGAAGCAGGTCGAGGATTTTTCCATCTTCGCTATCGTCATTTTTACTTGCGATATACATAGGTACTATAGGGCAAGTTCTGCATTTGGAAAACAAATCGAACTCGAGATTTTGATCAAAGTTGGCATTACGATGATAGCGAAGACGAAAAAAGTGGGTCCGGCAATTCCGTCTGTCTGTCTGTATGTCTGTATGTCTGTATGTCTATATGTCTGTACCTCAAACTACAGCCTAAACTACTGGAGGTATTTTCTTCAAACTCGGTACTTAAGGGTCTTCGGTGATTCCCTAGAGAGAAATTGAAATTTTTTTTTAGCTCCAAAACTAAGGGTACCCCCCATACACCCGTAATGCTAAATCTTATTTATCGCGAAAACGGCTCTAACGATTTTGATAAAAAAAAATTAATTGTGATATTATGAACAAGGACTACATTTTGGTCAAAAAAATTTTTGGGGCAAAATGTTATTAACGGTACCTGTCAAAGAATCGTTTTTTGATTTTTGACTTTCTCATTAACGGCTCTAAGGATTTTAACCAAACATTTTCAGCAGGATTCTCCTTAAGTTTAAAATAATATTGCTTATAAAAATATTCGAAAAAAATATTTGTTGGGTTTTTTGAAAAAAAAAAAAAAATTTTTGAAAAATCAATATCTTTAAAATCTATGAACAATTATTTTTTGAAATTATTTCCTAAAATCAATATTATTAAATACTTAAAATTCGCATCCCATATTTTTTCCTTAAAAAATTTGAAAGAAATTTTTATATAAAAAATATATTTAATAATTAAACGAAAAGTTTGTTTGCATAAATTCATACTTTTCTAGAAATCAGACGGCAATTTTATGCATTTGAACATTATTATCTCATTAAATCAATTTTTGTATATTTATAAAATGTATCTTAAATTCCAAAGTCATTTTACATGAGAGCAAGTTCGTGCGATCCAGTCGTGCATTTTATTTAATTTAAGCTGCAATTGCACGTAAGATGTAACAACTAAATCGCTGTCCTTAGCATTAGGATCATGAAAGCTTTGTTTGTACTCGCTTGGGCCTGTACTTCCATCATATCCCCATTTTACTTCTTACTGAAGGCTTTTATATTAGTCCTTGTTGAGAGTATCAAGAACTTCTTTCTACGAGTTAAGAAGTCTTGTTGCCGTAAAGTTAAGTAAAGCCTTCAAGTCTACTTCGGCATTTGTCTCGGTGACACTAAATTTGTCGGCTTCTGGATAGCAGTTTTCTTTTTCCGTCTTTATAATTTTGAAGCTAGGCAGTGCATTTTTTTAATCTTGGTGTTGACAAAACTCTGCATAAGCAAGTGCTGGTTCTTTGTAAGCTTTGCTTCCACAAAAAACGACGGTACTTCACAAGGCGTTACACTCATGGTATTTTCTTCCCCCAAATCCGTATTTCACGATGCATGCAATTGTGGGAATTGATTCGTCGGATTTCGAGATTTCAGCCACACGTCTTCGTTAAGTCCGCGCAGAACATTCTTGAAAACTTTTTCTAGGTCGACCTCGTTGTTGTGATGTACTTGGATAAATTTTCGTCAGAATAACTTAAAAAGACAGTCTCAGATTTTTCAAGCCAAGAGGAATGATTCTTTATTATTGAATTTCTTCTGGAATTATTTTTCTTCCAAAATTCTGTTAACATCTTACCTTCCAAATAAATTCGGTCATACAGGGGATCAAGTTCAACATTCTCAACACCTTGATAAGGCCAACTGCATTATTTGATGTATTTCAGAATTTGGTTGGCTTGCTGTTGGATTATTTCCCCGACTTTCAACTTTTTTTCGGCTTTGGTTTAGCGGGAGTTTAAAGAACCTTATTGACACTTTGAATTCTTGATTAACTTTTGGCCTATAGAGGGCCCACTGTGCATTCTCTTAAGCCACCGTAAATAGTAGAGTAGAAACATCCACACGACTGACAAATTTAACAAAAGAAAAAACGGGCATTAAAACATTAAGAAATATTAAAAATGAGAGAAAACTTACTGGCGCAAAATTTTAAACAGCCTATTATTAAGGCAATAGTACGATACTACTTAACAATTTGCTAACCTTATTCTTAATTTTAACCATTTTCTGACTAGTATAGTACTAAAGTAATTTTCTTAATTAATTGCTTCTGAACACACCTAAACCAATGACAGTTCGTGCAAAAAACTAAGTAAACAGACATATTTTGACGTTTGTAAATGTCAAATCTGAAAGAGTCATATGAAGTTAGCACGATGCTAAAAAATTAAAATAGGTATTCGGTGAGTTTAACTTTAATAAAAGGGTAGAGAAGGTATGATGCTACGAGTATATTTGATTTGAATAATTAGATTTTTGTTTTCGAAAGTATGAGCAATTTGAGAAAACAAATTGGTCGTCACGAATTGCAATCGAATTGCTACGAACTGTCAAACTCTATTTGCGTTACACATAACATCCACACTGCAACGAATGAATTGTTCGTGCCCAACTTACCTCAAAATCATTTTAGTTTTTGTTTGCTTTTTTGTTTAAATCGTCATTCACGACGAATAAAAAATACTATGTTTATTCGTCAGTCGCTCTCATGTGTCCTGTATATTTGGGGAATTTAACGAATCACCTATCAAAGTCATTTTATGTTGCTCTCGGCTATTTTCTGGTTGCGTTGGACACTCGGCTGTTTTGTTTTACATAATGTAGATAGATAGCCTTGGTGTGCTACCTCTGTTTTGCTTGTTTATCCGATAGTTACTTTTTGTGGACTGTCTGTCACACCACACGAATATCCTTTGACAACCTATACTCTTGTTACTTTTCCGAGAAGAGTAGGACACTGGCTGATGGTCTAATTTCGCACTATCCAGAGGCGTATTTAAGGATTTGGCGCCCCGGGCTGATAAATTTTGCCGCCCTTTAGAACAATGAAAATAATAATAAAAAAACACAAAATGCGTAATACTCGTATTTGATGTTTTCGATTTTTGTTTGTTTGTATATTCATTACAAAATTCATTAACAATAGATTCGTTATCTAAATTTTTTGTCAGTTCAGCTTCTATTTAATAAAGCTAAACTATTAAGGCGCTAATGCGAGACCTTAAATAGGTTTTTACTCGTTTCAATACGGAAAACGATCTTTCTGCACTACAATTCGTCACTGCAGTAAAGCTGTGTCAATCAGGATCGATTCGATTTTTTCTATCCGATCATCGAAAAGTATTGATGATCGAAATCACAAATTTTCATTTTAATCGATCCCAATCTCAATCATTTAGATGATTCTCGTTTCACGATTTTCTATTTCAATCTCAATCATTTCAATGAGTCTCGATCTTTAATATCAGTTAACTCGATTAACCATGATTTACTCGATTCGATTTGGTGTTATTTGAGGTATCAGGGGTGGAATCGCGTAAGTTGATAGTTGATTGTCAATTTTTCGATTGTCATTTTAAATATAGCTGTCTCTATCATATCAATAAAGAAATATAGAGAGAGCGATTGTAAAAACGACAATCAATTAATCACTTTACTCTCACGCGATACGGGCCCAGGATCTGGTATGGTTACTGTGGGAATTGAACTAGTAATGAGACTTATCGAATATGTAATAACTTTCGACTTACAAATGCGATAGTATCCAAAAGTTAATTTATTCGATAGTACCAAGTCATTCAGTAACTATTAGTCCTAAAATTGATCTTTTAAGGAGCAACAAATGAAATCTTTTTAATCAATGGACATAGTGGCCATCATTCGATGTCATTTGGCAATTTATGGCTTACAATATAGAGTAATTTGTGAAAGCCTCAACTCAATCTTACAACGAAATCGAAATGAAAATCGAATCGGAACAGTATTGAACCATTTGAGTGAAATGAAAATGATCAAATGATGGAATCATTTTCGTTATCGATTGTTGAACGATTCGATCATTTGAAATGAACGATTTACACAGCTCTACACTGCAGTGCACAAGTATATTCTTAAAGCAACCTCAGCATATAAAAATGCTTCCTTCAATTTTTGTCTCTTATATGAAGGTTAAGCTGCCTTAAACTCATATTTTCAAAGTTGCTTTGCTCCAGAAAATGTTTAAGTAAGATACACTCTTCTTGAAAATCTTCACCAAGATCAACCGGGTATAATTTCTGAAGAGTGGTTGCGTTTTTTCGAATTGCTTCTTCACTCATGTGATCAAGCTTAGATAATAAAATAAAACCATTTGTTATTGATTCATAGAAGGAATTTCTTCTCTTCAGCGCACTCAATAATTGGTCGCAAATATGGAGGAATATATTTATTTTGAAATTTTCACGACCACAAAAAAGAACCTCCCCTTCGCGACACTCATCATCTCGTTTTTTCTTTTTGACGATTCTTTTTTGATCCATTTTGTAATTTTCAGATTTTCTGCTTTTTCCCATATCTTCAAAAACATCAAAGCATTCTCTTTTCTCGTTTCTTTTTTCGTTTTTCTCTCACAAACGATATGAGTGCCTCGTAGAGCCTGGACACAGTTTCAACGTCTGTATCAACACCTTGAATTTTTTTGATATAATATTGAATTGCTTAAGTACAGAGCCCCAAAATTGAGACAATATTTCTGTCTCAAGGGACTTCAATTGGGACAAGTGAGCACGATACTAAAAAGATAAAATAGGTATTCGACGATTTTAACTTTAGTAAAATGCTAGAGATAGCATGATGCTAAATTTGATTAAAATATTGCGCCAATAGTTTTTAAAATAATACCTATCCTTTTATTTATCCATCATTATAAACTATTGTACATAAAACAATCATATTGTTTCTTAAGTCGTTCGAAACTATTGACGAAGGGAAGGATATTTGTATATAGGGACACGAGTCAGCCAAAACTAAATAAAATGCACGACTGGATCGCACGAACTTGCTCTTATGTAAAAGTACTTTGGAATTTAAGATACATTTTATAAATATAAAGCATGGATTTAATGAGATAATAATGCTCAAATGCATAAAATTGCCGTCTGGTTTCCGGAAAAGTATGAATTTATGCAAATAAACCTTAAAAATTCGTTTTATTATTAAATACATTTTTTATATAAGAAATTTCTCTAAAATTTTTCAAGAAAAAAATGTGGGATGCGAATTTTAAGTATTTAATAATATTGGTTTTAGGAAATAATTTCAAAAAATAATCGTTCATAGGTTTTGAAGATATTGATTTAAATTTTTTTTTTTTTTTTTAAACAACAAATATTTTTTCGAATATTTTTATATGCAATATTATTTTAAACTTAAGGGGACTCCTGCTAAAAATTTTGGGTTAAGATCCTTAGAGCCGTTGGTGAGAAATTCGAAAATCAAAAAAGCCGTTCCATGACAGGTACCCCTAATAACATTTCCCCCCAAATTTTTGTTGACCAAAATATAGTCCATGTCCATAATATCACACTTAATTTTTTTTATCAAAATCTTTAGAGCCGTTTTCGAGATATATAAGATTTTGCATTACGGGTGTATGGGGGTACCCTTAGTTTTGGAGCTAAAAAAAAATTTCAATTTTTCCTCTAGGGAATCACCGAAGACCCTTAACCACCAATATTGAAAGAAATATGTCCAGTGGTTTAGGCTGCAGTGAGAGGTACAGACATACAGACATACAGACAGACAGACGGAATTGTCGGACCCACTTTTTTCGTCTTCGCTATATCATCGTAATGTCAACTTTCATCAAAATCTCGAGTTCGATTTTTTTCCAAATGCAGAACTTGCCCTATAGTACCTATATCGCAAGTAAAAAAATTGAGGCATGATTTGCTAGGTATATAAAGATTAAAAAATTGTGTGTGACCTTATGTCTAGAATCCGGCTTGATGGATTTTTATAAATTTTTTTTTAATAAAAAGGGACTTTTTGTAGATGGCTTAGAAAAAAAATTAAGATCCGTTCTAGCCCATTTTTGTAGAGCTACATAGCAACAAGTGTTTTTTTTTTTTAGATAATGTTTTCGTTTCATTGGAATTTGTTCCAAAGAATAGGTACATGTCTGTAAATATTTTTTCTATGAATTTTCATTATAAAAAAATCGTTTATAAAGAATAAGAATAGTCAATGGTGAAAGAAGTTAGTGACATATTACAGTGAACTCTTTCACAGCCGGACACTCACGGCACTCAAAAAATTGTCATGCTTGAAAAACTCAAAAAATCGCATTTTTTTAAGTCTTTGTATTTTTTGTTTATCCTTAAAAAATATTGTAAATTAGATAATTGTTGCTTGTATGTTTTGAAAGTTCAATCGCTTCAAGAAATATTATAAATTGGTCAATTGCTAGGGGCGGCTTGCGCCCTTTTGCTTGTATGTTTTGAAAGTTCAATCGCTTCAAAAAAAAAAATATTATAAATTGGCCAAGCGCAAGCCACCCCTAGCAGCCTTGCCGCCCCGGGCTGTAGCCCTTTTAGCCCTAGGGTAAATACGCCCCTGGCACTATCGCACTATACTCTGCCAGCATTTTGAATTCCCATCCGTAAAGAAGGGGTGATGGGGAAAAGGGGAAGTGGTCAAATTTACCGTAACATTGGGTGTCCTTAGGGGGGGCAGGGTAGAAGTAGTTTTCATGTGCATACAAATAATTATAAAATCTTGCAACAACGTTTCCTTTGCCATGAGAATGAAGTTCCAAGAGATTGCTTTCAAATATTTGGATAGAAGTGTATTTTTTGACAATGCCAAAAATGTTTGAAAGTAAGTAGGACTATTTGTGTGGAATAGATGTGTTGTAAACTGGAAAAATTATTTTGATACAATGAAGGCATGACACTGTCGTACCTGTAACTTTCAGTTGAATTAAATTCAGTCACTGCACTTAAACAGAAATAATTTTCTTCTTTGATTCATCTTCATTTATAACACACTGTTGCGTTGAAATTTACCGCAACAATGACTGGCTTTCATTTCCTTCTTTTCTTTGGTTGCGGCTGCAAAATTCTGACGAGGTTCAGGGTGACCATGGTATCATCAACCATTGGTGTACTTAGTTAGCATTTTGCAATTATTATTTAGTTGGTAAGATGGCTTCGCTCTTCGAAACACTCGCAAGTACTTAATTGTACCTAGGGGAATGCCTAAAAAAAGGATTTTCTCGATTTTATTATTTTTGTTTTTCTCGAAGAAGTTAGTTGATAGTAGTTTGAACTCGGCCATTGGAATTCGGTAAGTTTTGGAAAGACACTCAACAACTTGCTGAATCCGGGTATGTGAGTGTTAGAGCAAAATTTCGTTTGAGATTCAACAACGGCAATCTTCTGTGAAACGAAGAAGGTTTCCAGGAAGCTGATGTCCCGTGACCGATGATCACGAAAACGATTGGTTGGATGTGTATGAGTGACTGGAATGGTCGAGGGAGGAAGAAGCTGAATCTAAGCTAGGAAAGTTCACTTTTCGGAGAGCTAGCTAAGACATCAGGGTGTTAAATAAAAAAGATAAAAAAATAAGTATTCGAGGGAATTCAAAAAGAAAAATGAAAAATCGAAAAAAAGAGGAGAGAATTTAAAAACGAAAAGTAAGAAGATCGAGACAAAAACTTCGGAAGAAAGATAGTGATTCGATGAGCGAGGTCAGGAAAAATAGAAGAAACGAGAAGTTAAAAAAATAAAAAGGAAGGGTAAATTGGACATCTTGTCCAAATATCTATACCATTTTACAGTTTTGTGTATTTAAAATTCGGGTGTACCTTTGTTTCTTCTTTCGCGATCAATTTAATTTACGACCAACTTTATTTGTTATTTCGCGTATTTATTTCCAATCATTTGCATTTCCATTCTATTGTTTTTATTTTGTTGGGTTATTATCCCGGGTTTTGTCCCAAGGTTTCCCAAATAAAATTAATTTTGATGTTCCCTAGTGCAAATGTCAAAAATGGTGTTTTATTAAAGCTAAGTTTTATTATAGCTAAATAATTGTCTTTCATTCATTTATTAGTTTTGGAATTTTACTAATTTTCGATCGAACAAAAATTCCTGGCGCCCACTTTTCCACAATTCCCATATTAAGGCAGGCGCTTCAATATCCCACTTAAGTGTCTTGAATTAAATCCAAAAACCATCCTTAAAAAAGTGTCTTGAATTAAATCCAAAAACCATTCTTAAAAATGATAGGTGATATAACAGAAACGTTTGAATCTTTCGAGGACCGCCACAATATTTCTTGTCGTTCATTATCCTACAGTTATTTTTATAAACTGTACACGAAAATAAATCTGCTTTACAAAATCCGAATTTAGATAATACTATTATGTCCACAACCACCGAAAATATATGACTTACCTAAAGTACAAAAAGAAAATGTACCTACCTTTGAGACCCATCGTTAGTCAAACAGATTCTTCTTCATACCTTCTAGCAAAAGAATTAACCCTTAAACAAAAGCCTCTAGCATAGAATTTAAAATCAATGGTACAACTTCGTAACACTTTGTGTCCATGATAAAAGAGATCCACATTAAAGAAGATGAAATTATACTTAGTTTTGATGTTACTTCCTTATTCACCAATGTCCCAGTCGAAGAGGGTGCAGGGAAATAAGACCCAAGGAACTAAGTCCACTGAGGGACTAAGTTCTCACTTGTGCAGGGAAATAAGTCCCCAGGAACTAAGTCCACTGGGGGACTAAGTTCTCACTTAATGGGAGCGAAATCCACTTTACTAAAGTGGTCTTTGTTCCAATGCAAGGTGGTAAATTCGTTACAAAAAACTGTGGGTTTTAGTTCCCTTTGAATGTGAAATAAATTCCCATGTTAAGCCAAGGCAATGACACGTATAAACTGTGAGGTATCTAACCCCTCTCCTTGGGCACACTATAGGATTTGGGGTAGGTGCGAGGTTGGGTGTATGCAAAGTTTCTTTAGCATTTAAAGAATCTGGAAAATAACCAACATAAAATCAATACTTCCTCGTGTTCAAGCGTTTCATTGATGTTTAAAAGCTTGGGTCGTACATCATTTTGAGATACAAAATTTTGATATACAGTATTATGAGATACAGTATTTTGTACATACAGTATTTTGAAATACAGTATGTTGAAATACAGAATATTAACTTACTTAGCTTACATCTCTCTTTTTGTTGTTGTCATTCCCACTTTATACTTTTGAGTGTGTACGAATTTCCCATAAGAAAGTGGAGCAGGTTCTCACTTAATGGGAACAAAGTCCACTATAGTAAAATGGATTTCGTTCCCATTAAGTGGTAACTTAGTCCCTCAGTGAACTTAGTTCCTGGGGACTTATTTCCCTGCACCATCGAAGAGAGCCTAAATGTAATAAAATCGAAACTACCATGTTATCGCCACTGGCAATACTTGAACTAGTACTACTCGTATTACTTTTCTTTTATTCAAAACCTTCTGGTATATTTTTCTGAGTTAAAATAACCTAATCTACTACATATAATTGTCACTTATAAAATATCATTTTCCTGAAGATATCCCTCAGAACAAAATCTTAAATTTTAATAGTAATCCTTTGGTTTCTATACCATAACGAATTTTAATTTAATTAAGTTAATCCACTCGTAGTGGAAGTTCCCTTGGTCTCTTGAACATCTTGAACCTACTTTGTCAGCCAAGTTCTAATGACAATTCTAAATTGTTAAAGTTGATTGGCATATACCTTAGATCAGGGTATTTTTTATACAACGGCAAACATTATTTATAGACTGATGGTGTTGTAATGGGATCCCAAATTGCACCCATAGTTGCGGACATTATGGATGCATCATTTTGAAGAACAGACATTACCAATAAAACCTTGGATTTGGAAAAGATACGTGGATGACACGTACTGTATGCTTAAACAAGATCATGTGAATAGTTTTCTGATTCACCTTAACTCCATTCACGAAAAAACTAAATTTACAATGGAAAGAGAAATTAAAACTCATAAGCATTTCTGGACGTTAAAATAATAAAAAAGCAAGATGGTTCCATCGGCCACACAGTTTTCAGAAAATACACTCATACAGATAGATATCTGCATGCTACATCACATCACCACCCAGCTAATTTCACATCTGTAGTGTCGGCTCTTGTTAACCGAGCTCACAGAATTTGTGATTCTGAACACCTTCAGCAGGAGTTGAAGCATTATAGACATAACACTTCAGAATAATGGCTATAGCTCTATGCAAAGATCCTGGAAGCCCAAACCTGACACTGTACCAAATTCTTCTTCTACATGATTAGAAAAAAGGGCATTTTTCCCTTACATTAGGCGTTTTTCTTTTTTAGCTCCGAGCGGGGCACTGAACTGTCAAAAAAAGAACTATGTTACTTTTTTAACCCAGAGCGCCCTGAGCGCTCAAATTGCATTTCTTTTTTAGCTCAGAGCTCGAACGGGGCTCGCTCGATGAGCTCGATAATAAATGACCGAGCAGACGGAGCAAAAAGCTGAGCGCGGCTAACTTCATTAAATTTTTTTGGAAGGGATGATAGTAAAAGAAAAAAAGAAATACAAAATCAAAACAATGGAAATGGCGGGCGAAGCTGGTTGTTCTCCCAGTGAAGGTAAGGAAAAATAAATATATGTAATTATGAGCAGAGTATAATATTTTTTGTTTTCGAAGGGGACGAAACAGATGATGTTGTTCTTGATATAATCATTAAAAAGGAACAAGTTGCGGATAGACACCGCAGTGAAAAAAATAGCGTTCCAGGAAATTTCGCTGGAGATAAATTTGGCATTTGGTTTATTTGAAAAATGATACAATGACAATTCGGTGCTCAGATGTGTTTCTTAATTAACTCAGAGCGCTCAGGTCACGCTCGGTTCGGAGCGAGCTCTAAGCGCTCAGGCCCCGCTCTGTGCCCTGCTCGGGGCTAAAAAAGAAAAACGCCTATTAAACAAATTACGGTTGGAATGGGACGAATTTTGAGAAAATTTGGTTCAAAGACCGTCTTCAAACCATAACAAAAGTTCATTAACTTCTGAAGTCACCGAAAGGCAGAATTCGACTTCAAGACCATGGCTGTTCTCGGTTCCTTGTAGTTGTGCGTCATTGTATTTTAGGGAAACGAAGAGAGAGATATAAATCCAATTGAATGAACATATTAAAACCATCCAAAACAATGTCGTCACAATATCTGCGATATGTGAACATCTAGCTTACAACGAACGTCACTTTATTCGGTTTGATCAAGCCCAATCCATAGCAGTTGAAAGATTTTTTGTGTCGACATTTGTAAGAGAGGCAATAGGAATAAAGAAGCAAAACAACTTCAACAGAGATTCAAGCTTTAAATTATCAACAACATGAGATCCTTTAATAAATAAAATAATGAAAACAATAACAAGAAACGACACCAGACGTCGTCGGAAGCTCTGGGTGTACCCAAGAATACATTGATTTAATGCAACAACAACCAAGTACAAGTACACTATCCACAAATAATAATCAAAGTGCAACAACAACTACGCACTGGTACTGTTAAAAAACAGGAGCAAGGACCAATAAACAATAACTTTAACATCTACCAAATGTCAGTCTTATCCCGTGACCGCACGAACGATGAAACTTGTTCGACGGGTGAGAAAAATTATAATTACTAGCCGACCCAGCTCACGAAATTCGAGTGCCAATTTATTTATTTAATTCATTTTTTTAAATTGTTGAATGCAATGAGGAGTACGGAGTACCTACTAAGCACTCAATCCTGGAGTCCAAAAGAAAACAGTTAATGGTAAACAAAATTTCAAACTTATTAACATTTCTGACACATTGCAGATTTTTGACACGTTGCAGATTGGTTGTTCATGTTGTAGGCCGCAAAAACAATTGTTGGGTTGAACTGATGTTATTTGATGTATCAGAATCCGGTATGTTTAATGTGGATTTTTGGACGTTTCTTAATCCATCGACATCGTAGCCATCCTTTGATGGAATTTGACAGTTTATGGCTTGACGAAAGAACGAATTCAGTTATGACGTTCAAAGAGTATTTCGTATAAAATGTTAGCCGAAAGCCCTAAAATTGCTTTTTTCCGGAGCAACAAATAAAATACCTTTTTTTTTTTAAATTTATAGACGTTTTTTAATCCATCGAAATCTTAGCCATCCTTTGATGGAATTTGACAGTTTATGACTTGACAAATAGATAATTCAGCTTTGACGTACAAAGTGTATTTCGTACAAAATGTCAGCCGAAAACTTTTTTGACACTTTATAATCCATGTACAAAGTAGGCATCATTCGATATTATTTGGCAATTTATGGCTTACAATAATAGAATAGTTTGTGAGAACTATCAAAGCCATAAGTCAATCTTATCATCGAAATCGAAATGAAAATCGAATACGAACAGTATTGAATCATTTCAGTGAAATGAAAATGATCGAATGATCGGTTGGTTGAAATGATCGGATCATTTTCGTAATCGATTGTTGAACGATTCAATGATTTGAAATGAACGATTTACTCAGCTCTAATTCGAATTTGATATTTTGTTTGTTTGTTAACGCATTCTTGTCAAACCAGGGGGATATTTTATTTTCAGGGAAAATTTGAAAACAGTAACGCATGGAATAAAGCTAGAACTACATGCTCTCTTTTTCCAACTCATTTCAAATTTCTATCTTCCATCTCGAAAAACACAAAAGGTAAAAGTTGAAATGGTTCTAAATTTCACTTTTTCACTTTTTGAAAACACTAAGGCTAGGCGCGCACATTCAATTTTTAGTTTCGCATCTGCTTGGTTCGAGCAACTAAGAAGTTTGTGTTTTGACACAAACTAAACGATTGCCCAAAAAGACTTCGCTATTTTGTGTAACATATAATTATATGCACCTGCGCGGACATTCAACCAAAGAGTTCATCTGTTTTCTATAAGCAACGAAACAGTTGTGCAACTAAAAATTGAATGTGCGCGCCTAGCCTAACACGGAAATTGCCTGATAGATGTAGTTAATACTCTAAGACTTAACTACATTCAACTTCAAAGAGTGAAAAGTGAACAAAATGTGCTGTATTTTTCCAAACAACAACAAAAGCAAAAGTTAAAATGGTTCTAACTTTTACTAAACTTAAACCACAGATAATTATATATATAATGTATGACAGTAATACTGTATGACAGTATAGTGTAAATGTATGCTCTATTCAGCAACAGATGTCCGGGCATTTTTTTGCAATTTTTATTTGTTGTTTTAAACAATTTCTGTGTAGTATATTTAAATAATTTTCTTTCGTTTAATATGTAATTTATGCCCCTTCGGTTTTTGTGGGCCGCGTAAAGTGCACCACAAAAAACATGTTTGCCGTTTTATTATATGATTTCCAAAGAAAGTGAAAGCGGTGAGTTCCGAAAAATGAATAATGTCTGCGAAAAGATAAACTTAAAAACTATCATTTAATTAGAAAGTTGCTAAAATGACAATTCTAGTCACAAGCTCTTAAGATAAAGAGGCCTTGGTCCATCCCAGACCATAGCACCACTTAGGGCAAATAAGAATTTACTATAAGTCTTTAAAATGTATGACATTAATTCAATGCTAAACATCTACATTATGCAAATATATTTTTAAAAAGGATGAAAAATACTAACGTTAAAGCGAATTAGGAAAACATACAAAAACCCTTCTTGATGATTTGATTCCAAATACACACTATCTATGACCTAGGCAGTTACATTGAACAGTTCCGATTTCAATAAATTAAATGTAGTTTCTATTAAAACGTTACTAAAATACGACATTGGAAAATTACAAGGAACAGAATTATTTATTGTAGTATTCATTCCGTGCATTTTTTATATATCTAGATACTTCTTTTAGATTTTATTGCTCAATTGAAAAAATGTCTATATTTTATGATCTTTGAAGAAAATTTATTTTCCTATTTCCATTTTAATTGAAAAAAAAATCAATCTAGCTACATTTATCTTTATTGCAACAGAGAACTTCGATGTGTAAAGTCGTTTGATAAAATAAATGAGATTATCTGTTATGATAATTTATTTCATTCATCCATCAACATCCAAGAGTATGAAAAATTTCCAAAGCTATATTCAAAAGTTCCAATTTATTCCGTAAAATGTAATTTATAACCTGAAGGACAGCTCTCTATTGCTTTTCTTACTATATTCTTACAATTTATAATAAAATATCGTGATGTGAATGTTTTCATCAAATGAAACGAATTTTCATTTTTCAGAAATCAATTCAATCTATTTATATTTTAACACTAAACATTCGACTTGAATGAATAAACTTTTTTAAAGGTTTCAACCAAAAAGTTGGGATAATATTTTTTCATAAAAAAAAAAAATATTTTGTTGTAACTCTTAAACAAACAAAGAACACACGAAAGTACATATTCTAGCTTTTGATTAGCTGTGCAGACTTATCTCAATTTTAAAGACAAGTTTATGTGGAAGCGATGATATTTCAGAAGATTATTCGAATGGTTTTGGCCAATCATATTCTTGATTCGGTGAGTTGATAAATTAACAGATGCGGCAACACTCCTTCCGAATATTGTAGTTTAATCTTGAGTCTCCTATCACACGAAGAAACAATTTGATGGTGATTTTTTGACGATTTTTGTAACATCCCTTGTACCTTTCATATCAGGAAATATGAGAACCTGATGGTCCTTGAAAGTGATTGTTGTTTTGCCAGAACAAATTAGGAATTGAAAAGTCAGAAAAGGTTAAAAAAGTCGAAACTACATTTCATAATTGTTAGCGGCGATTTTGGTGATCCTAATTGACAATGCCACGAAAAACGAGACTAGAGCATGCAGAAACCGCCTTGAAGAAGTTCAACTAATTACGACAAATTCAACTAATTACAGAATGAAAGTACTTCCGAACCAATACACTCAATTCGCAGTGACAGCAAAACTGTTGCCTGCCAATATTAATTAACATGGCGATAAAAGATAATTTATATAAAAACTATAAGACGACAACAGAGTTTATCCCGATAGCCAACGAAAAACTCGATACGACAACAATTTCCCAAATATTTCCTGTTTGGTTTTAAGACACCTAAACCTTTTCTCTTCGACCCATCACGAATTGAATTCGAAAAGTTCAAAGAATGACGCGACGAGAAAGTGATTTTTATTTTTTCTGAATTAACTCTAAAAAGAAAACACTTTAATTAAAATTTACAAATACATCTTTATCTGCAGAAAATCAGGTGCAGGTGCATATAATTATAGAATTCTATATACGACCTTCTCGAGCAAACGTATAGTAAGTGCCACAAGTACGACGTCAAGATTATTCTTGTCGACTTCAACGCCAGGATCGGAAACACAAAGGAACCTGGCGGTCTCACTCAGTTCAGAAGTGTTAAGTTTTTAATGCATGTAGCAAAGAACGAGGCCTACCAATTAATGTTGCAAGCAAGAACCAGAGCTGCTGAGAGAGCTGCCCGGGAGCTCTACGGGCAAAGACGAAGGGAGGATCGCCAACTTCTAAGGAGGAAAAAGAGAGAGCATGCGTGGCGAGCTGTCGAGTCTATTGAGAACTGTACCGGCAGGGGGGATGTTCGAAAGTTTTACCAAAGGGTGAGGCAATCCATCCAGGGCTACAAAGCTAGAACGGAAGCCTGTCGGGATGAGAGTGGGAATATGGTAGTGGACACGCAGTCCATGCTGAGGATCTGGAAACAACACTTTTCCAGACTGCTGAACGGCGAGGAAGGCCAAAATTCCACAGCTAGGCGGAACATTCCATTCAACCTGGACGATGATGGTCAAAATTTCCGTCCACCCGACCTAAATGAAGTGCGGTCAGCGATAGCCAAGCTGAAAGCGTACAAAACTGCTGGCGCGGATAGCTTGCCAGCTGAGCTATTCAAAGCAGGTGGGGATGACTTGGTAGGGAGCATGCACCAACTCATCTCAAAAATTTGGTCGGATGAAAGTATGCCCAATGAATTTAACCTCGGCCTATAGTGTGCCCCATCCACAAGAAAGGAGATGCTCTGACGTGTGCCAATTACAGAGGTATAAGTCTCCTCAACGTCGCGTCGCATACAAAATCCTGTCGTCTGTACTGGGTGAGCGCCTAAAACCATTGTCAATGAGCTGATCGGACCCTATCAGTGTGGTTTTTGGCCCGGAAAATCTACCCAGTATCAGATGTTCACACTTCGACAGATTTTGGAAAAAAACCAGGAGTTCTAAATCGATACACACCACCTCTTTATCGATTTCAAAGTCGCGTATGATAGCGTGGACAGAGAACAATTATATAGAGCCATGTCTCATCTCGGAATCCCTGCCAAGCTCGTCCGCTTGTGCAGGATGACGATGGAGAAATCTCGCTGCTCCGTCAAGGTCGGTAAGAACACCACCGAACACTTTGATGTCGAGAACGTTCTGAGGCAAGGCGACGCGCTATCATGCAACCTATTTAACATCGCTCTTGAAGCAATTTTACGAAACTCAAACGTCAACAATAGAGGTACAATTTTTCAAAAGTCAGTTCAATTGCTTGCTTATGCGGATGATATTGATATCATTGGGAGGACGAAGCGAGCTGTTACCGGTGCATTTACAAGTATTGAACTGGGTTTGGCTGTTAATGAGGACAAGACGAAGTATATGCTATCATCGAGAAAGGAATCTCAACATCGTCGAATCGGGCAAAACGTCTCGATGGATAGGTATAACTTCGAAGTCGTCAAAGACTTTGTCTACCTGGTCTCCACTATAACATCGCAAAACGTCATCAGTGCAGAGATCAAGCGAAGAATTACTCTTGCCAACCGCTGTTTCTTCGGGCTAAGAAGGCATTTGATTAATAAAGCACTATCTCAAAGAACCAAAGAAACCTTGTATAAGACCCTCATCATCCCGGTCCTGCTGTATGGGGCAGAAGTATGGACACTGTCTAAAACGGATGAAAATCTGCTTGGCTGCTTTGAAAGAAAAGTTCTTCGTTTGATCTTCGGTCCAGTCTTTATCGATGGAATATGGAAAAGAATTGAACCTTCTATTCTATACAACGAGCTGTACGGGCTTTACAGCGACGTTGACCTAGTCAAGAAGCCGAAAATACAAGGGCTGAGATGGCTGGGACATATGGAGCGTATGGACACCGATCCACCAGCCTGTCGAATCTTGGAATCCACCCCCGATAGTCTGCGCCGCAGAGGAAGACCCCACCTCAGGTGGCACGTACAAGTAAAGAGCGACCTCAACCAACTTGGAGTGCGTAACTGGAGGCAGCTAGCTAGGGACCGAGCTAGCTGGAGGGGCTTGTTGGTTGAGGCCGTAGTCCACCCTGGACTGTGAGCGCCATCTAAAGTAAGTAAGTAAGTAAGAGATATGCTTGGCAGAGTATCCCGTAAAAAGCTGCGTAGTAGATTTTGAATATTTACTTATTTTTTCATTTGAACATACGCATGCTTAATGGAATACTGACCTAACTCGAAAAAACGATTTTTGGGAAATTGCAAAAAAAGATCTTGCTATAAGCATTTGTCCTACTTGTTGACGGATAAAATTAAAACTAATTCGTGAATTAATCATGAATACTGGTATTCTTAAAGTATGATTCATGAGATCTGAGGCTTGCAAAAGCCTGTATCTGTACGTAACTCAATTTTTACCTATCTCCTAATGGGTCAGTTTTCCATTAAGCATGCGATAACTTTTAGGGGCGTTTGAAATTCTCCAAAATAAAAAAAAAACAAGAAAAATTCTAAAAAAAAAGTCTGCTTTCATATACATAATTTTCTTTAATAATATTTTCCCATAATTTCAGTCGCATTAGTACGATGTTTAAACTGATTTAGTATAAATACTTTGTTTAAACGAAGATTTTGCAAATTTTAACTGAGTCTAGCATCATACTTTCTCTAGCATTTTATTAAATTAAAAATCATCAAATGGCTACTTTATTTTTTAAGTATCGTGCTAACTTCACATGACTCTTTGACATTTACAAACGCCAAAAAGTTTCTTGCGTTAGCTGTCATTGTCTTAGGTTTGTTCAGAAGCAATTTATTAAAAAAATTCTTTTAGTACGATAAGAGTTAGAAAATGTTTAAAATTAAGAACGAGTTAGATAACTACTTTAAAGTTTGCATATTGTTAAGTAGTATGATACTAATACCTTAACAATAGACCGTTTAAAATTTTCCGCCATTGTGTTTTTATGATTAATTAGAGGTTAACGTTTTTACTTCCTAAATAGAGGAACTCTATGGCAAGATATCCATTCGTAAAAAAAATCGAAGTCGAGATGTTAATCAGACTTGACATAAAGATGATTTTTTAAACTTTTTAGATAGCATTTGAAAATTTCTCCCCCAACACTTTTTTTAAGACCAAAAATAACAGGAACAGGAACGAATTTTTTTTTTTTAAATCTTATGAGATATTTTTTTTTCTCCAAAAATTATTAAACAAATTTAAAATATAAAATAAAATGCACGACTGGATCGCACGTACTTGCTTTCATGTAAAAGTACTTTAGAATTTAAAAATTGCTTATAAATAAATATAATACACGGATTTAATGAGATAAAAGTGTTCAGATGCTTAAAATTACAGTCTGATTTAAAAAAAGTATGAATTTGTGCAAGAAAAGTCTGAAAATCGTTTTGTTATTTAATTAATTTTTTAAACAAGAAATTTCTTTTCCAATTTTGAGTGCCAATTTTAAGTATTAAGTAATATAGATTTTAGGAAATAATTAAAAAAAAACGTTAACACGTTTCGAAGACATTTTTGTTTAAATTGTTAGAGCCGTTCTATGACAAGCACCGTAAATAAAACTTTTCACATTTTTTTCTTAACCAAAATTTAGTCGATGTCCATTAAAGCACATCTATTTTTTTTTTTGTATAAAATCGTTTGAGCCGTTTTTGAAAATATAAGATTTTGCATTACGGCTGTATGGGGGACCGTTAAAAAAAAATCGTCTCTAAGGAATCCCTGAATACCCTTATGTAATACGAGTAAGTACCGAGTTTGAAGAAAATACCTCCAGTAAAAAAATTTCAGCATAATGACCAATGGCCCCCTAGAACAATTTTTGTTTTTGATTTTATCAAATTTTGTATTCTTTTACGTAAGAGCAAGTTCTTGCGATCTCGTCTTGAATGTGATTTAGTTTTTCCATTTATTGCTAATTTTTGTGCAACCTCCTCTTATCCTATGCAAAGTTTATTTTGGAACCGTAATTTCCTGATAGCAGATGGTCATGATATTCATTTAAAATCCTATCCATTAGATTATCGGAAAACCGTCTTAGTTTTGAAAACAAAAGTACGTCTTTGTTCTGAATGAAAAAGTTCTGGAAAAACTTTGTCCTTCGGAACTTTCTTTTTAAAACTTAGTTTCTTTTTCCAGATTATCATGTAGCAACAAATTACAGCTGCTCTCTCGTATATATTTTATGTTGCCATTAAATCCAATCTAAATCATGATGCAATTGAGTGATTGCATACTCTCCTAATAGTTGGGCCATGCCGTTTTACTGGGGGCAATGCTGCATTCAATCCCCACAGTTTTTGTAGAGATGCCTCTACGACTATGACTATCGGAGCCATGATATCCAGTGCAGTTGATCAAATAATTGTACAATGTTGCTGCTCGTTTGGTCTTTTTTTAATCGAATCTTTTTAATTCACTACGGCTTGTACTTTTTTGATATGTTTTGTTCATGTTCATCGATTTTTGGTTAGCCTATCCATGAGATGCAGGAAATAATTCTTCAACTTCAATGCACGTAAAATTCACAGATATGTATGTACATCTATGCAGAAATGATGCACAATACCAATTATTGGCGGATGAATCATTCATAAATGCATCATCACAATTGTTACGTGCTTGCATCGAATGTACGTAAATTCAAAAAATAAAATAAAATGCACAACTTGGTCGCACGAACTTGCTCCTATGTACGAGTAATAGACTAAGAATTTCAAAAATGAATGTTATTAGAGAAAAACTGTTCATAAGCATAAAATTAATTTTTTAAATGGCTAAAGAAGTTGGTTTTAGTAGTTGGAGGTAAAAACAGTATGCCATGTGATTCAAGAAAATATAGGTTTATGCAAGAAGTCTTTGTAGTGGTTTCTTAAAAATAAACTTTTATATACAAATTTTTTAAAATATTTTTAAGAAAAAAATTTGGTACGGCAATTAAATGTTTTGATTCTTGTTCGAATAAAAGTTAAATTTACAAAAAAAAATATTGAGCCGTTTTCAACATATTGAATTTCAAAAAAAAATTGTTTTTTTTTTTCAAAATTCAAAAAAAAAATATTTTTCTTAAAGTTTTGAAATGCAATGTTTTTTAAACTTTTTAGAAGCTTCTCTCTAAAAAATTTCATTAAAATCCGTTATGCCGATAATGGGAAATTCAAAATTTTAAAAAATCCTTCTATGGTAGGTACAGTCAGTATCTAATATCTTGTTTTCAAATTTTGTCTTATTAAATTATAGATCTAAGGGGTGGCCGTGGCACGATGGTTGTGTGCTCGCCTGTCAACCTCAGTATCACAGGTTCGATCCCTGCCGTCGTCTATGTCGTCTTTAATTCCATTAAAACCTTCTAAAAATTGTCATCAATGAGTTGCTGGTTTACTCATTAAAAGTTGTTTAGGCATAACACTAACAATATGTGATTGAGTTAAACTAGTATGCCCAACAAGGATGAAAAACGAATAAAATAATGCGAATTATAAGGGACATAGAAATAAGACACGGAAATTCTCCGCTTTAGTTCAGCCGCCATCCCTGGAGATAAAAAGTCTGAGACAACCACCTTCAGTCTCAGAAGAGTGTTGCCGCAAGCCAAAAAAAAGAGATCGACCTTAAAAATCCGCTAGATATGCTAAAATTTCGAAAAAAGTCACTAGAAAAAATTTTCGGTACACATATCAAAAATAATATTCAATTTTGACAAAAAATTTATTTTGTATACACTGAACCAATTCGCGTAGGTGATATTGAAGAAAATATTTTGTTAATTTTTGATGAAGCAATTATTCGAAAAGACAAATTTGTATTAAAAGTTTTTTTTTACTTGTATGTATGTCAACTTAAAGCAAGAAAAAAAATAAAACCAGTTTAAAAAAAAAAAAAATTTTTTGAGGAAATTTTCATAAAGGATACCTACTAATTATTAACTAAATTTCAAAAAAGAAGGATGAAATTTAATCAATTTCACAAAATTTTCTGGATTTAACACCATAACGAAAAATTTTATGCATTTCTTCAAAATAACAATATATCTTGAATATAACAAAATTTTCTTCAAAACAACGGATAGGTTTCATTGACCGTATATTGATCACCCTTTCTTCAATTCTATCTACTTTTTCTTCAATATGACTACCACATTTGGTTCAGTGTAGTAAAGAAAAACTTATAAACATTATGTTAACATAAAAAAAAAAAACAATTCAGTCCAGAAAAAATTACTACTTTTCATAATAATAACTTCAAATACCTATTATAAAAATAATCAATCACAAATAATTAGCCATTATAGCATCTTCATCAATTTAATTGACTTCAATATCTATCTCGCTTCGGTCTTCTTTTGTGTGGTGAAGTTTCAAATTCAGATCAGTGGTCGTTGTAAAAAAAGAGTCAATCGAATATCATTTCATAAGTGTCAAACTCGAATGCCAGGGATGTAACATCACCAGAGGCGTAATATTTACAAAAAATATGTTCTTGCAAAAAGTCACTAGAAAAGTAACTAGAATTATCTAGTGACAAAAAAAAATTTTTGTCGCTAAACTTTTAAAAATTCCGCTAAATATAGTGACAAAGTCACTAAAACGGCAGCACTGCTCAGAACATCGTGCCACACATCTTTCCTATCCTTCTTTCTCTTCCGTAACTTCACGCCCGCGCTGTGTTAAAACATTTAAAGGGTAATCATATTCCCTTGAGCGTGAGCTAATTATAAAAAAAAAAAAAAAAAAAAAAGATCTTAAAAATTAATCCAAAATCCAAATGGGGGTACCAAAAATAACCATTTTTTTCAACCATTACCTAGGTTTAACTAAATGAATTTTTATGAATTTTTTTTAAGAAAATCAGTTTTACAGTTTTTGAGAAAAAAAATATTTATAAAATTTCGAAAAAAAATCGTATGGCAGGTACCATAGTAAGTACGGCATATGAGTGTCACTATTAGTAATGAGCTTAGATGATTATTTCGAATTCAGATCAATTCTTAAACTCCATTCCATAATTCATAATCATTGCCCTGAGTATTCGTGTTAATATTTATTTGTTTTACCCAGGTCTTAGTAAGTTTTAGGCTAGCCGCGCACTAGCAATTTTTAGTTGCGAAACTGCTTGGTTCGAGCAACTAAAAAGTTTGTGTTTTGACACAAACTAAACGATTGCCTAAAATAAGTTCGCCATTTTATTGAACATATAATAATCTGCAAATTCACGGACATTCAACCACACAGTTCATCTGTTTTCTATAAGTAACCAAACAGTTTCGCAACTAAAAATTGCTAGTGCGCGGCTAGCCTTAAGCTATTGATACCACGATTTGCACATACAGTGGGGGAGCGATTTAATTTTGTAAACGCGATTCGATTGTGGAATAATCTCCCGCATTGATTGATAAGAATATTTTCATCAGGGGTATTTCGGGAGAATCCTCACAGACACATGTCACAATAATAAAAAATCGTTTTTCTTAGGAAAAATAAATGAACATTTTATTTTTATTTAATAGTCTAATTCATTCTTTTTAACACAATTAAACTTATTATTTTATAAAAAATTATGTACATAACTTAATATTATTTTCCATTTATTAGTACATAACAATTTGTAATTTAAATTTGGATACTTATTATAAGAGTCAATATCTTGAAGTACAATCTTATAATTTTAATACGAAGTAAATGAAATGAAATGAAACATCAATCAGAGTCAAAGAGTTGATAGTTTTCTTCGAAAATAAATTTATTTCTCGTTCACGAACAAGTCAATTTATTTTCAATTTATTTCTTCCATCTTCATAACTCTTAAAATTTTAAAATTGCATATTAGATACCGTAGATATATAAATAATATTTTCAATTTTAATCTGAAACTGAAATTATAAGATGCAGTATTTCCATATAAAGAAACAAAGAACATACCTCTGCCCCGAAGAAAACTAATAAAGCATCAAATTTGAGATGCAAATGCAGATTGTTGGTTAAGAAACAGACTTGCAACCAACACTTGAAACAACGGAGAACCAGTCTTGAAAAAGCCATGAGAATCCTTGACATTTATTTTCTTCCTTCGAGATGAATATTCCTATCGAAATACTACGCACAATACAGAAAACAGATGATGTTGATGGTGACAGGACATATTATTCTTATGGCGAGGAGCAATATCAATCCTTTCTTGATGAGCAAAATGCAAAAAAGAATGGAAATAAAAATGCCTCCTGGTGTTGAATGCGGAGCGATTATTCACTCAGCTGAAAAGTAAACTCTCGATGACAATGACATAGTTTGAGACATAAGGACTGTTGAGGACTATGTCAACAAGGAACGAACTGTGTATACTCTACAGAGAACTGGTTATGTTAAATTTTATTCATAATTTATTTCGATGGAGATGTCTTTGTCATTCATGAAACACCAACACATTCCCAGTGTCATGGTTGTTGGTAAAACAGATTTAAATTCGCCCTGGTTATGATGTCGTTTGGCATTTCAAAGTTTTCATATTAGCCACGTTTATTAACAAATAGATATCAAGCTCAGCCATGACTCCTAACGTTGCGTACTCACCCTCAACGATGCATACTACAAATTGCATTGAGCGTGGTCGTTAAGAAACTTCAAAGAGAGATGTTATGACTATGGTGTTTCATCTGCCCATTTGAATCGATTTTAATGAAAGATCTGTTGATACAATTCCACGGGGCTCGGTTTCTAATACCGGGAGCTATGAGCTTGTGAGTTTTGTTATTTCATCGGTGATCATCTCTTGACCTGTCAGACTGAACTTAGAGCAATTTCAACAAGAATAACGTTAAATTTCCTCAAAAAGCATTCTATTGAAAATAAACGGCATGACGTTATATAATTCAGTTTAATTAAACAATGGTTTCTAATAGTTCTGGCTTATATTGTTCTTAAGCAGATATCAGAAATTTTGGACGAAAACTGTTGATGTACGATTTCAAAGACTTGCTCGTCTTCAGCGGATTAGTTGGTAAGCATAGCCTGTACTAATCCCTTTCTATAAGATGTTTGAAAAAAAAAATATTTCACCTAAAAATAACGTTACCTACCATGCAAATCTTAAAAAACTGTATCTACATACGTACCATAGAACCATTTTTCTGAAATTTGATTTTCTCATTATCGACATAATGGATCTTAATGAAATTTTTTTAAAGAAGCTTCTAAAAACTTTAAAAAACATTGCAATTAAAGACTTAAAAAAAATATGTATTGAGTTTTTGAAAAAAAAATCTATTTATTTTTGGAAAATTCGATGTCTTATTAACAGTTTTTCTAAAATAACATTCATTTTTGAAATACTTATTCTTTTACAAGATCGTGCAACCGTGCGTGCATTTTATTTTATATTGATTTTGGTTTCTATGGCAATATTTGTGTAGCTGACTTTCTAAAAGGGAGTGGAATTTTAAGAATTTCCAAATATTGTATTCATATTTCATTGGAATATTCGATAACAATAGACAGAACATTTCCTGTGTGAAGAATAACTTCATACCATTTCATTCCCGTGCGTATACTCGTACGTTCTTCCAAAAATAATAAAAAATAAAGAAAGGATGAGATGTTTTTCCTAAGATTTCAAATACCAATATTTATGGAAAGCAGAACAATTCAGAGTCTTTTAGTCAGGGTTGCGAATTTTTGAATTAAAAAATCCTTAAGTCATAAGTCTATAGATGACTTGTGAATTAAAAAAATTTAATTCATAAGATATTTGGTGACTTATGAATTAAAAAAAAATTAATTCACAACCCCAAAGTGACTTATGAATTAAAAAAAATTTAAATCCTAAGCTACTAAGTGACTTATGAATTAAAAAAAATTTAATTCACCACCTACCAAGTGACTTATGAATTAAAAAAAATTAAGTCATCAGGGAGTAAGTGACTTATGTATTAAAAAAAATTTAAGTCATGAGCAACAAAGTGACTTATGAATTAAAAAAAATTTAATTCACCACCTACTAAGTGACTTGTGAATTAAAAAAAATCAAGTCATCAGGGAGTAAGTGACTTATGAATTAAAAAAAATTTAATTCACAAGTCAGTTGGTGACTTGTGAATTAAAAAAAATTTAATTCATAAGTTAGTTGGTAGATTGGAAATTTTTAAGCTTGTTTTGACTACATAATTATTTAATTATTAACGAAAGCTTTCAAATCTAGTTTTTAAATCATAAGATTATCACGCTAGCTTATAAATTATCCATTTCATAATTTTTCTAATCAGCATTTATCCATTAACTTATGAATTAAATTTTTTTTAATTCATAAGTCACTAAGTTGGTTTTGAATTAAATTTTTTTAATTCATAAGTCACTTACTTGCTGATGATTTGAATTTTTTTAATTCATAAGTCACTTACTTGCTCATGACTTGAATTTTTTTAATTCCTAAGTCACTTAGTAGCTTGGGAATTAAAATTTTTTAATTCATAAGTCACTTACTTGCCCATGACTTAAATTTTTTTAATTCATAAGTCAGTTAGTAGGTTCTGAATTAATTTTTTTTAATTCATAAGTCACTAAGGAGCTTATGATTTAATTTTTTTTAATTCACAAGTCACCAACTGACTTGTGAATTAAATTTTTTTTAATTCATAAGTCAGTTCGGAGCTGCTGAATTATATTTTTTTTAATTCATAAGTCACTCACTAGCTTGTGAATTAAAGCCAAGCTTAAGCTAACAAGTGACTTAAGCTTTTGCAACCCTGCTTTTAGTATATTTTCCAAGTATTTTTCAAAAAATTTTAAGGAGAAAGAAATCATTCAAATTTTATTTCATCAATTAATTGCTTTTAAGTTTTAGAATGCAAGAATCATAAAATTTTTCGTTATGATGGTGTTAAATCCGCAAAATTTTGTGAAATTGATTAAATTTCATCCTTTTTTCTTGAAATTTAGTTAATAATTAATAGGTATCCTTTATGAAAATTTCCCCAAAAAATGATTTTTTTTTAAACTGGTTTTATTTTTTTTCTTGCTTTAAGTTGATATACATATGTACATACATAGTAAAAAAAAACTTTTAATATAAATTTGTCTTTTCGAATAATTGCTTCATCAAAAATTAACAAATTGTTTTCGTAGATATGACAAAATTTCATTCGTTTGAATAAAATACTACCCCCAGTTTCACAGTGAGAGTTTAAATTTAAGTTCAGCTAAACCTGAACTGGAGTTTAAATTTGAAGTTCAACTCGTCCGGTTTCACAGTCTAATCTGAACTTCAGTTGATTGAACTTAGGTTAAGTAAATTGTTTTCTCCTTCTATCTGAATCAAAGAATAAAAATCGAGGAAAGTTTGATTTATTTCAGTTTTGACCTGTGACAGGAAACAAAATTAAAAAATGAAAATAAATAATATTTTCAAATGTGTGAAGGGTTGTTGAACTGAGGTTTAAACGGTAGAATATTGGCGTTTAACTTAAACTACAGAATGAACTCTGTTCAAGGTTTAAATGAAACTGTGAAACCAAATTCGTTGTTGAACTGAAGTTTAAACCAAAAGTGGAGTTTAAACTCCCACTGTGAAACTGGGGGTAAATCATTCATCATTTGAAGAAACCTTATTCATTTTGAATATTCAGTCTTAAATATGAAGAAAAATACTATGTTGATTTGAATAATTGATTCTTCAAAAATTAACAAAATATTTTCTTCAATATCACCTACGCGATTTAGTTCAATGTATTTGAGATATCCGAAACGGATCTGGATGCAGGATCAGGGTACGAACTATGTGGATAGTGTGTGGATGTTGTTTAAGCGTAAGGCGAGTTATTTCGTTCCGCGGAGATGTCATACTGACTTTCCCTCTAGATTTCGCGCGGGAAACAGCTGTCAGTGCCAAAATAACCTATGATTCAAAAAGAAACCACTTGATTTTGATTCTATTAGATTCAGCATTACAAATTACCGTTTGGTTAGATTGTACAAATATATATTTTTCGGTTTAATATTCCTACAGTTTCTCTTAACAAAAAAAAAAAAAACACTTCCAATCTAGGCATTGAGGGTAAGATTAGCCATACCCCAATAGTTGAACAGATTTGTTGAGTAAAGTGGCATGGACGTTTATGCCTGCCCTGTCCACCATCTGCGAGACGTGATTGAAATGGTAGCCCATTGTTCAAAGAAGCTCTTCCCCACACAATGGCGATTCCTGATCCCTAGCATTGGGTTAGCTCTGTGGTATGAGGAAGTTAAAAAAAAAAACAATGGTAGTTTTTTTTTAATTTTATTAATAAGGACAAAAAACACAAACAATACTTCAAAAATCAGTAACATAAGATAAAAGGTTTAAAAATGTATCGATACATGAATTCGATTCGTCGTCGAATGGTAGCAAAATTTTCAATGATTTCATTATAAAATTCGTCACTTGCTTTATACTATTTTAAAAAAGCCTTTTCAATAGACATAAATACAAAATAGCTCATTTTCTCCTGACCATGTACTTCGAACTTCGAAGGCACGTAAAGTCCGACGAAAACTCCTCTTAAGCAATTATTTTCCATCACCCAAATGTAAGTTATGGTTTTTTGAACCTCGATTTTTTCTTCACGAACCAATACTCCTCCTGTAGAGCAATTATCAAGTACAAATAAATGAAGAAGCATTACATTACATTACACATTACACTACTCCGTGAATAAATCTACAAAGTAGAGACGGCTTAGACATTACAAACAGCATACGGTTGGTATTGAACGGTCCTCCATCCAAGTACTAACAACGCACAATCTATGCTTGATTTTGCTGATCGATATGAAGCTATGCTTTAATCAAAACCTAGGCCGTTGACATAAAACAAGAAATTAAATTTATTTGTTATATCGATGAAGAAAACCCAATTCTATTGGAAAAAATTTTGAAAAATCAAAGGTTTATTTCGGGACTGATTAACGAATTGTAAATTTATCAATATTTCAACCAAATTGGCAATAAAAAGCACACCATCCTGAAATCTAAATATGTATATGCATTTTTAAAGTGGAAAAAAAAAACTGAATACAAAATAGCTTACTATTATATTGGTATACGAACTCATGAATAACTGAACATAATAGAAGATCCAAAACTGTAATTGGATGCCTGAGGAGGAGTGTATTCACATCGAGCCACTTTATTGCCCTTATTTACGCATTTTGTAAATCTTTGTGCGTTCGAATTTATTCCAATGAATTGCGTTTCATTTCCAAGAGGAGCTTTCAGCACCAAATTGTTACAATTATGTTTTGTAATTTGTGTAACAATCCGCGAGGTCCAGTTGTAATAGTAAATATTCGCAAGAGACATTTGAACTTATGGAGGGTTTATTAATTGAGTATCTTAACCAATCTTGTCCAGTTGAGATTCAACAAATTAACTACAAGATGCTATCAAGCCAATTAAATAACGCTTTTTTCTGCACTACCCCTGATGAAGATCCTTCTAGCTGGCTGACAATTTTATGATGTTCACTTACATAGTATTGGAAAAACTGTTAATCCAATTTTGTAGTTAAAATATAACTGGTTGCTGGTTTCTGAATTTTAAAAGCTTAACTCTAAATATAAATTAAATTAAGCTCTTATACTGTCATAAGACTAAGAAACTAGGATTGTGGTAAATCTAGAGGATGATTAAAAAGATAGAGTTTTAAGCAGGGTTAATAGTTAATGTTATAATTAATCCTCCGTAGCATGCGAGTAATAGGGTCATTGTAGCCATAAGAGGTACGGTGCGGTGAGTGGGCAGACAGAACCCGCGAGGATTTCTTAGATTTAATAATAATAATATTTATTTTGTGTGCACTAATGGGATATGATGATCTACTTAGGAAAGTTTGAGAGGATTTAAAGGAGATATCGATTCACATTGTTTTTTAATGTCTGAATATCATAATGGGAGGGAATTATTGAATCAGGTCAAGCACACACAGTCGTGTAGTGCAGCTAAGTAAAGAATTTCTGGATTTAAAATTGCGTCCGAAGATGGGCTCAATGGTAAACCTTCTGAAACGCAACTATTACAGTTAAAGTTAAGGTTGTTTAAGGTGATCAATGCAACTGGCTGTGAAATAAAACACTGCTTATACATTTTTAAATTTAGGTTAGATTTAGTGCTTCATCAATAAAAATTTACAAAAACATTTTGATATTTAAAATTAAATCTTTTTAAGGCATGTCCAGAAGGACGTTCAGCCAGATGATAGCCTGAGTTTTACATTTTTAAATTTTGTAAATTGATTGAGTTTAAACATCTTCTCTTGTTGATGTGTAAACATCTTTCCCGGCGGTAGAGTGAATCGAAAACGTGTGTAAAACTTATACGTCCCGTGTAACCCGTTACGGTTACACGTTACGGTTACACGTTACGGTTACACGTTACGGTTACACGTTACGGTTACACGTTTCGGTTACACGTTCCGTGTAGCAACCTACCTTACCGACGATTGCATTTAACACCCTGTTTACATTGTAAATAATGCGTACTTACGACATCGTGTTTACATTGGAGACTTTGAGTACTAAAATCTCGATTTTATTACTTTCCATTGCTGGCTAGAACTTAATTCAATCCCTCAACATTTCTTTACCTCTCGACCAATTAGGCCTATTCTGCCACATTTGTTATTCTGCTATAGATTTTCTGTTATGAATCATAAAAGATTTCCACCTTAAAAGATCTTTTATGATTGCTATTCAGAGGTTCGAACTTTTATAAAAGTCTGTTAGGCTAGTCGCGCACTGGCAACTGTGATTGAAATCAAATAGTTTAATCACCAGTTGAAAGAGAACCGCGCACTGGCAACTCTTTACTCACGCTCACACTCTTTTCTCTCTTGCGCTTATGGAAAACAGCTCAACTATTACGAATTAATTTTGGGCAATCGTTTAGTTTATGTCAAAACAAAAAGTTTTTAGTTGCTCGAATCGTGTTGCTTTAAGTGCGCGGTGTCCCATATAAGCCCATATGTTTCATTTTAGCAACTAAACAGTTGCGAAACTAAAAATTGAATGCGCGCGCCTGGCCATATGCTACTTCGAAAACGAGATCTGTTATAAAACTGAACTAAATCTGTTATGTGTGATTATGTAAAATATTTCATCTGACATAATTTAAATGGATGACGAACAAAAAAGTAAACTCTTAGGCTAGGCGCGCATATTCAATTTTTAGTTTCGAAACTGCTTGGTTCGAGCAACTAAAAAGTTTGTGTTTTGACACAAACTAAATGATTGCGCGCACATTCAATTTTTAGTTGCACAACTGTTTGGTTGCTTATAGAAAACAGATGAACTATTTAGTTGAATGTCCGCGCAGGTGCATATAATTTATGTTACACAGAGTAGCGAACTCATTTTAGGCAATAGCTTAGTTGTTTGTATCAAAACACAAACTTTTAGTTGCTCGAACCAAGCAGTTGCGAAACTAAAAATTGAATGTGTGCGCCTAGCCTAAGGCTATTTTGTGTAAAATAATAATTATATGCACCTGCGCGGACATTCAACTAAGTAGTTCATCTGTTTTCTATAAGCTACCAAACAGTTGTGCAACTGAAAATTGAATGTGCGCGCCTAGCCTTACACACTAAGGATATCCATACAATGGAACACGATTTTATCTCATTATGTTTCTGGGAATACCAAGGCCATACTCTACTTATTTCTTTATATGATATGTGTTTTGATACATTTTCTTTCATTTGTCTCCTTTAAAGAACATTTGATAGACGAAAGACAAGATAAATATTCATTATTACTTGATGCACCTGTGTAGTGTGTACTTATTTAAATCTTTTATGATAAAAGTAACAGAAGTTTGTCTTTTATTCTTTTATGATTTTTAACAAAAATGCTATTCGTAAAAGATTTTTTCTATGTTCGAACGTTTGACAGTTCATAAAAGTTTTCTTAGCAGATTTTATAACAGATTTTAGCGTGCTGAATACCAAAATTAAAGTTCATAGAAGATTTGTTGACAGTTCAAACATTTGTATGGAAATTCATAGCAGAATAACAGAATAGAAGAATAAAAGATCTCGCCGAATAGTCCTAAATATGTGAAAAAGACGAAACACAAATCAAATGTGTAAAATTTCATAGCGGGTTCATTTAATGTCTTAAAAAATCCACTTCACGTTATTGACGGACGATAACATTTTATTTTATGCTTGCAAAAAATGCATTTTCAGAGTTGAACTTTAAAAATCCAAAAAATGTTCTTCAGGGCAATCAGTTGACATCTGCAATGAAATATTCTCGATACGTCAAAATTTAATTTGTCCCTTATCTGTCATACCATATAATTATTTTAATTATCGAATTAGATATTCTTTATTATATTAAAATATACTTTTAGCATTCACTATATCAAAATATAGATGGTTCTCCATCTGTCAAGCCATGACCTGGATGACGACTACGACTTCAATGTATTAAAAAAATTAGTTTTGCCACTTATAATTCCATTACAAGGTGGGAATGATGTCAATCGGTCTGTAAATCTCTGACAGAGGGAGTAAGATAAAGTACAGAAACCTAAAAAAAAAGTTAAGGGATTTGTTTGATTTTGGTAAGGTGAACGCTCCATCTAGTGGTTTGTCAAAAAAAAAGTTTTGACTTTTTCGCTGCATGACAAGTATATTTGTTGGCGGCATTAAGCCAGGTATACATTGTTCAAATGCATGAAAAGCACGTACAAGTCTATTATTTCAGTGGGGAGAGAACGTTGCCCTTTGTGATTTTTTTTTCAGCAAAATTGTGTTTTTACGAATTTCTTTGAGATTTTTGTAATTTTATCCGAGTAATTTGTTTTATTTTGTCTGTCCATTTTATCATACAACTTTCGTTTGCTGTATTAATATTTTAGTCAGTGCTTATATTGTGCTGTGTTCTCATCTCTTCAACGTACTATACGCAAATGAACCAATAAATACATGATCAATCATCAACCTTGCATATACAATATTTCTATGCAGTACGCTAGATTAAAAAGATTTTGATTTTTCTTCAAGCCTACATCCAATCTATATACGTGTGACTTTTTTACTAATACACTTACAATTGCTGAGAAAAATGCGATGTTATCGTTCATTCTTCTTTGTGGTTTTCTTTTTTATATTTGGCGTTCGCTCAGTGCAATTCGCTTAACTGAGTATAGAGTAAGGAGTGCGAAGAGATGACTCCTTTTCGCATGAACAAACTTATATTAAAAATCGCTGTGTTTAAAAGCACAGATGCACTCGAAAGGAAGCCAAAAGAGAAACAGAGATTAAAATCAGATTCGTGTAAAAACAGTCTATTTTTTATCAGATAACATCTCTGTTTGAATATAAGGGTAAAATATAATGCTGTCACAAGCAACATCCCTGGTTAAACATAAGTCAAACAAACTTTACGTTACGTAGCGGAGTCCACTCACTCCTAAAGTCCTAACACACGAACTCATTCTCATTGACGTATTATATTATAATAAGTCAATGCACGAACTACTTCATCGAAGCATATTGTCGATAAGGTTTTTGGGTCGTGTGAAATGAATATTGTGTCGACATAGCAGTGCGAACTCTGGGAATCGAAGTAGTATGCCGACATGGCGTGTAAAAAGGACCGAACTAGTTCGTAGAAACAATTTTTTATGATGTTATTCGGTTTTAGTTGTTAAAATTTACAAATCGCCTGAAAAAGCAAGAATAAAATTCAATCTCCTTAAGCAAGAATTCAATAAAGCTCTGATCAACGCAAAAAAGTGGTTCTGGAGCATTAAAATTCAAATATGTTTCGGCGGTCATTTTCACTTTTCATTTAAAATTTTACAACTCTACCATTTCACAGCTGCGGCGTATTGGTGTGTAAATGCCCATACAAAAGCGAAGTACTTTGTCGATTAGGTTGATCGATGTGGCGTGTGTGAGGGGTATATTCTAAAGTCACAAACTAGTACGATTGCATTGTATGTTTATTGGGTACGTTCGATAACAAAAATTCGGCACTCGGACGAACGTTGATGTTTACACATCTTAACCGTGAGTCCTGGCACTCACACTTTTTTTATTTTTCTTCCATATGCAAGTGCTATTTTAATAAGTTTCGATAGTTTTTGCCAGTGATTTCCGTTTAATATTACTAGAAGTTCCGTTTGTTCCAAATATGTCACCGTATCTCTACCAGAAAAGCACTAACGAGTGATTTTTTAAGAGCTATAGGAAATTAAAAAAAAAAAAAACATAAAATTCAGAAAAATGCATGAAATCTTTATTTGAATCAATAGTACGGTCGATATTATTTAATGTTTGAATATTTTTTGATGCTGTTCTGAAAATACGGCGGTTTTGCTTGTTCACGTATCCATTCAACCAGAAATGAGCTTCGTCGTTGAACACAGTTTTTCGATAAAAAAGTAGATCTTCGGCCAACTTTTCAAGAGCCCATTCACCAAAAATTCGGCGTTGTAGTAGGTCGTTCGGCTTCAATTCTTGCACCAGGTGTATTTTGAAAGGCTTCACACCTAAATCCTTCCTCAAAATTTTCCACTTAGTGGAGTAACAGAGGCCCAATCACTGCGAACGGCGCCGAATCGATAATTCCCGGTCATCATACTAACACTACCGATATAGCTGCGATATTTTCCTCAGTTCGCACTCTACTCTACGTAAGGGTGTTGGTAGTTTAATGTCCAAAAATGTAAATTTAGTGCGAAATTTAGTCACAATAGCCCGAATAGCAGCCTCAGTAGGGCGATTGAACTGACCATAAAATTGAAAAAGCGCGCGAAGAACTTTCTTAACATAGTACGCATTTTGATAATAAAATTCAATGATTTGCTAGCATTGTTCGTTTGTAAGACGATTCATGGTTAAATTATAGACTAAACTGAAGATTCTTGACAGTGACACAAAACACGAAACGTGCGTGAGCTGTCAAAACTAGTATTGCCAAAAAGAAAAAGCAAAAAAAATCTAGAACAACGTCGACGTTCTTCCCGTTTTATAAGGCTGAGAGGTTGAATGATAGAATTCAACGAAGTTAGTTACTGTGGCCTTACCTTTGAGAAAGCCATGCTATCTAGGAGAATAAAAGATGCAACGAAAACTTAAAATTCAAGAAACTGGACATGTCTATGGAGAGGTCGTCCTGCAGAATGGAAACCATGACTATTATATTTGTTTTATCTTTGAAGCAAACCGAATCTGCTTTGCTTTAGCGATTTCGCAACAATCATATGCCACCGTGCTACCTCATTCTGTAACCCCGATTTAGTTTTAATAAGGACACGCAATAGGATAAATGCAGTTTGATGTGTTGATCTTTCGATCCAGCGACCATGGCTTGTTGCTCAATCACGTCATTGCTAGCTTATTAGGACGTAGGAGAAGTTAAAACCCTAACCGTTCGCCTTTGTCAATTTTTATGAATTAGATTTAGGCCGTCATTGCTTGGTCACGCGATTAGAATGCAGTGAAAGTGAAATATTAACCGATCACACTTGCCAACTTTTCAGTAATACGAATTCCTGGAAGTAAAATGATCCTTGCTGCATGCAATTTTGTACATACATTTTCTGTCATCTTTTGCAGTCTTGGAAAAGGAAAATGATTTTGATTCTTCCGGAATAGAATATTTTGTGTGCTTTTAAAAACAATATAAGACGAGAACACTCATTATTCATATATGAATACTGATATAAAATTACTTGTAAAGGTAGGTAGGTATAGACTTATATAGCTTGTTAGGCTTTGAAGCATTTTTGCCTTAGAGCTTCATAGCTATCAGATTTTAATGCTTCTACCCGAATGACAGCTACTCCCATCAACATCAGTAGATCAATCCGTATGAAATAATTCCCCAACAAGCAACAATATCTCCCAGACTATTGGCCCAGACATCCACTTTCAAAAGCTGACATAGGGAATAATAGGCTCTACAAAATGAGTGCTTTGAAATTGCCAAGCAAGTATTATTCCAGTTGAATTAATACTTTTTGTTTTTTTTTTTTATTTCATTGTAAATAGTTGGAAAATAAGATTAAGCGTAATTCGCACTCATGCTGAATGTTATAAGAGCAAATAAAATGGGTCTTTCTCCTTTAAATGATTTTTTTTGTTTTAACGCTTTGGTTTAACGCTTATATCTATGTATAGTATTTAGTATTTTGTTTGGAGTTAGTGCCATACTGTTCCTGCATAACTGTATAATTTTATTTAACCTTCATTTGATTTCGTGAAAACGACAGTTTTATAAATGGGGACTTTATTCTAATTCATGGAGTTAAGAGGTATAAGACATGAAGTATCGACGTTTACCACGGTTTTATTACTTACGATATATATGGTAAGTTATTATGCTTTTACGAGAAAACCGAACATGACATGAGGAGAATAGGAGAGAGGAAAAAAATTAGAGGACAATGACTCCAAGAGAACATGAATCTATTGACTTTGTAACTCTCAACCATTCCTGGGTGCGTGTTGTTTCTATGAAAGGATTTTTGGTAGCTTCAAAACTATCAGCAACTACCATACAGCTTTTGTGAAAACTCTAATTTATCTCGAAAACGGCTCTTACGATGTTGGTACAAATGCGTGTGTGTATAAATGTGTAGAGTGGGAAAATAATAAAAAAAAAGTTTTTAACAATATCTTTCATAGAACCCCTGTTTTGAATTTCAGCTTTCTCATTAACGGCCGCTACCAATTTGGATTAAAATTTTTATACGGGAGTTCCTTGGAATTTGAATATTTTCTAAATTTCTTTTTTTTGATTTTTCAAGGAATAATTAAATTTTTTGTTGGAAACCTTAAAAAAAATATTTCCTTAAATATATATTATAGGGAAAGTTTGAAAGGATTTTCGTCATACAAAATTAATTTATTAATGTAAAGCTCGAGATTTTGATGTCTGTCTGTCTTTTGAACTACAACCTAAACGCCTCGACCCATTTTCGTGAAACTTGATATATACTATTTTTATTCCCTCCCCCCCCCCTACACGTTTTTTTCTTTTTTTTTAAACCAAACATAACGGTACCCGCCATACTAATTTTTTTCGAAATCTTATAAATATTTTTTTTTCTCAAGAACTGTTCAATAGATTTCAAATAGGTAATGGTTACTTCCGAAAAATGGTTATTAATGGTACTCCCTTGGAACCATTTTTTTTTTTTCGTTTTTCACAAAAACCGTACAACCGATTTTCGATCATTTTTTTATGCCAAAGCTTCACTATAGTTTAAATATTATTGTGTATTCAAATTTTCAAAAACTTTTTTTTGGATTATAAAAAAAAATTATTTTTCTTTTTTCAAAACTCATTATTTCGAAAATCCCATGCTCGCTTAAGCTTGACAAATAAAACTTTCTCAATATTATCTACGAGTCGTGAGAAAAGAACCATACCACAACATACAAATGTTAAAAAATGGTTTTCAAAATGAAATTCTCAAATCCGTTGCACATTTTTATAAGCATTTGTGCTTTATTCCGATATGTGCCTGCATCAAGTCGATAAACTCCTAACCGATTGGAATTCTTTTTCTATTCCAAAATGAGTTGTGACACTTAATAAGCTGTGCGCTTAAATATCACAGGAAATGTTTATAGTTAATGTAAAAATTCATTTACTTTGACAAAACATTATATTTTTCGGTTTTTAAAACCTAGGTTCTCGAGAACGGAAAAGGGCTGGTTATCATGAACAAAATAAAAGCCTATATGACGTCTTTATCATTAGTACTAACAGCACAATTACCGTTAACATAGGTCAGGGTATACCAAAGCAAGCCTTTTCTCCAATATATGATATAACAATTGGAGATAGGCTCTAACCGTAGAACGATTTTTTTTACATGGGTCAGGGTACACCAAAGTAAGAATTCAGTTTTTAGCAGCAACTAGGTACTTAGAAATTCTTTTAGCGTTTTAAAAACTAATTTTGTACCTCTGAACATTTTTCACCAACAATACCCATTTTTAACTTCCCATAGGGAGTTATTGTAATCGGTCCGATTTGTCAAATTGAAATTTTTGACATTTCTCGACGTTTCAAGGTCCCTAGAGGCTATATCAATCATTTTTAGAGAGATGTCTGTGTGTGTGTGTGTACGTATGTTCGTACGTTCGTACGTTCGTACGTTCGTACGTTCGTACGTTCGTACGTTCGTACGTTCGTACGTTCGTACGTTCGTACGTTCGTACGTTCGTACGTTCGTACGTTCGTACGTGCGTACGTTCGTACGTCCGTACGTTCTGGTACCACTTTTCGTCGTCGATATCTCAAGAACGAGTAAAGATATCGCCTTCAAATAAATTTTGTTTAATAGATAATAACTTCGAAAGAGGCTGAAACGGCGTTTATTAAAATTCAGTGAGTAGTTTTTTTCACTATAACGGTTTAAAAAAAAAGTAAAAATTTTGGTTAGTTTTAAATATCTCACGAAAAAATAATGCTATTGATTTCAAATAAAATTTAATGTACTCATTATAAGGTCATACAAATTTGGTATGAATTTGGAAAAAAATGAACATACCGTTATTTTTTTAAATAAAAAAAATTGAAAAAAAAATTTCATAACCCAGATATTCTAAGAACGGAAAACAATTTGAAACTCAAAATAATTTTATTTTACGAAAAATAATGTGTTTGACAACTGGTGAAAATTTCAAAAAAAATCAGTTTACAGTTTTTTTACAAAAAATAAAAAACTATATAAAATTCTATTGAAAATTGGTAAAAATTGTTTTTCGACTCAAATTTATCGAGAACTAGTAGTGATATTGACTTCTAATTTAGTTTATTTTATACATAGTATAATTTTGTACAATTGGTAAAATGTTGACAAATATTGAATTAATAGTTTTTTTTTTAATAAAAAAAAACTATTAAAAATTCTAGTGAAAACTAGTTAAAATTGTATTTCAAGTCGAATTTCTTGGGAATGAACACCGATAGTGCCTTCCAAAGTATGTTGTTTTATACATCGATACCTTCCCGTAAGAATGTATACTAAGCTACATTTCTAAAATTGTTCAGGAAACGAAAAAATCCAAGAAAGTTCTAGTTGAATCATAGTGTGCTAAGAGACAATTTTGGTTAAACTAAGTGACATCTAACAAAATTTTTTGTTGCTCATGACAATGAGATCTTTATCTTTTTGGCGGATAATACAAATTTCAGGGGGCAACATTATTTTAATGAGAAAACATGGCAGTTGATAATTTTTTTTATTTGAACTCTAGTTTCCTTTTCATGCATAATAGGTTGGCGAAACCCAGGCCAAAACGTGGCCCTTAACATATAGTATATTTCCTCATCTTAAAGTCATTTTCGAAAAAAGTGTCGCTTAGTACATTCTTACGCGAAGGTATCGACATAATACAATTATTAACACATGGTTAAATTTTGACAAGTATCGAATTGACAGTTTTAACAAAAATATAAAAAAAATCTACTAAAAAGTGGTAATATTTGTTTTTCGACTAGAATATCTTGAGAACGAGCAATGATATTGACTTTGCCATTATTTAATTTTATACATAATACAATTTCTAACAAATGGTTTATATTTGACATATATCTAGTTTTAGAGCGCATATATTTTGTAAGTACCCTTCCATCAATAACCAAACCATATCTTTTATATTTGAATATTTCGTTTTTAAATTTTGTTCAATTAAAATGTATAAATAAATATGAATATAATACAAAATAAATAAATTTGGTGGTGCAACAGCTCGGAGTGAACCAGGACCTATTGACTTACAACTCTCAACCATTCCTGTGTGCGTGTTACCAGGAACGGAGGGGACCTACAATTTTCTGCCGATTCCGAACGGCTAATGAGCAGCACTTTCCATGACAAGAGATACTCTTGGAGAATTTGTCAATTTCTCGCAAGAGGCAGTACACCCCTGAAAAAAACTTTGCAGCGGCTGAGAATCGAACTCGAGACCTTCCGCATGACAGTCCAACGCACTAACCATTATGCCAAGGGGTACTACGTAATAAATAATTTTATAATTTTATTATCAACCTAGTTTTTAGAAGAATGTATGTACTGTACATACGTATATGAATAAGGTTGTTGAGTTGTACCCAAGTCCCACATATTCAAATTCCATTAATAGCTATGGTAAAATTGAAGAAAACGTCACAATATGTTTTTATCTAAATATAAAGTTTTCAAGACCACAAATGGGAAGTTATCAGTGTGGGTCGCACCCAGCCTCTTTTTAAAATTCTAAGCATCTTAAACATAACTCAAATTTATCTCAAATTTCCCTAAAATTTCCTTTTCCAATTTCAAAAGTCTGGTATACTTCAGAAGGACCTTTGATAAAAGCAATTTTGGTGTATATTTACAAGATTGGTCATATCGTAAGCCTCTTAAACTGTGAGATCAACTACGTCCCACTCATTTGTGCACTTAATTTTTCAATATGTCCCTTCCTGTAAGCCCTAAATGTTTTGTAATATGAAATTCCGGGCAACCACAAATCAGGACAAGGTAAGATTATGGAGTTTGCTTCAGTTCATTGCACAAAAATTTGTCAGTAATAGCATAGCAGCATCTGTATCGAGAATTCCAAAATACCTAAAAGCTAAGTACAACGTAATTCCAAAGATTATAATGTAGATATTGTATTAGCTTCGGTATAGAATGTTATTTATAATCGGGTCCATTAAAATCACATTAAACACCAACACAGGTGGGAAAGGGTGTCTATAGATTGAAAATTTTAACATCGCTTTCCTTTCAAAATACCTACTCTAACCACTTTGGGAAGATGAGTGCACTCTAAAATTAATATTCTTTGACGAGCAAACACGAAACTGAACTGGAACAAAAATCGCCAGGCGCTTGCAACACTTTGCAAACAAAGCAGCACTTAAACGGAATTAATAGATACCCTATCCTATGTTTCCAATGTTCTTTGGGCGAAAATGTAGGTATTTTTACTTCTGACACGTGAGCACAATGGCGAAGAGTACCTACTAAAAAATAACAAACCACTCCAATTGTTGTAAGCGGATTTTGCACATTATTGTACATACAAAGAAGTGAATACGAAGGTGTGGAATGAGGGAATTTTTTAATAAGAAAATGTTAAAAATGCTCTATTACTCGAGGTCACCATCACCAGTACTGGGAGTGAAAAAAAAACGATTTGTGTGCCTTTTCAAAATTTGGGAATTCAATGCCTATATTTTCGAGAACGTTAATACCTATAATGATTTATAACCTAATTATTATTGGATTTGTTCTCCTTCTATTCTTCTATGATCTAAGAGAGATTGACGATTACTTTCGTAAGTTTTTTCTTTCAGATAAGTTACGATAGGAAGAAGCATTAATCTCTTTAATACGAAAACTTCTCGCTGTTTATTGATTCATTCATTTGTGAAGCTAAAGGGTGGTTAAATTTTAAGTGCCGATGTTGAATGTGAACCACACCTAAACGTCAAGTTTTTTTCTGCATTTCATTTGACATTTCTCAATTTCAGACTAACTCAATTTGAACCATGGAAAGATACACAATCCAGCAACGCGTTAAAGCTATTTAAGCTTATTATGAAAATGGGCGTTCAAATCGTGCACTTCGGGATTTTTTCGGTTAATTTAATCGTCCAAATGTGCGTACAATCGAGAAAATCTTGTAAAAATTTGAGCAAACCGGGTCTGTAGGAGATGTGAAAACACCAGTGCATGCTGTTCGCGATAGTGTGGCTGAAGAGCCGACCACCTCAACTCGTCATCGTGCCCAACAATTGCACCTCTCACGCTCGTCGTTGATGAACATTATATGCATAAAGACTTACATTTACACGCTTACAACGTGCAACGGACTCAAGAACTAAAGCTTCTTGACCATTTCAAGCGGCGGCGTCAATGGTCAGAATGGTGGCAAGCAATGGCAACTGTGGATGATCAATTTTCAAAGAAAATCATCTTCAGTGATGAGGCACACTTTCACCTCAGTGGATTCGTCAATAAGCAGAATTGCTGCATTTGGGCGAATGATAGTCTAAGAGTAACTGTCGAAAAACAAATGCACCCACAAAGAGTGACTGTTTGATGCGGTTTATGGGCTGGCGGCATCATCCGGCCGTATTTTTTCCAAAATGAGGCCGGTCAGGCAGTTACTGGGAATGGTGTTTGCTATCATGAGATGATAACGAACATTTTATGGCCCGAATTGGAAGATATGGATGTGGACGATATGTGGTTTCAACAGGACGGTGGCACTTGCCACACAGCTAACGAAACAATGGCTCTTTTGCGCGAAAAATTCAATGGTCGTGTTATCTCACGTGGTGGCGATGTCAATTGGCCGCCAAGATCATGTGATTTGACACCGTTGGACTTCTTTCTTTAAGGTTATTAGAAAGAAAAAGTGTACGTCGATACGCCAGCAATAATTCAAGAGCTAAAGCATGAGATACTCGTAATTCGGCGAATTAACGGCATAGAACCTCAATTATGCCTCAGCGTCATCGAAAATTTGGACCACCAAACAGTGGTCGGATTCACCAATCTAGCGGGACAAAATACAAAAATCAAAGTCAAGTGGCTTACTTGAAAATACAGTAGGTAACTGTAATTCATGTTTTGTTTTTTGATCTCTTTCATTGGTAAGAAAATATTAAGCTTTGAAGTTAGTAGTTTATGAAAGCCACTTAGCGACGACAGATAAAAGGTGTTTTTTGTGGAATTTCGTTTAGCTATTAAAAGTGTAATGGTGCGTCTTTTGGAATAATTTTTTTTTTCTTGAATAGAATTATTTGTGGGTAGTACAAAAACGGTTACAGAAGTTAATTGGTTCATTAAATATTGTTTTTTATAGTTTCTTAAGTTCAACGTGAAAAATTGGACTGGATTTTTTTTATTGAATTTTCAACTGGAATAAAACTAGATAGTTCCGCCGAGTTCCGACCCGAAAATTATAAAAAGTAATTCTGCGGAGTGTTGCCTTTGAGGTAAAACAAACACTTTTTGCGCGTTTTTGCGACACCCATACAATTATTTTCAATTTTCAGAATGGCTTCCTTAATATCGCGAAAGCAAATTTTTGAAATTTGGCGGCAAACGGATAAAACAAAAAGGGTTGATGTGATTAGAGCAATTATTATAGATAAGTTTGAGCTTCCTGAGCTGTCTGAAGGTTCTAATGAAAAACTTAATACTTCCATAAAAAATTTGCTGCCCAAAATTGGTGAAAAGTGTGTGAAAAACGGTAGGCACGTTAACCGAGTTTTAGCTGCAAACTCAGCCTGGTTAGAGGAAAGAAATGTTATCCCACAGAAATTGAGGTCATTGAAGCAACTTCAATCCTTGGTTGATCATACCATAGAAAATAGAACGGCAACGGCTTTGCTTTGGTCGGGAATTGGAAGTAACTGAACTTTAAGGTGGTGAAAAACATCTTGAAATTTTGATCAGAAGGTCAGATATAGATGATAATTTGCTTAGTATAAGCAATAAGCATGGTTCCTATTTAGATGAATCTAATCTAATCTATCTTTTTTGCATAAAATTTTTTATATATCATAAACCTGAATAATGATATAAAAATAATGACTTAAAGTATTATTCCAATAAACTTGAATAGAATTGAATTGAATTTTAAATCCAAAGACGTATTTTATAAAAAAAAAATCATCTTTTTTTCGTATCATGAAATCGTTTATAGTTTTGTTATTTTTCATTAAAACAATATTATTTCTAGGAAGGATCGTATAGCTTATCTATTATTATCTATAAAACATCAAATCATTAATTATCTACTATATAAAAATAAGTCGGGTTTTCCTTCCTGACGCTATAACTCCAGAACGCACGAACCGACTTCCACGGTTTTGGATTCGTTGGAAAGGTCTCGTGCTCCGTGAGGTTTATAGCAAAGAAAATTCAGGAAAAATTTCAACAGAAAAGCGGAAAAATCATTTTTCAGATACAGCGCCATCTCTGATACATAGCATGTACTACAAACCAATATTTTAAGTAGATGGCGCCGGTGTGTGATACATTGTTTGACAGCTACTCATTGTTCTCTGCTCAGTTAATTTCATGTGACAAACCGGTATTGTGTTCACTGTGAAATTGTGAAAAAAATAAAAAAAATAAGTTATTCGTTTCGTAAAATTTCAATTGAAAAATATAAAATCAATCACGTGTATTGTGCAAATTTTTATTCAATTTCAACAGTAGGCATTTGCCTTTAAGATGGTAAGTGAACTGTGTAAATTATGCGGATCGTGCATTTGAGGTTAAATTCACCACTCTGTCCATAGTCCAAAATTCCTAGAGGACGACGTCCGAACATCGGCCGCCGCACAAGACATGCAAGCCAGCAACAAGTGTATTCACAGAACTTAAGCGAAGAAAGACAAAATATAATAAGAGAAAATGTCCGATTGAGACAACGCTTGAGCACACGAAGATCATTGGCATCATACAATCGCTTGGCATTCCAATATGATCCCACTGCGAACTACAGTGATGACGAAAATTTAGATATTGGACAAATGACGACTATATGCTGATATTGCAATGCGTTAAAGTTCAAAAGAGAAACGGCTGGATTGTGCTGTGCAAGTGGAAAAGTCAAACTGGATCCATTACTTACACCACCACAGCCACTGAAACCATTGTTCGATGGATGTGATCCCGATTCCAGCCATTTTCTTCAACACATCCTTGAATACAATAACTGCTTTCGCATGACTTCCTTTGGAGCTAATATCATTCGAGAAGGCGGCTTCATGCCGACTTGCAAGGTAAAAGATACAACACACATAACCAATCACTCACACCAACACAATGAATTGCAACACATAACAACTACATATACACCACACACTACACCATCACACGATCAGAAGTTACACCGTATTCTTCAACAAATGATTGTTTGCAATTACAGATACAAGGACAAAAAATATATCATTTGCATGGTTCAATGGTGCCAACACCAGATCAACCGCATCAATTTCTGCAAATATATTTCATTTCGTCGATGGTGGATCAGCTGAATGTGCGGTGCAATATACAGGGAACACAACAGTTAAAGAAACGAATTATTGAACAGTTGCAAGCATTTTTTCACGCTAATAATGCTGTGGTTAATATGTTCAAAACAGCATTGGAACGAATGCTATCGGATACGCACAAATTTGTCATAAGAGCGGATTGTACCCCAACAGGTGAACATGTGCGAAGATTCAATGTACCCACCGTTAATGATGTTGATGCAATTATTGTTGGCGATCCAACTAAATCGCGAGACATTGTCGTTCAGCGAAGAAGCAATATCATGCATCGTGTAAACAAGACACATGGTTTGTACGATGCGTTACAATATCTAATCATTTATTGGCAAGGGCAAGACGGATACGACATCACGTTGAAGATGGTCGATCCAATTACAATATTCACACACTAATTATTGCTATTATTGGTTTCCATTAACAATTCATTTAATTTTGCATTTTCAGGCGTATCAACGAATAAAAATCTAAGCGCAATGAATTACTATGCGTATCGTATGATGATTCGTACACATGAGGAGAATGTCATTCTGAAGTGCCGTCGGCTATTCCAGCAATTCGCTGTCGACATGTATGTCAAAGTCCAGACCGAACGTTTAGCGTTCATCCGATTCAATCAGGCAAAGCTACGATCTGAGGACTATATAGACTTGCGTGATGCTATTCATTCAGATGGTGATGTTCAGAATATTGGACGTCTGACGATTCTCCCATCATCTTATATCGGAAGCCCACGCCACATGCACGAATACGCTCAAGACGCTATGACGTACGTGCGAAATTATGGAACTCCAGATTTATTTATTACGTTCACATGCAATCCGAAGTGGACGGAAATTGAACGTGAGTTGGAACCGGGCCAAAAACCGCAAGATCGCCATGACATAATCGCCAGAGTATTTCAGCAAAAACTCAAGGTTATGATGGATGTGCTTACTAAGTATCGAGTTTTTGGTGACACACGTTGTTATATGTACTTGGTGGAATGGCCGAAGCGTGGACTACCGCATGCTCATATCCTAATTTGGTTGCTGAACAAATTACATTCATATGAAGTGGATGACATCATATCAGCACGTATAACGCTTCGATTCAGTATTTACTTTGGATTCACTTTCATTTGCTTAGAGAAGTTCAACCAAATAACACTTCATTTTTGTAATCAAAATTAATTCATTACTGTTGTGAAATGAAATAAAATTTTTCCTTTTCAAATATAAAACAAAAAAAAATTTGTCTTCATCTTTTAATCACCAAACATAAAACGAAGCCATCTGGTGGCGAAACGGAGTTCGCCGGGTTTGCTAGTTTAAAATAATATTTTCCTATTCAAAATAATTTAGTTCCGCTAGATTGGTGAATCCGACCACTGTGCACCGGATGGAGGTGTGCCGCCGAGGTCGCAATAGCCGAGGTAGCAATAGCTTCTCGAGGATGAAAAATAAATCTTATTTTTTCCACTTCATTCAGTCATGTCCTCGTCAAGATGCTATATTGGATGCTAAATGCATAAAATAAATTGTTGAATAGACTTATAAAACAAATTATTAAAATAAACGAAAAGGTATAACAAAATATACGTAATCCTATAACATTTAAAGCGAAAATCCTCGTGTGAATGTAATAGATAATAGTTAGAAATGTAGAGATTGACATCCATGCGTCTCATGGTTTTCCTTTTAAAAGCATTAAAGCATGAAGCTAGAAGGCATAATGATATTCCTTTTAGTCAAATGTTTGTCTTTAAATATTTAAAAAGAAACTCCATTTTTAATTTTCACTACGCCACTGTGCGCAGCCATTAAATCCTTTAAAACGGTACCTCATATTAACACTCTAATGACTTCACCTTTAATTTTTTTTTTCTTGCAGATATCTACATATAATCTCAGAGACTACATATAACGACGATATGAACTTGAAAGTCCATTAGTCACATGAGCTCCATCAAAGCACAAAGTCTTTAAATGACATTCCATCTTTCTGCGAATGTAATGAGTTTCACAACGGAGAGCATCCTCTTAGATAACACTCTATACGAATTAGCAAACGTCACCGGCACACCATTTTCATTAATTTCGACACCGACAGTTTCGGATATCAGATCTCAAAATGGGCTTGCCATTTCTGCATCGCCCCCACTTCAATCGGCAGCGTCGTCTCCAGCAGCTATGGGACAGATACAAATTGGTCTATATGCAACGATATTCTTGTTGGCAATCGTCGGGAATATCCTTGTGATTCTAACACTTGTTCAGAATCGCCGAATGCGGACCATAACCAACGTGTTTCTGTTGAATCTAGCAGTGTCTGATTTATTGCTGGGTATGTTGTGCATACCATTTACTCTGGTCGGAGCAATGCTGAGGAATTTCATTTTCGGTGAATTCATGTGCAAAATATTGCCCTATTTGCAAGGTAAGTGCTTTTGGATGCGCTTGGAATTTTGTTTTACTCTTTGACATAGGTTGGCGGTAAGTACTTTTCATAATGTTGGGTAGGGGTTAATGAATTGCTTTGGTATTGCGCCATTGCTATTAGCATTGGTTGTTATTATGCTGTAGAAAGTGGTAATTAACGACTTGATGGTTTTGTGCCCTAATGTAATTTATTCGACCTCAAATTAGTTATAATACCATTGGGGCAGTTAAACATGGGAGTGTTGTTGAATTGATTAAAATTAATTTGAAAACAGAGTCCCACCTGGAGGAATACACTCATGCTATTTAATTAATGACTTTTTTCTCTTACGTTGTTGGTTGGCATTGAATTCGAACAATCCTGCGGTAAGAAATATTGAAAAGGGAATTATTGTTTCGATAAAAACCCACTAGATCCTCGCACGTTGATTATGTAAATTAACTTTAATTATAACCTTAATGTACAGATTAAATGCTTTTAAGTGAAAATCCATGTAGGATAAGGCTGAATCATGCAAGGAAATATGAAACAAAACTTTGAAAGCACGATTTTTGTATGATTACATTCTCGCAGTAGGCTGGAAGGCTTTTATTTCTTTATTTATTTACTTATCATTCAGCAGGCTACCTATGTATATATACAAATCAATAAGAAATTATACTCTTTTCGATTACACAAATATAACATGCAATACCTTACAATTTACCACCAAGGTTAAGAAACGTTAGTGAAGGGATATCAAGTTTTTTAATGTATCACTACTTTGATTATATCTTAGAAATCAATATGTCCGTAATAAATTCTATGAAATGGAACAAAATAATAAACCATGCACTCGCAGAGCCGTAAAAGGAGCATACATTTTTATAAATGATAGAAAAAAAGAACACGACTAATTCTTTTTGAGAATATCCCGAATACAAATTACATATTTCAACGTACTTCCTTCGAGTTTTTAAAGATTTAAGACCAAGTCAATTACATCTGGTGTTACGAGTATAACAAAGCAGTTGAATGATCCAATTAAGTCTAAAACCAGCCAGTCTGGTGAACTGCGTTTGGAAGGCTTCAATTCGATTTATCAGAGCAATACTCGAGTACACAGATCTAACATACGAGTAGAATAATATTCTAAGTGAGTGTGGGTCGGAAAACTTTTCCGAGTTTCGCGCAACGAAGGCCTAAGCTACAACTAAATCAGTAAGAATAGAGAAGGTAAGTTTGGGATCGAATATACCCCGGAGATCAATTTTGTAAGCGACCATTTTTAATGTGATACCAAGAAATATACAGGGCGGTCAGCCATCAGACGAATAGGGGGAACAACATGTAGCATACGAAAATATGCACGTGCCGTAACTATTCGGGACTGGTGGAAGTCTGATCATAGCCTCTCCGTGGCGGCCGCTAGAAACAAGCCTTTAAAAAGGTTTGGCTAATATGATCAGGCTGGTTCCTCAGGTTGGCGACAGGTTAATTCCCTGTCCCGCAAAACTAAAAGAATTACGAGACCGACAACAAGCCTCGGAAACGGACTGATCACACGACGACAACCAACGCAACGAAAACTGAAAAACGATTTACGAATTTTCTTATGGAACGTACGATAGCTCTATAGAGCTCGAGCTGCTCAGCAGCTAGCCGATGCCCTGTCAAAATATAAAGCTGACATAACAGCTCTTCAAGAAATCAGATGGACAGGGAATGGTGTTTTACAGAAGAAAGAATATGACATATACTACAGCTGTCATACAAAACACCATGTGCTCGGGGTAGGCTTCCTAGTCAGCGAAAAAATGAAGTCTACTATCATCGGCTTTAACGCTATAAGCGAAAGGCTATGCACCCTTCGCGTGCGACGCAAATTTACGAACATCAGCCTCATTAACGTTCACGGACCTACGGAGGAGTCCTCAGACGAAGAAAAAGAGACTTACTACGAACAAGTCGAGAGGGCCCTCAATGCCTGCCCAAGGTATGATGTTAAAATCATCCTTGGGGATTTGAACGCAAAAATAGGTCGGGAGCCGGTATTCAGGCATTACGCAGGCACCCATAGTTTGCATGAGAACACTAATGACAATGGACTTCGAGTCTTAGAATTGGCAGCATCGAAAAACATGGTCGTTGCGAGTACCAGGTTCCCGCGTAAAGATATCTACAAAGCCACCTGGGTATCACCTGATGGAGTCACTCGTAACCAAATAGACCACGTGTTGATAGACCGTCGCCACTACTCGAACTTGATGACGGTACGAACGTACCGAGGTGCCAATATCGACTCGGATCACCATCTTGTTGGTATGGTTTTTCGAGGGCGGATTGCCTTGCGAAGACGCATTGCATCCGCCGATCAGGTTCGAATCAACACGGCTGCCCTGCGCAATGAAAACACCAGTAGCACCTTTGCTAATGCGTTAGGACTCGCCCTAGAATCACTTGATTTAGGGAGAGTAATTCCTGGAGCCAGTATGCTGGGCGTAAATGAGAAGTGGACACGCCTTAAGAATATTGTCATTAGTACTGCCAACTCCATCTTAGGCAGCAGTCGTAAGAATCGGAACGACTGGTTTGATGATGAATGCAAGCTAGCGACTGAACATAAGAATGTTGCGTACCGAGCAATGCAACAATCTCATAGAATGCGGGCACGCGAAGAGGAATATAAAGAGCTCAGAAGAACAGAAAAACGGCTTCACAGACAAAAGAAATCAGCCTGGGAAAAGAACCTAATTTGTGAAATAGAAAATAGCCGAGAGCGAGGTCCGCACCAGGCGCGGAAGTTCTACGAATCCGTCCGAAACATGACGCAGTACACACCACGCTGCACATACTGCAAGGACGGAGAGGGAAATCTGATCACCGATCCTGAAAGCATACTGGAGCGATGGGAAGTGTACTTTAATGAATTGCTAAATGGTCAGCTCACTGCAGAAGTGGAGGCTCCACTACTTCAAGAAGAATACCCTATGTTGCCGCCACCAAGCATAGAAGAGGTTGAGAAGGCTATAGGCCGGCTTAAACAGAATAAATCCCCGGGAGCCGATGGCATACCAGCCGAATTATTTCATCACGGCGGGCCAGCCTTACGTCAAGCAATTCATGATATTATAGTGCACGTATGGGAGCAGGAAGAAATGCCAGAAGACTGGCGAAAAGGCATAATATGCCCCATACATAAGAAGGGAGATGTCACAACGTGCAGCAATTATAGAGGTATCACGTTGTTGAGTACCGCCTATAAGATACTCTCCTCTATCCTACAAGACCGGATAACCCCATACGCTAAAACCGTTATCGGACAATATCAGTGTGGTTTCATTCCAGGCAAATCAACAACTGATCAGATATTTACCCTTAGGAAGGCGATGGAAAAATGTCTAGAATTTAGCATCCCAACATACCATCTGTTTATAAACTTTAAGGCCGCCTATGATAACATAGCCAGGGTAGAACTTTACAAAGCCATGAGAGAATTCGGCATCCCAAATAAATTGACACGACTATGTAGGTTGACCATAACCAACGTAACAAGCCAAGTAAAAATAGCCGGATTGCTATCCAGACCAATCAACATCTTTAATATACTCCTACAAGGGGACGGTTTGGCCTGCCCCCTCTTCAACCTGGCATTGGAGAAAGCAATCCGTGACTCTGGCACGACAACAAGAGGGACCATCGTCAACAGGTCCAGCCAGTTACTAGCTTACGCAGACGACATTGACATCATCGGAAGAACCGAACAAGCTGTACACGATTCCTTCATCCAGATCGAGCAGGCGGCACAAAATCTGGGGCTGCACATTAGTGAAGGTAAAACAAAGTACATGGTGGCGTCGAATGCGAGAGGAACAGTTGGTCAAACAATCAAGGTTGCGGAGCACGAATTTGAAGTGGTGCAATCCTTTAAATACCTTGGGTCAATAGTAGCAGCCGATAACAATATAGAAGAAGAAATACGCGGGCGGCTTCTCAAATCCCACAGAGCCTACTATAGTCTGTCAAAGCTCTTCAAATCCAGAAATCTCACCATAACTTCAAAACTGCTGCTGTACAGGACCATGGTCCTGCCAGTACTCACATATGGATCCGAGACTTGGGTGCTTAGCAAAAGGCACTCCGACCTCTTAGCTGCGTTCGAGAGAAAAGTCTTAAGGAGAATTGTTAGCCCCGTATGTGAGGAAGGACGATTCCGGAGACGGTACAATCATGAACTATACGCAATCTACCTTGAAGCAGATATCGTGACAAAAATTAAGCTCGGTAGACTCCGGTGGGCAGGGCACCTAGCTCGCATGAGCGAAGAGGAACCTGCTCGGAAAGTTCTTTGTGGTACATTCTATGGTAGACGAAAGCGTGGTAGACCATGCTTGCGCTGGAGAGATGGCGTAGACCAGGACGCCCGAAGCCTTGGGGTGCGCAACTAGATGGCGTCGGCTAGATACCGGGATAGGTGGAGAGACTTGTTGAAAGAGGCCAGGACTGGAACCCGGTTGTCGAGCCGATGATGATGATTATGAAGAAATATACAGCGAAAAAGTAACGATGAAAAGAAAGCAAATAACATTTTGAAAAAAATGGTTTAATTGTACACCAGTCAGCTAAAAAGTCCAGATGTTTCTGGGGTAAAAGACAGTAAGACAATAGTAAGAAGATTTGATGCAGCGAAGTTACTTTATATCACCCGCAAACATAACGCAAATAGAGCTTTTTATGTAATTCGGATATCATTAAACAGAAACATGAAAAGCAGTGGACCTAAGTGTCTTCTTTGTGGTACACTAGAATTCACGGTGATGGTATCAGACACTTAATCATTAATGCGCACATACTGAGTACGAGCATCTTAAAAGGATTCAAACCATTTCCATTTTTCAGTTTTAACCTCAGTTTTTTACTTGCGATATAGGTACTATAGGGCAAGTTCTGCATTTGGAAAAAAAATCGAAGTCGAGATTTTGATCAAAGTTGACATTACGATGATAGCGAAGACGAAAAAAGTGGGTCCGACAATTCCGTCTGTCTGTCTGTATGTCTGTATGTCTGTATGTCTGTACCTCGAACTACAGCCTAAACTACCGGAGGTATTTTCTTCAAACTCGGTAGTTAAGGGTCTTCGGTGATTCCCTAGAGGAGAAATTGAAATTTTTTTTTTAGCTCCAAAACTAAGGGTACCCCCCATACACCCGTAATGCAAAATCTTATTTATCTCGAAAATGGCTTTAACGATTTTGATAAAAAAAAATTAGGTGTGATATTATGGACTAGGACTATATTTTGATGAAAAAAAAATTTGGGGGGAAATGTTATTAGGGGTACCTGTCATAAAACGGGTTTTTTGATTTTCGAATTTCTCACCAACGGCTCTAACGATTTTAACCAAAATTTTTATGCAGGAGCTGCTTTGCATTTGAAAAAATATAAACTAAAACTTTTTTCGAAAAAGTAGTTTTTGGATTTTTAAAAAAATAATACAATTTTTTTTTTGAAAATTCAATATCTTGAAAACCGATACACGATTAAATTTTTAAATTACGTTTTAAAATGTATTTTATTAAATACTATCAATTTGCATATCAATTTTTTTATAAAAATTTTAAGGAAAATTTAGTACACAAAAAACATGTTTCAGTGTGTCTGTATGTCTGTATCTCTCACTACAGCCTAAACCCCTAGACCTATTTCTTTCAATCTCGGTAGTTAAGGGTCTTCGGTGATTCCCTAGAGGAGAAATTGAAATTTTTTTTTTAGCTCCAAAACTAAGGGTACCCCCCATACACCCGTAATGCAAAATCTTATTTATCTCGAAAACGGCTCTAACGATTTTGATAAAAAAAATTAGGTGTGATATTATGGACATGGACTACATTTTGGTCAACAAAAATTTTGGGGCAAAATGTTGTTAGGGGTACCTGCCATAGACCCGTTTTTTTGATTTTCGACTTTCTCATTAACGGCTCTAAGGATTTTAACCCAAAATTTTTAGCAGGAGTCCCCTTAAGTTTAAAATAATATTGTATATTAAAATATTCTAAAAAATATTTTTTGGTTTAAAAAAAAAAATTTTAATCAATATCTTCAAAACCTATGAACGATTATTTTTTGAAATTATTTCCTTAAACCAATATTATTAAATACTTAAAATTCGCATCCCACATTTTTTTCTTGTAAAATTTTAGGGAAATTTCTTACATAAAAAATTTATTTAATAATAAAATGATTTTTTAAGGTTTATTTGCATAAATTCATACTTTTCCGGAAACCAGACGGCAATTTTATGCATTTGAACTTTATTATCTCATTAAATAATCCAATAATCCATGTTTTATATTTAAAAAATGTATCTTAAATTCCAAAGTACTTTTACATAAGAGCAAGTTCGTGCGATCCAGTCGTGCATTTTATTATTTTTTGTTTAAGTGTTTTCTTGACTAACAGTACTAAAAGTGGCCAGTTTCTGATTTCTGATATTTAATAACTCTAAGGGTATGAAAAGTCACCAGGCAGGCGTCTATATCAACAGTTGTTTAGCTTAATCGTACTGTGGGTTCAGACATTTCCCATTTATCAATAAATAGTTTCCTTAGAAAATTAACAAAAAAGGAAACATTTCCCAGCCCAGCCAATTTCTGGCACTACACCCTTTTTACAGGAATAAACTCAGGCGATTTTTGAATGCTCTCTATCTTCAGTACTAATGAAATCAGAAGCTTAAGTTAAGCTAGTCAGGCACAGACGCCTCACCAAATTTCAATTTTCTAACATAAGCGGTTCCTGAGATATAAGGCCTCAAAAATCACAAAAACGGTAGGTCTTGTCAAGCAAGCAGAGGAAAATAAAATAAAATTTCCTTATTATATTGTAGCTGTTTTAATATTATTATACTTTAAATATTCGGTGTTAAACCTTCATGAAGTAAGAACTTGGCGTACTTTTAGATCTCAGTACTTTTCACGGCTGACTTATTACACAAAGGTTTTTATATAGAAGAACTTGGCTCTTTTTTTAATATTTATGTTTTTGGTCTGAGTCATATTTCAAGAATCGAGAGCATTGCTCTTTTATATCTCTCTTGGAATAATTCCCCCAATCTAGACCACCTAAAACTTATCACTGGAAAAACGAAGAGAAATATATCCAACAATCTCTTCATACACTAACTCTTTTTTGGTTCCGTTGACTGCACTTCCTTTACCAACTATGTTTTCTTCAAACACTTCTTTGGTATCTACACCACCACCTTACTTCTTATGGGTCAAATGAACCTATCTTCCGTATCCTGTGGAGTTATAATTCGACCATTAACTGTCTCGATTTCAACTTCAATACTCCTTCCTTACTTAAAACTCCATCTTTTGAAACTTCCTCATCAAACCCAACCTAAGCTATTAGCTTAGTGAATTAAAGATATATTAAGGATACGCTTGTTTTAAACCGGACCATTGTAGATTTTTGCCCCACACAAAATTAAAATTAAATTACGGTTTAAAGCCCATTAAAAGAAGTGGAACCTAAAACCATAAAAACCGTGATACGAGTATCTAATTAATTTTTAATTGTCTCCAGCGGTGCTGTGGGACATGCAGGATAAAACAGAATTTATTTAACCTTATCTTTAATTTGTATTTATTTTATAATTAAGTTAATTTAACAAACATCACGTTTGAGAGAGTAAATAAAAATGAAAAAGAAAATAAAAAAATGTAAGCCCATTTCGATATACTCGTAAATTGAATAAATCAGAAATTATAAAAAAAAATAATATTTAATTGATATTAATTGAAGTGCAAGCTCCCTGTTTTATTTTGCCGGAAATCACAGCATTTAACATAAATATGTATTTCCAATCCACTGGGATTAAATTTTGAAAAGAATTATATTTTCAATTTAATTTCCTCATATTTCTTTTTATATATTTTCAAATTATCATTGCAGCTTGTTCCGTATCCGTTTCCGCTTGGACATTGGTTGCAATTTCCTGTGAACGTTATTACGCCATCTGTCATCCTTTGCGCTCTCGAACGTGGCAAACTTTAAAACACGCTTACAAGCTCATTGCTCTGATATGGATTTGCAGTTTAATGTTTATGGTGCCAATTGCGGTTCTCAGTAAATTAATTCCCATTGGAAAAGGTAAGTTCATATATGATGTACTGGTACCTATACCTACATGGAAAGCCACTCCATCGTAATTTTTAATTTATGTTTCTTTTCTATTTGTACGAGGTGGGAAGTAGAGAATGTATTCATAATGCTCGTAATATGTGATGTACGGTATAATGTACGCCTTCGGCTGGTGGAATGCGACCATTAAAGTATTATTTAGAACAGGTTTTAACATTTTGTGCGTGTGTAGGCCGGAAAAAAAAATTTAATATTAAATTTTTTAAATGAAGAATACTAAAGAGTTTGTTGGAAAGAGATATCGGAGCGTGGGATATGAAAAAAAAAAACAAAATGTAAAAATATTTAACTTATTCAATAAAAAAATATTTATTATTATAAAACACATAAAGGTGTGCAAAGTTATCCATAATTAATATCTATTTCTATACGTATTTACACCTCAGAACTTTAATTTCTCAGTAATCCTGTTTGTTTGGACAGTGAGGAAGACTTAAGAGTTTTGCTTAGGTCAATGGCGCAGAATTTTATTCTAATTCATACGATGATAAAATCGTTTTAGTAGGATACTAAGTTGAAACAGAGGTACAGAGATCTTAGGGATAGGAAAACAAGAAATTGACTTTAAGGAGAATATTGATGTAGATGTACTTTACCAAAATTTTATCTCGATTCCTTTTCCACATCTTCCTCGTATTACATCAGATATGTATGACCCTATTTATGCTCTTCTTCAAGATACGGCGCGTTTGTATTCATTAATGTGGAAAGTACAGATATCGTTCGAAGTTTACTTACCACAAAACCCAACTCAGTTGGCATTGTAAATATGCACCCAGTCTTCTTCAAGGCTATTTTACCGTATATTCTGCCTTACTCAACGTACCTTTTCAGTTCAAACTGAATGACTGGTACGTTTGAATGAATTCAGACGTATCTCTATCCTTATTTGTCCAAAGTTCTTGAAACAAGATCGTCTTTTGGTTTAATGTGAGCACCTGCCTGTTACGGCTCAATCCCACGGGAGGCCTACCTCCATTTGGAGTCAGGTTGGGTCCTGACCATTAACCCCGACGTAGCAAGCTATCTCTGTCGCAAAGTTGTTATATGTTGCAGCATATGCACACCTCTTGCTTTGGAGGCGAGATATATCTAATACCTCTTGAATTCAAGAAAAGAATCTTGGAAACCTTGTGTTTCCGCATTCGGAGTAAACCAAGCTACAATGTTGCTCCCACTAGGGGGCCTACCTCATAGATAGGGTTTGAGCAGAGGATAAAACTCAATCCTCAAACTCAAATGGGCACTATCTCCCATGGTACCAGAATATAGCTTCCAGTGGAGCTTCGTCATTTCATGAAACTTTCTAGGCGATCCGAACCCGGACTTAGTCCAAGTTCTTGTCCCAAGCTTCGGAATTTCCAGATCTGAACCCGTCACTTCCACATGGGCTCCTGCAAAACCCTGGGCCTGTCAACCCTTAGGATACACACCAAGAAGTCGGTCGGGGTAGAAACCAACAACTCAATGTGCATCCTAGTCTTTTGCTCACCTTACGGCAAACTAGGAAAGACGCTCCTAGTCTTTAGTTTACTTTACGGCAAACAAGGAACGACGCTCCTATCTTTTATTTACCTTACGGCAAGCTAGGAAAGACACTCCTAGTCTTTGTTCTAAAGAACGAAGAAGATAACCCTTAAAAACCTTAATAGTTTCGAGCCACGTAAGCAGTCGGAGACCTCACCAGTTAACTCCTCGTTATAACCTAATTAAACCTTAAAAGTCCCCAGCCACGCAAGAAGCCGGAGACCTTACCAATTTAACCCGTCACAACTCGATAAAACCTTAGAAATCTCCAGCTACGCAAGTAACCGAAGACTTCACTAATTTCACTCTTCAAACCATAAAGATCTCCAGCCACGCAAGTAGCCGGAGACCTTACCGGGGAGAGTACGATAACTTAGGCGCCAAAAATTGATAACGGATTTTTGTAGAAGGGTCAAATACAAGCGTTTTTTACTATGGGAGGGGGGGGGTCTATCTCGCTCCGCTTAGGAGGTAGGGGCGATTTTAGAAAAAATGACTTAAATTGAAAAAAAAAATATTAAAAAACAACGGCAACACTTACAATAAAATACTATACCGGTTTCGAAAGCCAGAAGTCTGTTCTATAATCCTAAATTTAAATTAAATTATTTATGTCAATAGTTTTTGAAAAATTTGCAAGCAAACTCAAAATTTTGTTAAAAAAAAATGAAAAAAAAAGTTTAGACCGATTTTTTTCAAAATTGTAAAATGAAGTGCTTAATTGGCTTTTTGTGGTCAATGCTACTATTAATTCTGAATCGAACACAAAAAACCGAATGGTTTTGTCCCTTCTAGTTTTTGAGAAAATCGAAAATTACTAAAACTACTTTTTATGAAATTTTTGATTTTTGGTATTTAACTACGGTGATTTCATTTTGAGGATTAATGTTAATGTGATTCATTTGTAGGTAAAGTACAGCAAATCATTTAGGGTTACCAAGAATGCACCAGAGGAGGTAGAATTGCATGGCATTTCGCGTCTCAGTCAGTCAGTTTGTGAGTAAGTCACGTGTTACTTTAAAATAGTCAAGTCAATTTTTCAATGTTCAATGTATTAAAACCGTGTTTACAGGCATTTTGATCACAAAAACAAAAATTATAGCAAGCACCTCCCGAATCTCTAGCCAATATTGAGGCCCATGGAAAAATGTGCCGATAGATGGGTTTATTGCTCTGAGATTAACTTTTATATGGATTGCACCAGAGAAACTTTTAAATCATTAGCTTTAAGCAAAATTTAAGTAACGTTATTTATTAAAATAAAAGATTAACTATGTAAATCATTTAAATGTAATTTGAATTTTATATACCCTCCTACAAATTTGTAACTATATATTTACTTATGTATCTTAGTCTGTAAAAGTATAATATGCTCTGGTTGATGAATAAATAATAATAATTATATTGTATTCTTACAATTTTTGTCACCTTTTTGAGTTGGAGTTGAGGGGAGTTGACGCTTTAGTTGGAATTAGACCAATTTCTTCTAAGAACGCGATGCTTTTGAAATATTTTTTTTGAAATATTGAAAAGTTATTTAATTTAGGATGAAGTAGTGGATGCTTAGTCGCCATTCTTTATTCCAAGAAAAAAAACTTCACTCTTACAATAAACAATAACAATACAATAAACAATAACCTGTACCATATTAGCATTAAAAATGTTAGACACAAACAATAAACATACATATTAATTAAGGAATTATATAAATTTGCTGCATTCGTACAGTAGTACCTAGGTAATGTGAATTTTTCATAGTGTATTAAATTTTCATGTCTGAACATTTTAAATGTGCAACTTTGGGCTACGTACATATATATATTTAGTAGACATCGGATATAGACCATAGGGTAAATTCAAAGTTTCTTTAAATCCAGATTCTGTAAATGCAAAAGAAACCTTGCATACACCCAACCTCGCACCTACCCCAAATCCTATAGTGTGTCCAGGCAGGGGAGTTGCAGGGGGGCAGCATGCCCCCCCATACATATCTCACTGTTTATATACGCCGTAATGCGTAAGCAAGCAAAAAAAGCAAATATCCCATAAAAAAGTAGTTTTCGTTATTTTCAATTTTCTCAAAAACTAGACGACATAAAATCATTTAGTTTTCAGTTTTTGAATAAGAATATATTAGAGCAACGAATTTTAGGAAAATTAATAATATATAACTTTGCAGTTTTGAAAAATTAAACTTTAAACTTTTTTTTATGTTTTTTTTTTCACCAAAATTTGAGTTTAAAACTCGTTTTTTCAAAAACTGTGCATAGATTCTACTTGATTTAAAAATTTATCTAATAGATCAGAGTATTGGCTTTAAAAAAAGGTATAATACTTAATTGTAAGTATTACCGTTATTTTTTAATATTTTTGTTTCCATTTTAGTACCTTTTTTTATAAAAATGCCCCTCCCGCTCAAACGGGGGGAGATAGACCCCCCCTCCCGTAGTAAAAAATGCTTGTATTGAACTGTTCTACAAAAAACCGTTATAATTTCTTGGCGCCTAAGTTATCGTACTCTTGCCACCTTACCGATTTACAACCAACCAAAAACTCTCCAGCCACAAGTGGACAAGCCCCGAAAGTCAAGACCATTATCCATGCATTAACCACTTGCACCACCATCCAACAACCATGGCCTTATGCTCCCCGCCACCCATTATGATTGTGGGAATTACGAAAGATGCACTCGGACAGGTATGCTACCACAACCATAATCTTGGACTTACGCTTGGTGCCATGGTCCGATATGCGGTTCAGTAGCAATACACTTCCAATATAGTCAATCCTCCCAGAGCCCAAACACGAGCAACTAAATACCTTACAATTTCACCCTAGACACTTGGAGAATACCTTAAAAATCTCCAGCCACGTAAGTAGCCGGAGATTTTATCAACACACACCCGTTTTGACCCTACTAATCCCTTGGGTTTTCTTAGTTGTCTAAATCTCTTAGCTGATCAAGCAGCGAGAGAATAGACGTAAGCCCACCCACCACGACAAGGTAAAACCCGTCGGGGGGGGGGGGGGGGGGGAGTTTTTGAAACAGTCGTACAAAAACAACTTTCTTAGTATTGCTTAACTTCTTCAAAGCCTTCGGTGGGTCATTATAATTTATGGTTTAAACTTTCTCGCCCAGTATGGTTTATCAACATCCCTTTTGCGGCCCCTTTTCTTTTCGTTGTATATAAATGAAACCAGACCAATTTCAGTTCGCTTACGCTTACCCATGGAACGAAAATGAAATCTTTGATAGAGCGTTTTCAACCCAAGAGGTGAGGATTGTTCTACAGAGATGCAGGAATAACAAGGCTCCAGGTGACGATAGGATCCCATATGAATTCTATAAGTTTGCCTCGGAACTCTTTATAGGTAGACAAACTAACAAACGCCTACAACCACATATTATCTAGTGAAAACTTCCCAGAAAGCTTTCGAAAGAATATTATCTTTCCACTTTTTTAAGAAAAGCGATGTAAACGACCCAAGCAATTACAGAGGGATTTCATTTATGAACTCTGTCATGAAGATTTTCTCTGGTGTGATCCTAGACCGACTAACGAAGTGGATCTGAGAAAATAATACTCTAAGTGAGTTTCAAGCCGGTTTTAGAAAAGAATATTCAAGAGTAGACCACATTTTTTCCCTGTCATGTATCGCTCGATCTTACCTTAACAAGGGTAAACAATTATAGGTATGCCTTCTTTATTGATTCCAAAGCAGCCTTCGACTCAGTCGATCGGAAAGATTTGTTCTAAAAGCTAAGCTGCCTAGGATTATCATCCAAAATATACCCAGTCCTAAGGGGACTAGGTATACGAGAAGAATTTAACGGCAGTTTCAATAGACATCAGTTAAACAAGGTGGCCTCTTGAGCTCTCGTCTCTTCTCGCTCTTTCTGCATGATCTCACAAGTTACCTTCCCGGGGCATTTTTTTTGCTGGTACTACAATAAAAGTGCTTTTATATGCAGATGATATTGTTATGTTAGCAGAGACTCCAAATATGATGCAAATCATGATAAATAAATTGCAATTGTACTGATGCCAATTATGGAGTCTTACTGTTAACATTAGCAAATCGAAAATAATGATATTTCGAAATGACACAGGACGATGCGCTAGAGAAGAGATATGGAAATTCATGGATGTGGATATCGAGGTAGTTAAAGAGTATTAATACTTAGGTGTTACCATTACGTCGTCACTATCGTTCAAAAAACACTTGCAGGAGAAGCTGGTAAAGCAAAAATGGCAATTAACTGCAACTGGAAAGGTATGCTCATGGATTTTGTATGTATGTGGATTTTTGCAGTACGAAGAGGCTGAAAAACTTCTAAGATATTTAATCAAAAAGATGTTCTGGCTTCCTATGAATAAATAAATAAATTAAATTAATTTGGTGGTGCAACAGCTCAAAGTGAATCAGGACCTATAGTGACTTACAACTCTCAACCAATTCTGTGTGCGTGTTACGAGGAACGGAGGGGACCTACAATTTTCTGCCGATTCCAAACTGCTAATGAGCAGCACTTTCCATGACAAGAGATACTCTTGGAGAATTTGTCAATTTCTCGCAAGAGGCAGTACACGCCTGAAAAAAACTTATAGCAAAGTATTTACTGTTGGAAAGATCTCAATTTTTCGAAGAATGGTCGATCATTGGTCTGGAACACGGCATTCAATTGCTTGGTATGGACTCAGAGACCTAGGAGATTGTATTCCCAACATTATTGAGGATCAATGTGAATCCCGAGTACTATACCAGGAATTGAATTTTGATATGGGCTCAAACAATTATTTCAACGACCGGAATCCTATCAAGTTTATATCCCTTATCTGTAAGGCTAGAGCTGAGCTGCTTCACTTGAATTACCATCCACATGGCACAAACGAACAAACCCAATGTAACCTATGTAACCACCAGGCAATCGAAGACGCAATCCATTTCCTAGGAATTTGCCCAATCTTGCAATCGATTCGGCGTTTTTATTGGGGCAAAAATACTTTGAACATTGACGAAGTCAAAGATATCCTAAATGGGCAAAACTGGACAGTACTATACTCTGTCCAACAAAAATTGTCAGTACAGGGAAGATAGGACGTTTGTCTCTCATTCTGGTTGCATTGCCATTGCCATGCATAAGTGTGTCGTCGTTTAAAGCTCTCACAGGGATTCCGTAGTTTAAATTATAAATCGCCGCAAATGAAAGTAAAAAACGCGTAGGGCTACCGCGTCTGCCGATTCAAAACGACTGAAAACAATATTCAATTTACCTTTTCCCACAACGCCAAGCGGTAGGATAATAGGCGCGTTTTTTTTTAAGTTGAAAAGCAATACGACAACACTCAACATACTCATCTTCTTAAAATGTGTTCTCAAAAGCTTCAAATCCCAAAAGCTCCTTAATAAAAACCACTAAAAAAGCACCTTGCTTGCAATTGAGAATGATAATGGTAACTCTGTTTTGATGTAGATAAAGAGCGCACGATCGTATTGAGTGACACTTGACACTCTTGTCTTGATCTTGACGTTGACAGTATCTCATCAGCAGTGGGATACGACGGTCGTGTTGGGGTGTACAACTTTTTGCAAAGAATTACAACAACAATTCCTTAAGAAAAGTCAGTGGCTTGCTCTTTTTTTAGTGGCATTTTTCCTAACGCATTGTAGTGAGGGTGCATCAGGCGCCACTGCTTTAGAAAAAGCTCTCCCATAAGGCATGTACTGACAATTTTTGTTGGACAGAGTATGGCAAATTTCGTCTCCTCAGCACTAAGCTATAGAAAGCAAATAATCAACTAAGCATTTTAAAGAACCAACAAAATTAATAATACAGAATACACACTTACAAATTATATTCAAACACAAATCCAGTTACTTGAATACTTTCTGAGTTTAAAGAACACTTCTCTTACGGTAAAATATAATTCAAACACAACAACCATGAAGCTTATACAATTCCACTCCTCCAACAGGTCCCAAATGCTAGGACGTCCTCGGTTTTCTTGTCGGACTTCAGAGCAACAATTTTTCGTCAATGCTATACATCCGTGGAATCGCCTTCCAAGAAATTTATTATTTCATTTTTTGTTTATCTTCTGTTTGATCTAAAATTACTACTTACTTAACCGCTTCCCGGTCCATGAAGGGTCTCTGCCTGAGACACCATCCTCTGCGATCTCGAGCACGCTGCTTACAATTATCCAAGCAATTATCGACGCAAGCCAGAGAGATGGGTTTTCTTTCCTATCTTTCAGGAAATTTTTCGTTCAAGTAGATAACTGCAAGTCAAACATGAAGACCATCAGAGTTGGAGTCGCCCAAGGCTCAAAACTAGGCCCCTTCCTCTATAACTTGATGACTTCAGACCAACCTTCACCAATTGGATGCGAGAACCTTCTGTATGCTGATGACTCGCTCACCTACGCCACATCAATGTCACCTCAAATGGCTGTCCAAAAAGTAGAAATCCACATTAACAGACTCTTCCAATTCTACCAGAAATGGGGCATCCGAATCAATACTTCCAAATCGGAACTTGTCTGCTTCAGGAGACCTTCAACTGGTAGAGGCCTTCGCACCGCACCTAAAACTCCCTGACGGATCCTCCATAGTGGCAAAGCCAAACGTCAAGTACCTGGGAGTGCACTTCAATGAGTTGTTAAGGTTTAACCTGCACTCAAGAAATGTTCTGAAAAAGGCCAGCTGGGCCTTCAGCCGTTTGCACCCATTGCTGAAAAGAAGATCAGGTCTTAGCCAACCGACAAAGATATTAATCTACAAGCAGCTCCTGCGACCAGTGATCAGCTATTCCTTCCCAGTCTGGTTTTCCATCTCGAAGACAGCTATGAAGGAACTTCAACTATTCGAAAGGAAGATACTGAGGATCTGCACTGGACTCTACTTAGACCGTCAACGACAGAAGCACTACAGGAACGAGCATCTCTGCACAGAAGCGAATTTAATCCCACTGGACAAAATAATATCTAATTCATTCAACGAAGAAATTAATGAGGAACATCATCGACCACCCGAATCAGCTTATGAGAAGGATGACCACAGAACAACGACATCCCGAGCCGAGGTACCTCAGTGTGATGGAAACTCTGGATGACAACGTAATCATGGACAACGAGGAAGTAGTCTCGTTCTACGCTGACATTGGGTCAGCCTACGACCGCGGCTAAAACGCCATCCCTGCCCACAACCCACAAAAATCACCACTTACAAGTTACAACCAGGAATGAACACCCTGAGGACAATACAACCGACATTTTAAATTTAATTTTTTTTTTTCGTCATGCAAATTTTATATAAAAATAATTAAACTTAAGTCACTGTATATAGTTAGGCCCCCTATGAGCCAACAAATGTAAACTTCCACACATGTAGTATCTTATTAGTTGTAAGCCAAATTGTAAATAGTATGTTCAATAAAACAAAATTGAATTGAACCAGAGAGATGGGATTCGAAGTTTATCTTAGCTAGAGCATTGTTGTCCATTCGCTCAATGTGACCGACGTGTTCTGACTTGTGTGCTACATTCACATATTTATACAGCTGATAAACTTCGCAGTTATGTCTTCTCCTCCTTTCGCCTCTCTCGCACCCAGGACTAAATATCCATCGAAGAATTTTTGTTCGGGAAAGCCCAGTATCATATCTCCCTTTCTGCTCATAGTTCAACATTCGGCGCCGTAAGGTTGGGTTTTTTAGAACGTGCTAGGTTTGCTAGGGCAATTCTTCATCGTATCTTCACTAAGTTGTCGTTCGTAGAGAAAATATCAACTCAAAGGTAGATGAACTCCTCACCTACCTCGAAGTTTTTGCTATCGATAATGTTGTTTTGCCCTAATCGGTGGACAGATATTTGCTTGCTTGTTGATAGCATATATTTACTTGGTCTTATCCTCATTTATTTCAACACCAACAAGTCTCGCGTGTTATTCAACAGTCGTGAGGGACTCTATTACAAAACGTTGGGAACGTTCGTAATGTTGGTATTGACCGCATACCCCAGCTGTTGCACAGATTTGTTGAATATAGTGCTCTTCGTCTTAACGCCTAGTCTGCACATAGTCTGCTTTAGAACGAGATTGAAGAAATCACATTATGGCAAGTCTCCTTGCCGAAATCCTCTGCATTTGTGGAATAATTGAGAATATTTGAGCCCTAGTTGCACATTGCACAGCGTTTTTCTAATTTCAAGAAACACAATCGGATCAGTTTTTCCAGGATCACGAGTTCGGCCATCGACATTAAGAGCTCCTGATGATCAATGCTATCATATGCGGCTTTAAAGTCGATGGTGAGTCTTGACTTGAAATTCGTCAGTCATTTCCAGGATTTACCTCAATTCGAATATTACAGAACGGCTTAAAACGTTCACATAGCACGTAGGATAGGATCTTATATGCGACATTTAGTTAGGATATGCCTTGATACTTCTAGCAAGCTATCCTTCAAGCAATTCTGCCGTAATACTCGTCCAAATATATGTGTAGAAACAAAAGTACTGCACTACGTTAAAAAATTAAAGGAAACGACAACTTTCTTCTCTTAAATCAGATTGTAGACGGACATTTATTTTGCTTAATTATAACATTAAAGCATAATGGATGAGCTGCTATGTGTTGTGATTAAATCATGGGAGCTGCCAAGTCAGTATGCAGTCCACAAAAGAATCGTATTTCGTCTAGTGAACTAATTGAATCAAACGTTCCTATAGCAGCTCCCGTTAAAAAATAATACAAATATGAATTTACTATCTTTACGAGGTTGAACAATATGAATGCAAAACAGCTTATCCTTGAGCCTAGCTTTGGACGTACTGTCAAATATAGAGGGTTTTTTCTTTAGCCGAACTACTAGAATGTTGAATACTTCCATATTTGATGTACAAACTTTCAAAGCCATGGCGTCTCCTATTTAATCCTTTCCACTTTTTCTACGCACTCGCACTGTGTTACTGTGTTACATCATAACATAATAAGCGTAGTCATAATCCTTTGAGTATGCCCAAATTATAAAAAAAGACATAGGATCACGTTTTTTCATATTTCCCTGTGCAGTTTATACCGTTCATGATCTTATGAGTCCCGGCCTGTACCATTTCTTAGCCCATAATACTCACTAAATACATGACGTTTCTTCCATTTTATCGAAAGGAGATTCTCCACGAATTTATTTGTGTGCGACTTGAAAAGTTTTTTTCAAGATAAATTCCCATTTAATTTATACAAGCACGAATGACTCTTCTAATTGCCCCTGGGTCTCACGTAACAACTAATTAAAATAAGCTTCTAAGCTTCTTTAGTTACGTAAATCTGTGTTTTTAAATGGACTTGGGTATGCACTAAGACTTCATGGGAAATTAGTGACACTGTTAATATGTAGATCTTGCACCCAGTAGATAGTATTAGGGAATTGACAATCTGCAAGTCTTGTCAACTACATTGTTGCATTTGTTTTACCCGATATGAAATATTTGCCTTGGAGCAACGTACAATCGATTTGTTACGGAAAGCATTAAATACAGTGTAGCTCTTAGTCAACTGTAGTCAATTTAATGTTCCTATTGGCCAGGTGAATCTTAATTAAGGACTTAATTTGCTCTTTCTCTTGGGCTCTGACATAAAAATAAACAAGAAAAGCAATCAATGACAGAGGATAGATTTTGTGTCACAAACTGTTAAACAAGCAAGCCAACTTGTAGGCAATAATTTCGTTTCATGTCAAACAAATTTATAATGAGAAACTCTTTTGAAGTCAGTCGGTGTAATCATTCTGCAATCACTGTGTTTATAACCTGGTTTTGAAATAGAAAAGATAAATTGTACTGAAAAAGGGTTTCCAATAAGCGGGATGATTTGATGTTGAACTGAAATAAAACAATTTATGTGTGAGGAATAAACGAAATTGTTTTTTATTTGAAAGTCCCATTTATGCCATTTTGTTTGGAATATGATAAATGGGTAGTACCGTTCTGCTGAAACAACATACATAACATTCACGTATCACGTCCATATTGTTCAATTCGGCCAAAAGAAATTTATAATCATTGATCTGTAACACTCGCCATTCTCGGTAATGGTCTTACCAACGTCTCTAATACTAATGGTCCCCCCATATACCCGTAAAGCGAAATATTATTTATCTCGTAAATGGCTCTAACGAATTTAATACAAAAAATTAGATGTGATATTATGGACATGGACTACATTTTGATCAAAACAAATTTTGGAGCAAAATGTTACTAACGGTATCTGTCATAGGACCGCGTTTTTTTCATTTTCGACATTCTCATTAACGGCTCTAACGATTTTAACCAAACATTTTCAGCAGGAGCCCCCATAAGTTTAAAATGTAATATTGTAAATAAAAATATTCGAAAAAATATTTGTTGGGTTTTAAAAAAAAAAATTCCAAGTTATTTTTTTGAAAAATTAATGGCGCAGAATTTTAAACAGCTTATTAATAAGGTATTAGTATGCTAAAAAAAAAAAGAGGCTGGGTGCGACCCACACTGATAACTTCCCATTTGTGGTCTTGAAAACTTTATATTTAGATAAAACATATTGTAACGTTTTCTTCAATTTTACCATAGCTATTAATGGAATTTGAATATGTGGGACTTGGGTACAACTGAACAACCTTATTCATATACGTATGTACAGTACATACATTCTTCTAAAAAATAAGTTGATAGTAAAATTATAAAATTATGTATTATAGAAATTATTATATAGAAATTACTTTATTATTTCGGTTCCAAACATTTTAATTGAAAAAAATTTAAAAACGAAATATTCAAATATAAAAGATATGGTTTGGTTATTGATGGAGGGCACTTACAAAATATATCCGCTCTAAAACTAGATACTTATATGTCAAATATAAACCATTTGTTAGAAATTGTATTATGTATAAAATTAAATAATGGCAAAGTCAATATCATTGCTCGTTCTCAAGATATTCTAGTCGAAAAACAAATATTACCACTTTTTAGTAAATTTTTTTATATTTTTGTTAAAACTGTTAATTCGATACTTGTCAAAATTTAACCATATGTTAATAATTGTATTATGTCGATACCTTCCCGTAAGAATGTACTAAGCGACACTTTTTTCAAAAAATGACTTTTTGATAAGGAAATATACTATATGTTAAGGGCCACGTTTTGGCCTATTATGCATGAAAAGGAAACTAGAGTACAAATAAAAAAATTTATCAACTGCCATGTGTTCTCATTAAAATAATGTTGCCCCCTGAAATTTATATTATCCGCCAAAAAAATTATGCTAAGCGACATTAATAAAGATCTCATTGTCATGAGCAACAAAAAATTTTGTTAGATGTCACTTAGTTTAACCAAAATTGTCTCTTAGCACACTTTGATTCAACTAGAACTTTATTCGTTTTTTTCGTTTAATAAACAATTTTAGAAATGTCGCTTAGTATACATTCTTACGGGAAGGTATCGATGTATAAAACAACATACTTTAGAAGGCACTATCGGTGTTCATTCCCAAGAAATTCGACTTGAAATACAATTTTAACTAGTTTTCACTAGAATTTTTAATATTTATTTATTTTTTATTTAAAAAAAACTATTTATTCAATATTTGTCAACATTTCACTAATCGTACAAAATTATACTATGTATAAAATAAACTAAATTAGAAGTCAATATCACTACTAGTTCTCGAGAAATTTGATTCGAAAAACAATTTTTACCAATTTTCAATAGAATTTTATATAGTTTTTTATTTTTTGTAAAAAAACTGTAAACTGATTTTTTTTGAAATTTTCACCAGTTGTCAAACACATTATTTTTCGTAAAATAAAATTCTTTTGAGTTTCAAATTGTTTTCCGTTCTTATGAAATTTTTTTTCAGTTTTTATTTAAAACAATAACGGTATGTTCATGTTTTTCCAAATTCATACCAAATCTGTATGACCTTATAATGAGTACATTAAATTTTATTTGAAATCAATAGCATTATTTTTTCGTGAGATATTCGAAACTAACCAAAATTTTTACTTTTTTTTAAACCGTTACAGTGAAAAAACTACTGACCGAAGTTTAATAAACGCCCTTTCAGCCTCTTTCGAAGTTATTATCTATTAAAAAAAATTTATTTGAAGTCGATATCTTACACACACACACACAAACATCTCTCTAAAAATGATTGATATAGCCTCTAGGGACCTTGAAACGTCGAGAAATGTCAAAAATTCCAATTTGACAAATCGGACCGATTACAATAACTCCCTATGGGAAGTTAATAAAATAGGTATTCGATGATTTTAACTTTAATAAAGGGGATTAAAATTTGCAAATTCGTTGTTTTAATCTAGTATCATACTAAAACAGCCTTAGCATCGTACTAATTCAATTAAAATTTTGCGCCATTATCTCTAAAACGTGTGAACGATTTTTTTTTTTGAAATTATTTCCTAAAATCTTTACTACTAAATACTTAAAATTGGCATCCCAAATTTTGTTCTTGAAAATTTTTAAAGAAATTTGTTATATAAAAAATTACTTTAACAATAAAACGATTTTTAAACTTTGTTTGCGTAAATTCATACTTTTGTGGAAATCAGACCGCAATTCCATGCATCGACCATTTTTATCTCATTTAATCCATGTTTTATATTTATAAAATGTATTTTAAATTCCAAAGTACTTTTACATAAGAGCAAGTTCGTGCGATTCAGTCGTGAATTTTATTTTTTTTTTATAAAAGCACTGCGACCTTTGGTTCTATTGTGCACCCTTTAGGACTGAGTAAGATCGCTCATATTGCAGCTCTTCCTCCAGACTGGCTTCCTTGAGAAACTTATGTCGAGTATGTGGAGTATTTTCAGAGATTGTAGTTCATTCTCTTCCATCTGGAGACGTCCTAGATACTTATACCTTTGATGCACGAGTCTATAACTTCTACCTAATATACAGTAGAGGAAATTCCCATAAAAACACTGTAACTTTCCATACCTAACTCATTGCACCGACTGCAAACTTGGCAGCACTTTTTATTTTTGGATCCAAAATTATCTGTCAAACCAATATGAAGGCAACCGTTATTTTTTCAACCTTTTTTTTATTACCTTGGAACATTATTCGTCTTTGTTTGTGAAATAAAATCCAAAAAGTTAAATTTAAAGGCGGAAATTCGTATAAAAACAGTCTAATTAAAAGTGGTTATTTCATAAAGTTGTTTGAATTTTTGATTGAAAATGGTAGGAAATCATTTTGTGTGCCTTTAAATTTGTTTAAGCAGAATTGTTTTTACAGAATCTCATCATGCCGCGTGGAAGAATTTTAAGTGCGGAGGAAAGGTCAAAAATCACTGCATGCAAAGATTGTAGCCTTTCTGATCATGAAATTTCTAGAAAAATAGGGAGATCCAATACAGTTATTGATAACTTCTTAAGGTTAGGTAAAAGTTATGGAAAAATTGCCAACCACGCGCAAAATAAAAAGCTTACAACACGTCAAGTTCGAATGATATCGCGTGAAGCCATTAGAAACAAGCTGTTTGCTTCACAAATTAAGGCGAAACTTGACTTGCCTGTTTCAACCCGACGCGTTAGACAAATTTTAAAAGCCAACTCCAACCTTGTTTACAAAAAAAGATCCAAGAAGCCACCTTTAGATGCAGCCCATAAGTAAGCAAGGGTGCATTTTGCTAAGAGTCAAATAAGCTGGACCGAATAGTGGAGAAAAGTTGTGGTTAGCGATGAAAAAACAATCAATTTGGATGGTCCAGATGGATTTCAGTCATATTGGCATGGCAAACGTCTTAAATAGAAGTGAGAATGAGTCGAAACTTCGGTGGCAGTAGCGTAATGATTTGGGCAGCTTTTTCTGCAAATGGAAAGACGGAATTTGCATTTGTGCCTGGAAGGATGAACTCAGAAAGTTATGCTGAGTTGTTAGAAGAAGTCATGGTTGAGAGAGCTGAAGTGTTATTCGGAACTGACTTCATATTCCAGCAGGATAACGCTCCTATCCACGGTTCTCGAAGGATGAGAGACTGGTTTGAGGAGAAACAAATAACATTGCTCGATTGGCCGTCTCGAAGTCCCTATTTAAATCCCATAGAAAATCTCTGGGGAATACTAGCCAGGCGTGTTTATGCCAACTGGCGCCAATTTAACAACGTTCAAGAGCTTCCAGGCGCAATAATTGAACAATGGGGTGCGTTTACAACTGCGGAACTGGAAAAGCTTATGGAATCAATGCCGAGGCGAATTATATCGGTCGTAAGAGCAACTGGTGGCTCTACAAAATATTGATTTAATTAATTACAAATTTCTGATCACTAATTCACAGTTATTTTTAATAAAAACGTAGGTGTTTTTATGGGAATTTCCCGCTTTTTTTTTGTTAATTTTTGTTTTTTGTTAATAATTTTTATTTAATTTTGTTAAAAGTGAATAAATTTTTATTTTTCTCAACAACTTTGAGTACATTTTCTTATTTCATAAAAATGTATGGCTAAGTTGCATGCAGCAAACAAAAAATGCGTAAAAAGCATGTGTTTTTATGGTAATTTCCTTAACTGTATGTTTTGGTCTTTCCTCGTAAGCATTACGGAACCAGGCCAAAAATACTGAGGTGTCTTGTCAGTTTGCAGTGACCGGCGAGGAAACTTAAAATTATTCTAAGGGTGTTCCTACTTAATCCGATACACTATGTTAAACGTTCTTTGTGGTAGCTCCCACGACCACTACCCATGTTTTTGTTTATTATCGTCTCTTTTTCTGTTTTAATTTTATTTTGAATCACGTTTTCCGGTACTTCAATAAAGTGTGACATTATTATACTTGCCGAATTCGTTTAACCTGCACCACACACCTTACCATTCCATAGCAGTTTAGAACTAATGACAACAATTTAACGCTTTGAGTGCTACTTGGGTCTCCGACATGATGGCCATGTTTTGGTTGGGGTAATTTACTTCAACATTTTGTTCGACACATTTTCCTATGGCATTTATGGTCTGGAAAATGCGTACGAAAGTTTGGATCTGGGTGCAAATATTCCGGCACCTGTCTCTAGCGACGTTCTCGACCCATCAGTTTACCATTTTATAGCATTGAGAGAGTAGTTCATTGTTTCGACTACCCTCTCTTTCTTGATACTTAATTCCTTTCTGAAGTTTTTCTCCAAGTTATATATTTTAATCAGGCCATCTCTTGGAATAAACCAGAAACTGAAGACTTTTGTATGGAGTCTCTTTTTCTAGTTCCTTTACCAAAAACTATGGCCGCTTTTGTGTAATGAATTTTGTAAACAATGAAACTTGAAGTAATTGAATCATTTGGTATTAGAATGTTTGTGGTGAAAACATGTTGTTTTCAAGTGCAGGGCAAATAAAATTCCTAATATGTGCGGTTATTATTTTCAAAGCTTCAATTACTACACACTTGTTTTCTATAGCTGTAGCTAGTAGTACTTTTTTAATTTAATTAAATTGCTAATTTATTTGCAATTTGGTTTTAATCATCAATTACTTTGAATTTATGAAGTGCTGATATCATTATAGTTTTTGATGTCAGTTAATTCAAGCAGATCAACAAAAAATTAATAAAATAATATTAAATATTACCGAATAACAATATTTAAATAATTAAATAATTATTACATAATCTTTTAAATTTTACTTTTAATTAAAAAGTAGTGGGTTTATTGGTAGTTGAGGACTAAACGAAGCATTCTGGTAATTGGGTTGTAGTGGCCGTAATTGGTGCATTGAGTAGGAATACATCCTTCGCATGGGGCGCCTCTAAGGCGCATTGGCCAGATTTGTTTTACCTTCAGACAGGTGGTTAAATTATTCCATCTTATGTTTGTCCTCTTTATAGCATCTAAATTAAGTTCACGTGTAGCGATGGGTAGATGTACCAATATAGTCTTATTAGGTAATATAAGTATAATATTCTTCCATTTTTGTCGAGTTCATCAGCCTAAGAGTTGGTATTAATGAAGATCAATTCATAAAAGGCTTGGGAATCGATTGACGAAGAGTATGTTGGTACCATCACGGTTATTAAACGCCTTGTAGATTGATTGACTGCGCAATTGATCTTTGGAGGGGTGCTATATACGGCGATCTGACCAAGGGCAATTACGTTAAGTGAAAAGGAGAACATTTTGCCACACAGCTTCAATTCTGGGTGGATTGAAAAGGAAGTCGAATCTGGCTGGCACATTCGAGAATGGGACTGACATATGTTGTGCAGGGCGACTTGTTAACGTTGACTCTTAACTAAAATTTATCGACGAAATTTCTGAGGCTATAGAAACATCTCCTCACCAATACTTGCGCTTCTGCTTCGAATAGTAGCCTTATATCCGCTTTCTTTAGCACGGATGCTCGTGTGCCCCAAGGTTGCCCCTTAAGCCCTGGTTCGCTCTGTTCATCGATGATGTTTCCTATGAATTTCCTGGTGGAAATAAGTATGGTGGTCTGCTAATTAAGGTTCTTCTTTATGCTGACGATTTTGTTGTTTTGACAGATAACCCCACCACCCTCCAGCTACAAATTAATAGATTGAAAAGTTTTTGTGAAAAATATACCTGGAAATTAACACTTTGTTTAACATGATATTTGATAACTTGATAATTTGTACTGTACCCTAGTCGGAAACCATATTGTTGTTTTAGCAATACTTGCAAATCTGATATATGATATTTTTAATTTTATTTAGTTATTTTTTTCAAAAATTTTACCTACCAACGTTATTGAAGAGACTAATTGAACGAAAGCTAAAAGGGTCTGTCTTAGGTTTTTCAGCTTTAGGTATGGTAATTACTTTAGAATTGTTTCCACTGACTTGGAAAGTTGTTTAAAGTTATCAGGGATTAAATAAAAAGTAAAAAGAACCAACCCTTTTCTTGGGAGTTCCTTAAGATAATTGTTTCTAATTTTGTCAACTCCAACAGCCTTATAAGTTTTACTCATTTGTATTATATTCCGGACTCTAGTTGGTGTTCTAAGAGACTTATTTTCAGGATACAATTCTGTTAATTGTATTTGATTTGTAAAATCTTTAACTAAGGAAATTGTAATATCATCACGTATGCGACCAGAAATTGTGTTATTTTTATGAAAGGAAGATGCAAGTTAGTTCAACTTTTAATCTTGGTTGTAAGCTTTTACATCACCATTGTAAAAGGCTGGAATATTATTTTGGTACCAACATTATTTACTTTTCAAAAGGGCTTGTACCTCTTTTCAAAACTATATCGCTATTATACAGGGTGAACATTAATTCGTGCGTAATATTTTAGGGCGTGATTCTTGGGTATATTCTAAGAAAAAAATTGGAAGGATGCACTTCGCCATTTATCAATGTTAAAATTTAAATCAACTAACATTGTAGACCTTCGCTCAGATTTTAGGGAGCTAAGATACTCTTCCTCCAAAAACATCTTTTTTTCGTTTAAAAGACATATTCAATGCTGGGCTCTCAGCCATTCTCGTATTTGTACTCTTAACCATTTTTATGGACGATGACATTATCAACGTTGATGTTATTGAAAGGTCAAGGACATCTGTCTCGAATCTTGTGTTATGTGGCGCGCCAGTCATATACTTTTGTATTAGGTGGACCACCTGTGATATATGGCGTCGCACAGTGCGGCCGATGGCCCCTTTTTGCGGCCAAAAGTCGAAAAACGTAGAGAATGATGCACAAATTGGTATATAAGGGTTTTTGGGGTCGCTGATTACGAATCTGTTATCAGAATCAGCAAATTCAAAATGGCCGACTTAATATGGCGTCATGTCATACGAAAAAACTTAAAAATGAAACTTTGATAGTTGGTTAAAAAATTTTGTTTTGATATTATTAGGGCATGTACTTGAAAATTTATTAACAATGAACAAATTCAAAATGGTGGAATGCTATATGGCAATATTATATAACAAAAAAAAAAAATGGAAACATTTTTTTTATAATTTTTATTGAAATCGAACACAGTAATTTATAAATCATAAATTTAGAAATACAAAATGCAATATGAGCAAACAATAGGTATATAAGTTAATCCGATATTTACATGAAAAATGTTTCATTGACAATCTCGTAACAGTCACAATCATCTACATCTGTATCTGTTTCAGAAGCGGAAGAGCTGTCAAAAGATTGTTGTTCATCTTCTGTTCGATTATTTATAGGTGGAGGTGCTAACAAATTGATACAGTCCTTACACAAAGATTTAAGTGGTTTTAGAGGTAATTCCCGACAACTAGATATGAATGGATCGGATGCGATTAGGAATCTTTTAAAAACATCCTCCATTGTCTTTTGACGATAATGGTTTCTTGCGAAATTAGCTTGATAGATTTAAAAAAAATTATTACATGCTTCTTGTGCATCTTCCGACAATTGACAGATAGGTAACACTGAATATTTTATTATTTCGGGGCCTTGAATTAAAAGTTTGTGAACTAACGTGGGCATACAATACCAGGGATATTGTTGTAAGTTAAGGTACTAGTACGGTCTAGAACGCCAAACAACGCATGATTTTTTGGAATTTTTTCTCGGAAACTTTATTAGATAATAACATAAATTTTTTTTTAAATAATAAATACATGCGTCGAAAGTACAAGGAAATTTTTTTTTGTCTTAATTTTCTAATTGTGGCCGAATTATGGAGGGCGCCAACGTTGACTCTTCAAAAAACACATTGTCCCATTGCGGACAGTTAATCTCCGGATCTACTAAACCGATTTACAAAAAACTTGTTGCAACTTGATTGTTTTTATGTTTTCTAAGATAATTTACCACAATTTGACCAAAAAGTTATGAAGGAAAAAATTGGCGACCCAAAAATGGCCAAACAAATAAAAAAAAAATATTTTTTAATTTTTTCAAAGCTTGACATTTTTTGTTTTTTTTTTTTTTACTTTTAAAACAAATTTTGGTAAATTGTCTCGTATAAAACCTTTCTTAAAATAACCCAATTTGTTTTTTTTTTTGTTTCAGTCCAGCCAATCCTGAGATTAACTGGCCGCAATGGAACAATGTATTTTTTGATGAGTCGACGTTTGCGCCCTCTATAATTCGGCCAAAATTCAAAAATTTCAACAAATTTGTATTCTTGACGCATGTATTAATTATTTTAAAAAAAAGTATGTTATAATCTAATAAAGTTTCCGAGAAAAAAATTCCCAAAAATCGTGCGTTGTTTGGCGTTCTACACCGTACTAGTACCTTAATGCACAAAAAAACTGAACGGGCAGCTACGGGCAGCTGAATTTTATTTTATTTGGTACACAATACTTTTATTAACTATCTTAAATAGATTTGAGAACAAGAAACAGCAAGAAAAAAAAGTTTTCACTCAAACAAATATATTTTTATTTTTTGTTTAAGTAAATAAATAGTGTTGACATATCGCTGTCTAACAATGTACTATTTAGGAATTCGTGTTTTAATGGTAGTGTCCATTAGCATATCTTAACGACGCGTGACTACGTTAACTTAGCAGCCACATTCAGGCTAAGATTATGGGGGGGATTTACGGCAAGACATTCTACTACGAACATTTTTCGTCTCCTAGGGGTCTCCTTTAGACAGCCTGATGACAAAAAACCCCTAACTCAAAACTTTTATTTTGGACTTTTGGCCGCAAAAAGATGCCATCGGCCGCACTGTGCGTCGGACAAGGATAATCTGTCCATGTACTTATACAAGTTTAACGTCTGTTTTTATTACTTTTTCAAAAATGCTTTTAGAGCATTTTTCTGGCTGATCGCTCACGTTCACACTGTACTCTGCCAGCATTTCGGAGCTGCAATCGGATTGGAAAGGTTGAAAAGGAGAAAGGATAACGAATAGGTTGGTTGGACACATCTACACATCTATTTGATATGCTTGGTTAGCAACATTCAGCGCAAAATTTTGTGTGTTGATATTATTTCAAACATGAGCCCGATAAATACTCCAATCAACGCTTGAGGATATGTTTCTTTTTTTGCACTTGAGCCTAGAAATTGTATCTATTGAAAATGCATACTGGTAAATGATGAGAACTTAAGGCTGTGAGTAATGATGGGTTCCGTAAGATAATCAGATTTATTTATGAAGAATTTAATACTGATGGAGTCTTATGTCGGTTAGATGGAATAACAGGGCTTATTATTCTGCGGAGTCATAATATCTTGCAAAATTCGACCCATTGAATGAATAATGGTGGAAAATATATACGGCTGTGATTTAATGTTAATAATTTAGTGAGAGATTTATTCGAATGCTCTAATAATCTCGCATAATCCACATACACTGCACGAGCACGTATATAACCTGCTTCCAAATATAACCTTTGTGTACTCGTATATTCACATCATAATCTACTCTTGTGTTTTCCGTTTAAGATTCAGGTGGTATTTATAGCTTAATGGCAGAATATTACTTCGGCCAACAATAAATTGAATACGTCAATAAATCAACAACAGCCTTCTCCAAGTATACCTAACCTATACATAGCTTTAATTTTTGTTCTGAGAAAAAATCGTCTTTTTTTGACTTTTTAATATCAAGGATCAAAAATTTCATTCCTATTAAACATAAAAATTTTTTTTATAAAAAGCATCCCTATTTAATCCCTGTAAAATATTCTCTTGTTTTTAATCTCTTTTGCAGGACACCATAAGTGCCGTGAATATTGGCCACCCAGTGTTAAGCAATACGAAAAAGCCTACAACATTTTCTTGGATTTAATCCTCTTAATAATTCCAGTAGTCGTGCTAACGGCAACGTACTCCCTCATCTCAAGGACTCTTTGGCACGGGATGCGTGCTGAAAAAGTCGCAAAAAGCACACAATCCAGTAAGTAAGATTATTATTTAATTATAAAATTCTTCGGCATACTTTTCGCGTTGAATAAGTATCTATTAAATGGAAAAGTCACAAGGAGATATTATAACTCATGGAGAATGTAACCTCTTGGGCTTATTTATTTGGTCTTACAATGTCTACAAGATTTCATTGTTGCTAGCACCATCTTTAAAAGACAACCTTCAGTTTGATGTTGCAGACAGTATTTGATTTATATAATATTTTCGAGGAGACGGTGATAAATTTAATAGCTTCGATGGGTTCCTTTCCTTCACTTCATTGCGTAAAATATAATTAACGTAATTTGTGACAATACAACGTGTGACCTATAGTCTATAGAAAGAAAGGGTTTTGCAGATTCGAAGAAGAAGCGCATGTTTGTATCATCATAGCATATTAACTCGGAAGGATCTACGAAGGATGAACACAGCGAAAACCTTGATGTTTATACTCGTACCTCCATTATGAAATTCGTAGGAATTAAATAAATTTAAATTTCTAACAAGAATATTTCAAAAATATGAAGCGAATGTTCACAGAAGCATTTCTTAAATTGCTTTTCATTGGTATGGTTCAAAAAATTTTAGAATATTTTTTTTTAAGAATTCAAGGCTCTAGTTAGAAGTTTTGTGGAGCCCACTAAATATCTACTTCATCGATTTTTAGGGCTTCTTCTATGATGTTGAATAAGATTGAAAATAAACATTTTTACCAGGCTTTTAACTTCGTTCTTAAATTATCAAGGGCTTTTAACTTTTTGTCTTTTTTTAATATATCTATTTTTATGTGAACCGAAAAACCATCTAATTCGGCCCTGGCCTTGCAAAGTAATTATCTAATAAGCTTCGTTACTCGTAAAGTGGTGTGAATGAATCCTCTCGCATACATGAACTATGATCTTGAATTGTTTGATGTAAAGTTGGCTCCGTATCATGTTCAATCAGCTTGACTGGCATTCCATTGTCAGCTTCTCTATTCTAGGTTTGTTGTCGGTAGGGAAGTTGTTCCGATTATATTGGTTAAACCTTCGGGGGAGCTATGTAGAAATTCCAACAACAAGCAACATATCTCTGAAAAGAAAATTAGATCTGGAATGCATCGATTTTGACCTGTGGCTGAACTCGCAAATGATTTTGAAAACAGAGACATGTTGACGTCTTCAACTGTCTCATAGTTCAACAACAGTATCCAAAACTATTAAATTAGGTCGCTGGCTTGGAGACGCATACAATTTGATGTCTCAGGGGAATTTTCTGGCTATATGTTTGGATTTTAAACGCACAAGAAATTATAACCATTTCGAGTCTTTAAATTAAATTGTCGAAAAATAATTTGGACAGTAAGTAGTATATTGATTGGAATTCTGATGATTAATGATGATTAAGGAATCAAATATGCCAAAACCAAAAAATAGGCTTATCGATTTTAATGCTTAAGAAAAATTAAATAATATTTCCCCTTAAAGTTTGCATTTTGTAGCTTAGGATGAAATGGTATTAAGTCATCTATGTATACACTTTATCATACTAGCCAGCGTGTTGGCCACTGTATAACACGAATTTGCTACAAGTTACACAAGTCCGTTTAAGACCTAATTTTTTTCAAATGAAGAGATTAGGCCTTTCACCAACGTCAAAAAAATCATATCAGGACAAGAACAACCGTATTCTTTCCCCTTTCCTGTAAGTCCCAACAGGTATTTCGTTCGTAAGCAAATAGGACTAAAGATTTTAATAAAAATAAAAACAAAGATAAAAAGTGGGTTTTACAATTCTGTCTTTTAAAACCTACACAGCTGTTTGACATTCCCCCCATAAAGTTTCTTCTTATTTTCAAGCTCCAGGAAACAACCGTGTCCCGAATTTGATATTTTATACTTCTGAGGGAAAATATAAGTTTTGTCAAAAAAACTTGTTTGATAGATTTTTTTTTAATCGAGGACAGCGCAATCGAAGGAAGAAGAGGAAGAGCCCCTATACTCTGTCCAACAAAAATTGTCAGTACATGCCTTATGGGAGAGCTTTTTCTAAAGCAGTGGCGCCTGATGCACCCTCACTACAATGCGTTAGGAAAAATGCCACTAAAAAGAGAGCAAGCCACTGACTTTTCTTAAGGAATTGTTGTTGTAATTCTTTGCAAAAAGTTGTCAAGATCAAGACAAGAGTGTCAAGTGTCACTCAATACGATCGTGCGCTCTTTATCTACTCATACATCAAAACAGAGTCACCATTATCATTCTTAATTGCAAGCAAGGAGCTTTTTCAGTGGTTTTTATTAAGGAGCTTTTGGGATTTGAAGCTTTTGAGAACACATTTTAAGAAGATGAGTATGTTGAGTGTTGTCGTATTGCTTTTCAACTTAAAAAAAACGCGCCTATTATCTTACCGCTTGGCGTTGTGGGAAAAGGTAAATTGAATTTTGTTTTCAGTCGTTTTGAATCGGCAGACGGTAGCCCTACGCGTTTTTTACTTTCATTTGCGGCGATTTATAATTAAAACTACGGAATCAATGTGAGAGCTTTAAAAGACGACACACTTATGCATGGCAATGCAACCAGAATGAGAGACAAACCTCCTATCTTCCCTGTACTGACAATTTTTGTTGGACAGAGTATAGTTGTTGATACTTTCCAAAGGTAAACGTCAAAAAAGTTCTGTTTACTTGGTTTCTTGCATGAACTGTAATTGGTTTAGGCAGGGGCGTATTTACCCTAGGGCTAAAAGGGCTACAGCCCGGGGCGGCAAGGCTTCTAGGGGCGGCTTGCGCTTGGCCAATTTATAATGATTTTTTTGAAGCGATTGAACTTTCAAAACATTCAAGCAGAAGGGCGGATGCCGCCCATAACAATTATCCAATTTACAATATTTTTGAAGGATAAACAAAAATACAAAGATTAAAAAAATGCGATTTTTTGAGTTTTTCAAGCATGACAATTTTTTCAGTGCCGTGAGTGTCCGGCTGTAAGAGAGTTCACTGTAAAATGTCACTCACTTTTTTCACCATTTACTATTCTTACTTTTTATAAACGATTTTTTATAATAAAAATTCATAGTTAAAATATTTACAGACATGTACCTATTCTTTGGAACAAATTCCAATGAAACGAAAACACTATCTTAAAAAAAAAACACTTGTTGCTATGTAGCTCTACAAAAATGGGCTAGAACGGATCTTAATTTTTTGTTTCTAAGCCATCTACAAAAAGTCCCTTTTTATTAAAAAAAAATTATAAAAATCCATCAAGCCGGATACTAAATATAAGGTCACACACAAATTTTTATTCTTTATATACAGCAAATAATAGCCGTGTTTTTTGGAAAATTTATCCGTAGTACAGTAGTGTCTTGTGTTTAGTGTTTAACGTGGATACCTGACAATTAAGCCTTAACCCCACGAGTGGCCAACCACCATAGGAGTCAGATTTAGTCCGTAGTACAGTAGGATTTTATATGAATAACAAATACAACATCCGCAGTAGGATCACTGCCGGTACTCCAATAAACGTCAAATCTCTATCCGCAGCAGGATTTCACTTCTCCTTTTTTCGGCAGTGATCCTACGGCGGATGTTGTATTTGTTATTCATATAAAATCCTCCTGTACTACGGATAACTTTTCCAAAAAAACACGGCTAATGTCTCAATTTTTTTTAGTTTTGGCTAACTCGTGTCCCTATATACAAATACCCTTCCCTTCGTCAATAGTTTTGAACGACTTAAGAAACAATATAATGTTTGTTTTTTTTTTACAATAGTTTATAATGATGGATAAATAAAAATATAGGTATTATTTTAAAAACTATTGGCGCAACATTTTAGTCGAATTAGTACGATGTTAAAACTATTTTGGTATAATACTAGGTTAAAAAGACGATTTTGCTAATTTTAATCAAATTTAGCATCATGCTAACTCTAACATTTTACTAAAGTTAAAATCGTCGAATACCTATTTTATATTTTTAGTATCGTTCTCACTTGTCCCAATTGAAGTCCCTTGAGACAGAAATATTGTCTTAATTTTCGGGTTCTATACTCAAACAATTATATATTGTATCAAAAAAAATTCAATGTGTTGATACAGACGTTGAAACTGTGTCCAGGCTCTACGAGGCACTCATATCGTTTGTGAGAGAAAAACGAGAATGCTTTGATGTTTTAAAGAGATGGGAAAAAGCAAAACCTCTGAAAATTACAAAATGGACCAAAAAAGAATCATCAAGAGGAAAAAACGAGATGATGAGTGTCGCGAAGGGAGGTTCTTTTTTGTGGTCGTGAAAATTGTGCGCTGAAAAGAAGAAATTCATCCTATGAGACAAAAACAAATGGTTTTATTTTTTTATCTAAGCTTGATCACATGAGTGAAGAAGCAATTCGAAAAAATGCAACCACTCAAACCAAATTTTCAAGAAGAGTGTGTCTTACTTAAACATTTTCTGGAGCAAAACAACTCTGAAAATATGATTTTAAGGCAGCTTAACCTTCATATAAGAGAAAAATAATTGAAGGAAGCATTTTTATATGCCGATGCTGAGGTTGCTTTAAAAATATACTTGTGCACTGCAGTGTAGAGCTGTGTAAATCGTTCATTTCAAATGATCGAATCGAACTCGATCATTTTCATTTCACTCAAATGGTTTAATACTGTTCCGATTCGATTTTCATTTCGATTTCGATGATAAGATTAAGTCGAGGCTTTCACAAAATACTCTATATTGTAAGCCATAAATTACCAAATGACATCGAATGATGGTTATTATGTCCATTGATCAAAAAATTCAAGACAAAGAGATTTCATTTGTTGCTCATTAAAAGATCAATTTTAGGACTAATAGTTACTGAATGAATTGGTACTATCGAATAAATTAACTTTTAAATACTATCGCATATGTAAGTCGAAAGTTTTTATTCGATAAGTCTCATTACTAGTTCAATTCCCACAGTGTCTAAACATACCAGATCCTTGGCCCGTATCGTTTTGACAATCGCTCTCTCTATATTTTTTTTATTGATATGATGAGACAGCTATATTCAAAATGACAATCAAAAAATTGACAATCAAATATCACCTTACGCGATTTCACCCCTGAAACCTTAAATAACACCAAATCGAATCGAGTAAATCATGGTTAATCGAGTTAACTGATATTAAAGAATGAGACTCATTGAAATGATTGAGATTGAAATAGAAAATCGAGCAACGAGAATCATCTAACTGATTGAGATTGGGATCGATTAAAATGAAAATTTGTGATTTCGATCACCAATGCTTTTCGATGATCGGATCGAAAAAATCGAATTGATCCTGATTGACACAGCTCTACTGCAGTGTCGAATTGTAGTGCACAAAAGATCGTTTTCCGTATTGAAACGAATAAAAACGTATTTAAGGTCTCGCATTAGCGCCTTTATAGTTTAGCTTTATTAAATATAGAAGCTGAACTGACAAAAAATTTAGATAACGAATCTATTGTTAATGAATTTTGTAATGAATATACACACAAAAAAAAATTTGAAAAATTTTGTGTTTTTATTATTATTTTTTATTACTTTATTTTCATTGTTCTAAAGGGCGGCAAAATTTATCAGCCCGGGGCGCCAAATCTTTAAATACGCCTCTGGGTTTAGGTGTATTCAGAAGCAATTCATTAAGAAAATTGCTTTGGTAGGTACGATACTAGTCAGAAAATGGTTGAAATTAAGAATGAGTTAGTAAACTAAACAAAAGTTAGCAAATTGTTAAGTAGTTTAAAATTTTGCGCTATTGTCTTTTACAAAATTTTATAAAAATTTAATAATTTTACTTACAAAGATACAATAGTAACAATTCATAGAGAACAGTTAGAGACATTTAATATTCTGCCACTTTAAGCAAAAATGTATTTATTTATTAATTTATTTTGATTCAAGTGAATTTAGTATGTATATACTCGTAGTTTAACAAATGTATTTGTACTAAGAATGACACAAAATTATCCAATATTTGTATCATATAACTCGATAAATAAGTTACTTGTGTGTCACTTGCCCCTCTCGAAGGTGCTTTATAGAGTCCTTCAGATCGTAAAAATCAAGTAAAAGAAAACAAATTTCATCAAATTTCTACGTTTCGTTTTTGAGAAAGATACGATCTTCGAAAATAGTATTTTCAGAGGAAATATTTTTTTTTTTTTCGTATATCTTTCAAATGATAGTATTAAAAAACAGTTAATATTCATTATTATTAAAAAAAAATTAAAAAAAAACAGTGTTTTCGAAATATTGAGTTTTCAAAAACAAATGTTCAAAATTTGAATAGGCAATGTTATTCAAACTATAAGGGAGCGCATATCATCTATCAAACTCCGTTATAAAATTTTTAAGAAAATCGATAAGGGGACTATTAGATACTAACAATTTTTCGAAATATTTTTTTTTTTTTTGATTTTTTTCTTAAATTTGTGAAATAGTTTCTGAGAACAAAAATATTTTCTAAGATTTCGAAAAGAATTGTACATATGTCAGGTAGCGTTATTTTCGGTCTTAAAAGAAAAGAAGAAACGTAGATATATGGGGAAAATTTCTAAAATTCTATCTACCAAATTTAAAAAAAAATCGGCCTAGCCATTTTGGCTATAGCCAAACAGACAGGCACAATATCGTCTTCTTTATCTTCGTATTGTGAAGTCTGATCAAAATCTCAGTTTTCTAACGAATTTATAACTAGCCATTGTAGTCCCTACATACATTTTATCGCAAGTGAAAAATTATATGGCAGGCACTATTATTTCTTAACCCTTAAAAATTAATATAAGAAAACTTATGGGAAAAGTTAAACAAATATGAGGGTTATAAATCCCACATTTCATATACTCATCGTTCAATACTGAACATTTTTATCGAAATCTTGAATTCCATTTATTCACAAGCAATTAACTTGTTGGGACTAAGGAGAAAAGGAGAAAAAGTACCAGTCAACATGTTGGCTTGTATGAGAGAGTATTTATTTATCAATAAGACTTGTTGCACTTTAACCGACGAACGAACCGAATAATTAATCAATTTTATAAAAGTTAATAATTTAAAAACTCAAAAAGAAAACAACGATGACGAGCGCGAGATAGACCGGCACGACTTGAATATAATTTTGTAAATACGAACAACTGTCAAAGTCAAGCAAAATAGAGAGCGAGAACGAAGGTGAGCTTGAAGTTAAAGCGCAACAGGGAGATAGCACTTTGGATGCTACTCAAATGACTAGCTCAGATTTAGGGGTGGGTTTCACCAAATTAATTTAATTGATTTGATTATCGATTAATCGGTCAATTCCTGAAAGGAAGGTAAAATATATGATAACGAAGAATAGAATACGAGTACTTATCTTTTTTTCTTTTTATGTTCCAAAATCCTGTCAATTCCTTCCTTTTCTATATGTCCCTCTAGAAATCTTCCCTAATTATCCACTCTGAGTCCTTTCTTTCTTTTCTGATTTTCCTCTCCACCAAATTTGTTTTCACTAAAAATTTTCCTTTTATTTTCTAAAAACTTTTCTTAATTTCTTTTCTTATTCTTTTGCTTTTAGTTTTTTTTTTAAACTTCTGTTCTGAATTACAGCCAAAATTGAATTTGAATTTTATATCCTGGGCAAAACCTTCTCTTAAGATCACAGCCAGTGCTTTCAGCCAATCAGTGGCTGCGGTTTTCGGTTACGTAATCATTTAGCTACTCTCCGCCATCTTTGCTGTAGAGAGCGCCGACGTAGTTCAAAACCAGCGGTCCTGCTTACTCGCACTTTCTCTCTGCATAATCGTCATAAATCTGCCGATCGCTGGTGTCATTTCCAGGAGCGGCGAATATGATGAATGCATACAGCCATCAATACCCATTTTTTTTTAAGTTATTAAGAAAAGCTTTCAGAAATAAAAGAAAATCAATGTCGCGATAAAATTTCCCCTCGAACAGAACAAAATCAACCCATTATTGTGGAACATTATATAAGAAGGGATTGACAGGAATACCATTTCCGCGAAATTACTTTAGAGCGTTGGGCTTCTGTGCAGATTGGGGGGATTGGGGACTAGCGAGTAACGTTTTATCTTTTACAATATCATATACAAATATAAATCAGATACGTTGGGCACTCGGCCATTCTCGAAATGAGTAACTTCTAGCATTCGGGGACCGCCCGTACTTTTCGAAACCAGCTTGTCCATATTATCCATAATTAAATAGTGGAACATTCCTCCACATTTGAGTTCATAATGATGTTTATTTTGTTTCTCCAAGATACTGAGAGAGCGTACCGATGGCTGATGGTCCATGGCTGCCCCACTCTCTCTCACTAAAGTGAATGAAACACCTGTAGGAAGAAGAAACTGGTATGGAAGGAAGAGGGTTTTGGGGAATAGAAAGAATGATTTTTGTCGCGGTAAATTTTACCGTGACAGACTTATTTTTAGCTTTTGATTTCTTTGATTTCATTGATCATTAGAATTCCATACAATGCACCGCGTTGTGATACAATTGCGGAGAGATCAGGTAAAAATTCAATGAATTTTAAAATTGCAACACAAAACTGGACGATCCCTCTGAGGATCAATTAGTATGCATCTCCAAACCATCTAACTAACTTCATAGTTTTGGATCCTTTTGTCAAACTTTGAGGTGGTTTGATATTTCTACATATCTCTTGTTTTATAGCCAATTACGACCATTTACATCTTACGGAATAGTCTATTAATGCAAATTTTAGGTACCTGCAAACATATAGGTCCCTTTGAACTTGTTCATAGTATAACTCTTTCTCGTCTCCGAAGGACTAATCTGTAAGCGCATGAACGTTTATGAGGCTGCTGATAATCGCAGGTTTTCACAGTAAAAAATACAGGTGATAGGCACTAATACCACTCCCTTGTTACGAATAATTCCGAAGAATACACTCGTCGAATATCCGTCAACTTTAATAATAAATTTTATATATCTTCATTTTCTTAAACACATATTATGTACTTTACACCACATTAAATAGAATATCTAATAAATTAAAATTTTGTTTGACAACAGCAGACAATCTAATGGAGGTCTTTATCAACAAAAATGGTTCACCGAGCAATCGGAGCTTCATGTCATACCGGAATACATCTCGTGACAATCTTGCCAACTACACTCAATACACAAATAATTGCGTGCAAACTCCGACCGCCACATTCAAGGAATTCTCATATTCAACAAGAAGGAAACAAGGTCTTCGAAGGTACGTACAAAACCTGTATTTTTTAAAATTATTGAAGTAAAACTTCTTTTCCGGCGTTGGGGGTAAAAAAATTTCTATGCAGCTGTCAGTGACATGTCAAACCGTCACGCCATCCGTCAAAGACAGCGACATGTTTTTAGCATGTGCAAAGTAAAACATGAAGTTGGATACGATTTAGAATTTACATATTTCAAATGGCTGCATTCAAAGATAAACATAAAACTATGGGTTCAGACGCGCAATGGCTATGCAACCGAATAATTATTGACAAGCATATTGCAATCCAAATAAATTTTACCAACACCTAACCCTCGCATACAAAGTACTGGCCAAAAAGTTGGGTATATCCACTACCATTTGTATTCTTGCTGTCATAGACGGCATGCCATATGACCATCAGGTTGCCTGAAAGTTTTGAAATTATACTTTTTAATAATATTTATTCGCTTAATCGCACACGCCACCGACATTTGTTTTGGTATTTATAAATTTGAACGTCACCCGACTAATCAATCAAATACTTTAATAATTAATTTTACAAGAGTGCCGCTGTCAGTGTACTTGCTTTCCAAGTTGCCTGGATACTGAATTAATGCCAGATGACTACTAAGTTGCTCGGGTTTGTACGGGTTAATAAAGAAATGCTTGTGTACATTACAAGATTACAACATGCTTGCCAATACTTGCACGTGCAGCCCTAGGGTAATACAAACAAAGCGAGGCAACTTGCTTGTCAAGTGGCATGGGAGTTTTGTACTTTTCTTCTCGATTTCATTTAAGGCTAGGCGCGCACATTCAATTTTTTGAATGCAGCTGTCAGTGACATGTCAAACCGTCACGTTATCAGTCAAAGACAGCGACATGTTTTAAAAATACAAAATGTTTGTGAATTATGTGGTCGACCAGTTTAACAAGCAGAAATCACTATCCTTTAAAAACAAAAAAAAACAAACAAACATATCTTTTTGATGTTTTTTTGAAGTAAAACTTCTTTTCCGGCGTTGGGGGTAAAAAAATTTCTATGCAGCTGTCAGTAACATGTCAAAACGTCACGTTATCCGTCAAAGACAGCGACATGTTTTTAGAATACAAAATGTTTGTTCGTAGGTTATAATCTTACAGAAGCTTTGCTTGAGGAAAAAGAAGTTTAACTTCAACCGCGCGTACGTCAGTACACACAATCTTTTTTTAAATTTGAAGCTTAACTGCCGCTTACATAAATTAAAATTTAAAATTTTGTCTTTTTTTTTCCAGAACAAATATAGAAAAGAGCCTGCAGAACAAGAAACGAGTGATAAAAATGTTATTTATGGTTGTGTTAGAATTCTTCATCTGCTGGACTCCGCTTTATACTATCAATACGATCTCAATGTTCAGCCCATCTTTAGTGTATCAAAACCTAGGATATTCCGGAGTAATTTTCTTTCAGCTCTTAGCCTACTCGTCCAGCTGTTGCAATCCGATAACTTACTGTTTCATGAATCGTGGCTTTCGAAAAGCATTTCTTAATTTATTTCGTTGCTTCAAAAGATTTCGTTCCCCCAAACGAAAAATCAGCATTGGAGATGTTGCCACTCAGGACACTGACTTGGAAATAAGTAAATTTCAATTCCAGCAAATATGCAACGATTCAACAGTGTCATATTGATTAAGGCCTAATAATTGCCAAATGGCTCAGAGCTCATATTTTTAAGAGACTGCATACAAAATTTGGAATCGAATTGAAAATGTTTAATTACTCGTATAAATAGATTTTTCTTGGAAACTTGTAGATTTTTTACTTAAGAATGTTGGATAAGAATGACGGGTCCATTTAAATTTCGCTACTTGAATTTATATATTTTTTCCATCCGCAGAGAAATTGTATTCTTTTGAACGAGATTTTGAAGTACCCTGTGGCGTAATAGCTAGTGCGTTGGACTTCCATGCCAAGATCTAGTGATCGACTTACTCACAGTTAGGGTGAAGTGAACATTTTTTTTATACAGGGTGCCGAGTAATTCGTGTGCCATACTTTGGGATGTGATTCTTGGTCATATTCTAAAAATATTGTTGTACTGTAAAGTCTGGTTTTCAACTTTGACATCATTTTTTGACGATTTACAAAAGGCTGACTTTGTTGTGTCCTGACCCATGTTAAGGTAAATTTCTCTGTCAGTACTAATGGTAGGGACCTCATTTTTTTATTAATAGAAATACTAACCTACGTTAAAATTGAGCTGATATGTTTTTAGAGTTGCCAGATATTCAATTTTAAATGGTGTTTAATTTTTCTTGCTCGAGCAAAATTTTGAGTTTGAGGTAAATTTTTTTTTTAAATTCGTAATAAACATTAATTTTTCTTATCTTAGCGTAATTAACAAAATAATAACGAGAAAAACTCATTAATTAGTGCCCCCAAAAACCCATACATTTTATAGTAGTTGGGAAAATCTAAAACAGGTAAAAAATTGAATTTTGGGCCCAACAAGGATGAATAAGAATAAAAAATAATGCGAATTATAAGGGAAATAGAAATAAGACACGGCAGTTCTCCGCTTTAGTTCAGCCGCTATCCCTGGAGATAAAAAAAAAATCTGAGACAACCACCTTCAGTCTCAACATTGTGCCACACATCTTTCCTATCCTTCTTTCTCTTCCGTAACTTCACGCCCGCGCTGTGTTGAAACATTTAAAAGGTAATCATAATCCCTTGAGCGCGAGTAAATTATAAAAAATAAAAAAAAAAAAACTGGTAAAAAATTGAATTTTGGGTTATTTACCTACTTTTACTGCACTGCTTGGCAATTGGAGTGGTTTTCCAAGAATTGATAGTTTTTAGTTAATTTTTAAGACTGAGCACTGATTAAAAGGGTTAAAAGTGTATGTACTTATGCCTACTTGATTTGCTGTCAAAATCCTAATTACCTTACCTTTTCTCAGGGAGAGTTGAATTTGGGGTATGAATGTTTATTGGGTAAATTAACTAACTAAGTGGTAAAACAGAATAGAAAAATAAATTCATTCATCAGATTATCAAGTTAAGTCACGATTACAGTTGGATAAATGCCTTCATTTACGAGAGAAGAATACGAAGACAATTTATTCGTTTATGAGTTGTGCAATGGAAATTCAAGAAGAGCACAACGAATATACCAGGAACTCTATCCTAAGAGACGACTTCCTTCTCGAAATGTTTTTGGAAATACGTTTCGAAGGCTTCGAGAAACTGGATCAGTTTCAACTCTCAAGACCTAACGCGGGACCTGCAAGCACAAGAAGAGTTTCGGTCGATGAAAGAATACTGGCAGCTGTTGAAATCGATCCTTCCATATCAGAATAAGACGCTTGGCTCTATAGTTTAATAATTCCAAACACAGAATTTTCAGTATACTGCATGGAGAAAATATGTATCCATATAACCATACACCTGTGCAAGAACTGCTTTTTTTTATAATCTACACGCGCTCAAGGGATTATGATTACCTTTTTAAATGTTTGAACACAGTGCGGGCGTGAAGTTAAGGAAGAGAAAGAAGAATAGGAAAGATGTGTGGCACGATGTTCTGAGACTGAAGGTTGTTGTCTCAGATATTTTATCTCCAGGGATGGCGGCTGAACTAAAGCGGAGAATACCGTGTCTTATTTCTATGTCGCTTATAATTCACATGCTTCCCGATGATTTTGCAAAGAGACTCGAATTTTGTAACTGGTTGCTAGAGAGAAGCTTGGATGACAAACAGTTTATAAACAGAATTCTTTGGACAGACGAATTTCAATTCACAAGTAGAGATGGTATAAAGAATTTTCAAAATCGCCATACATTGCCTTCGAGCAATCTACATTCAAGACGGCAAAGATCATTTCAGCACAGATTCAGTGTCAATATGTGGGAAGTTGTGATTGGAAATAAATTAATCGGTCCTTTCAAATTACCACCCCGACTTAATTCTACTGACTATTTGGAGTATTTACAAAATAATTTACCAGACCTATTGGAGGAAGTTTTACTGTTCAACTAGCTTCATCATATTTCCAACAAGATGGTGCTCCACCTCACTATGGTCGTGAAGTTAAGGATTGGCCGGATGAAGAATGCGGTGATCGATGGATAGTCAGAAATGGACCAGTTCACTGGCCTGCAAGATCTGCCGATCTCACTGTACTGGATTTTTGTGTATGGGGACGAATGAAAGAAATTGTTTACTCATCTCATCTGAAATAACGACTTTAATTGAATTAGAACAACGTATTTCCGAAGGATCTCTAAAAGTAAGGCAAGAGTTATCGAGAATAAACATCCAAAATGAAATCCAAAAACGGGCTCTAGCATTTAATCAAAACGCAGGAGGGCACTTTGAGCACTTATTATGACTGTATTTGTGTGTACATAAAATAAAAATTAAAATTTAATTACACAAAATATTGTTTTATTCAAACCCTTTACACCTCAGAGCAAAAAATATTTTTTTTTTTAGCTGTTTTAGATTTTCGCAAGTATGATAAAATGTATGCGTTTTGGGTGAACCTAATACTGAGTATTTAATTTTTTATTGTTTTGTTCATTAGGTAAAAATAAGAAAACTTTATGTTTATTACGCAGTTTTTGGGAAAAATTGACCTAAAACTCCGGCAAGAAAAATTGAACACCATTTAAAATTGGATATCTGGCAACCCTAAAAACATATTAGCTCAATTGAAACCTAGTGTGAAAGAGTGGTATTTCTACTAAAAAAAAGGTCGAAAGTGAGGTCCCTACCATTAGTAATGACAGAGAAATTCACCTTAATATGGGTACACCAAAGTTAGTCTTTTTTTAAATCGTCAAAAAGTGATGTCAAAGTTGAAAATCAGACTTCACAATTGCCATTTTTGGAATCTAAATAACGGAGACAAAAATTGAGTTGATCAAAAACCTTTTAGAGGGTTCACAAGACACTTGAACATTTTTATATTTTTTACAAGTTTACCCATTGATATTCGGTTTTGAGAGTTTTGACTGTTAACGTAGGTCCTTAATTGTCAATTAATCAGTTAATAGTTGATAAATATGTATATGTAGTTTAATAAATTGACTTTAAACTTCGTAAATTTCAACATTTTTCAATTTTCAATTGATAATAATTGACAATTGTAATTAGGGTGATAAATAGAGAACAAAATACAATGCTCTCTAGTTACTAAATTACTTAAATAACGCTGGCTCACAGGAATTAATATTTCTATAATTTAAATTCTCTTCATTTGATGTCTTGAACTAGGAGAAACAGTTGCGTTTTGATTCAGCTGACAGTAAAAATAAATGTAACAATATAGATAAAATTCATTTAAATTTTCTTCGATTCAAAAAAGTCTACCACACGGCAAAAAGTAAATGATTTGAAGCTGGAACCAAAAAGGGTAAGAGTGGTGCTCTCCAACGTTTAAAGAATATAATGGAAGAATATTTCAATATCGTATTTGCACATAAAAATATAAATAAAAAGGAACCTACCGTTTTAGAGGTCTCATAATAAGTAGCTGCAAACGTGATTGATATATGGAATAAGGTTTCCCTATTTACTATTTCTTATTCTTCTAGTATGTGAAAAATTCGCCAATATTACGAAAAATGGAAAAAGCTACTTAAAAACTATAAAATAAATGAAAAACGAAATAAGCTTGAAGATTTTAATTGCAATTGCAACTATTTTTGAGCCAATCTAAGACACTTTTTGATATAATGCTCATGTCAGTGTGACTTATTTCAGCATTGTTCATTGTTTCTGATCAAAAAACGAAAGTTTCGATCAAACAGCAAGACTTTTGAATTGATCAAGGAACTTCGAGAAAGCTTTCAATCGGAAATATTGACTACCCGAGGACTTCAAAAAAGGTGAAAAAGAAAGCAGGATAGAGCAGAAGAAATTACCAAATATTGCTGCTTACACAAACTTGTTAGAAACTTACTGGTACTTCTTATTCTGAAGAAAGTGATAATGACATCGATTTCAAGATCTCTCCTGTTAAAAAAAGAAAATCTTAAGCCTAGCACAAACACAAATGCGACTTAAGCTACCTAGTTTGGGAATTGCGTGCAATCGAACAGGCGTATGAGATTGAAATACTGCTATAATCGTAAGTATTGTTTTAGAAGACGTTGACATAATATCCCAAGAAGATCAATCAAAGGTCATAGATCGTTCAAAAATAAAGCACCCACTGGTACGTTGCTTTAGGGCCTCTATTTTTATAGTAGAAAAGATCGTACCAAAACTATGTCAATGGAAGTCTAACAAAGTTATCAACAAATTTCAGTCGAAGTACATATTTCTCTTGTCTAAGAACCTGGTGTACCAGTGGCGAGGCGTCCGTATAACACGATTCCTATCATCTTTCCTTTTAGAAAATCCACAAATACCACAATCTACCAAATAAACATCGACAGGTGTTCACTATATGGGGCATCTTTCCCCTATCGATGGGAAATCTAAAAGTGTTTGCGAGTCCATATTCAGTTTTTTTTTTTAAGCCAACGCCAATATTGCTGTTGGCTGTAACGGAACTTTTGCAAATACTGGCTCAAAGGGAGCAAATCGTTTTTATTGAAATTTTTACCTGCTTCATTAACGAGATGCCACTTCGACATCTTCTACAAAGTTTGAAAGGTCATACAACAGGCTTATATGACATCTCTGGACCTTTTGGCAAAAAGTTGGAATGTTGTGAAAAAACGAATCTTGAAAATTCTTCCAGTACCAGAAATAATTGATATTTTACCAGAAATTGACAACATAAACGACTTAAGATGTGACCAAAAATACCTGAATAATATATGTCCTGTCATAACGACGGGAAACTACCTAGTATTTTTACTGTTACGAATTCCTGGAAATCTATCATATGCTCGTTAGCTGACTGCTACAAACAGGGTTATGAGGCTTTATATAGGTACTAAAAATTCATCGAAGAATTTTGATTAATGTTATTGGTCGTGTATATCCTCCAGTACGGTTTTCTATCAAGAGTAATAATTCTTGCAAAGATGGTACGCCACACTAATGGAAAATGATATCATTATCTCCACTCAAGAAAATCGATTCATGACCTAGCACTGAGAAGAATGATCAAAGCGCAAGCAGACAACAATCAGCTTAACATTCGGAAGTTTTTAGTTTTTAGAAATTTCAAGTTTTGTAAGTAGCGGAGAATTTGAAAGTGTAACTTACCCTCGATTCCCATGTCATACACAAACCGTGGGTTTATCAGAGATTAGCCAGAATCGCCTCTAGGAAAGTAATGCCTGAACTTAGCACTTAAAAAAGTTTCGTTTCGAATGGTTATGTTGGGCAGAACTCAAAAGCAGCTACATCCACTTGTGAGGTCTTTGTGATTTTGTTAAAAAAAAATCAGCGAAAAATTGCGAAATCATAATTATTCTCTTTATATTTTCAATTAACACACAAATAAATTTTCAAGAGCATTGTGAACCATCAATATATTTTTTGATTGAGCTGAAATTTGGTTTTCATTTTTTGTATGTCTTATGGTACAAATCTCCTTTATGTATAAGAAAAAATAAAAAAGTTAAATTTCACTTCACCCTACTTTCGGTGCCACCCAAAAATTAAAATTTCCACTTTCGGTGGTATTGCTACTGCCCCTTGCTATGGAGTGATAATTCTTCACAAGAGTATCTCTTGTTATGAAAAAGTGAATCTCATATTTGCTGCTTTGATTCGGCAGAAATTTGTAGGTTCTCTCTATTCCTGCCGATAAAACACACAAGCGCCACTTCATTAATTTATTTTAAAATCTGTACGAAAGTCTTAAAAACCCTATAGCCAAATATTTCTAATGGACTCTCAGTATTTTTATGGAATAGTTCCAAATCAGCTTTCCCTTTTTTATATACAGCTCAATTGTTTTTGAAGCGAATTTATATCTTATAGGATCTGGTGGTAAATATTTAAATGTTAAAACTTGATTCCAATACCTCTCAAAAAGAAAACAATGTACTGTCAAACTTTACAAATTTAGAACAAACAAATAATAATAAATAAAATGGCTCCCAAAATTATCAAATCCTACAAAAAAAAAATTGTTTCATCTTAACGAATAAAAATACATAAAATCTTTATTTCCTACCTTTAACTTTTTATAAATGTTAATTATTACGTGTATTACTATATAAGAAACAAAATGGTGATAACGACTTTAAGAGACGAAAAAGTAAGAAAATATTTTGTTAATTTGTATTATTAATCAAATTTGTTATTCACTCCAATTACGAAAGTTGTATTACTAAGAAGCTGTTTTCGTATGATATTGTTATGATTTTGTAAAAGGAACAACGTCTTCTATTTTGGTGCTAAGAATATAAGAACAGAGTCGATGCTGGTGTTTAAACTAAAACTGACTTTTAAAAAAAGCGACACGTGGAAACGAATATCGTTATAAGGTTGTATTTAAAGTTGGACTTGGCAGAATAAAAGTCATAAATTATAGAAGAAAACAAAATGTAAATAAATAAATTATATAAAATAAATTACAAAACAAAAATTATATTAAACTTTAAGTACAAAAAGAAAGAATTTCAAAAATACAAATAAAATTTCATGTCTAAAAATTAAATATTTAATTCTTTTATTTCAGGTTGGTATTGCGTAGTTATAGTTAATTACGATTTCTTTGTGTGATTTATATGTAAGGGATTTTCCAGTTTTGAGAAATCAAAAATATGAAAGATCTTCGGACTCAGCTCCAAATACAGTTTGAGTTAGTGGATTTCGCGAGTTCTGGTACCAATAAACAAAAAATACGATCTTCTACGATTTCATACGTTTTCAAATAGGTGAATAGCCATATTATGAAAATCTCTATAAGCGAATCCAGCAGTGGTTTTATCTTAAGCTTAGAATCATCCAAGTGACGCCATAAATCTAAAATGAAAATTTCATCAAAATCAGTCAAGCGGCTTAAGAGGAGAAGAATTACGAACGTCGAAACTTCAGCGTCTTACAAGGTTACAAGTATTAAGTTTTCTACAAAATTCCATCAATTAGGTACTAAACAAGAGGCGAGGTACACATTTTCTTCAATTGTGGCATTAAGTGATAGATAGATAATTTCTCACTTTTAGTTTTCGCCGGATACACTATTACAAATGTCAGTTGATTTGGTGTCTGGTTGACAGAAATGGTATACTTGTACACATGTACGAGTGTTATAAGAATTTGTAGAATTGTGTTACAGGTCCGAGGTCTAGACGGAGAAAAGCACAATTTAACAGGTAAGCATATATGTATATTTAAATGTACGATTGTGTCTTACTTCCTCTCTTTTCATGGAATCTTGCAATTTTAAAAATGATTGTATCTGTATGGTAGCGGGAAGATAACCAAAAAACTATAGCTACAAAGTATAAGGAAGATTGACCTAGCATTTAATATGGTAGATGCAAGTTTAAGGTTTCGCGGTAGTTGACAATTGATTATTTTAAGATTTGGAATTGATTAATAAAAAGTATTTAGCGACTTCGAACTTGCTATTATGTTTAAGACCCTCACTTTGAATTGCGATACGAACTTAAAATCTTGCGAATTTGATAGATTCGTATTATGAATAGCGGGACGATAAAATTAAGTTCGCTCCGAATGTCAAAACTTTATGGAATTTGACTATATCGCGGAATTACAAATAACGAATTTTCCATAATGTAACCGCTCAAAGTGCGAAATCTATTCGCATCGGGTTGGGGACGATTAACCGATTTTTAAAATGTCGATTTAAAAAAATCGATCTTCAAAATGTCGATTTTCAAAAAGTCGATTGATAAAAATGTCGACTGATCAAAATGTCGACTATCAAAAATTCGATTTTAAAAATGTCGACTCAAAAAATGTCGACGCGTAAACAGTGAGCTATGTAAGGGGGGCATGCTGCCCCCCCTGCAACCCCCCTGCTTGGGCACACTATAGGATTTGGGGTGGGTGCGAGGTTGGGTGTATGCAAAGTTTATATAATTGAATTAATAATAAAATTAAAAGAGAGCATTCTTGTTTTATTTAACTCAATTTTGGATAAAAGTCGACATTTTCACCGACAAGTTTTCAGTCAACATTTTAATAGTCGAGATTTTAAACTGTCGACTTTTGTTTTGTCGATCAAACTTCATTCGACATTTTAACAGTCGATGAAATTTATATTTGTCCAGTCGACATTTTTTTTGTCGACATTTCGTACCCTTCCCATTCGCATCAAATTATTTAATGATGACAACAGCGAATTGAGTAACATAGAGGAAGGTACATAGTTGCAAATAAATTGTGTGTATCAGTTTCCGAAGCTTGTGGAATTACATACATAGACATAAATGAGCTTTTGTGTCAACAAAATAAAAACCGAAAAGGTTATTGGGAACAATTTGCAATATAAATGAGTTTTCCTGATCCTCCGTCAAAGGAAAAGACTGGGATTAAAATTTTTTAGTGACAATTTTATAATCTTTGGTTTGGTTGGACTACAAGATGAAACTTAGTCAAATACTTTCCACGAACAAAAAAAAAAAATAAAACATAATGGCTACTGGTCGAGGACAGTACTGGCGAATTTACTTGGAGCAAGCAATCCGTAGGCGATCTGCAAGGTTTGAACCAGGCCAATCCACTTCCCAATTGTGGCACATCACATCACACAAAATACGGTTTCTACCAGTCAAAGTAAATTATTATAATTTTTCTTTCATTTTCTTTTAAAATGAATTCGAGTAATTTACGTTCTATGATTAACGTTTTGAGTAGACAGCAAACTGGTTTTCATGTGTGTCATATTAATGCGCAAAGTTTGATGATAAAGATAGATGAGTTTCGTTACATTTTTGAAAATACTCAGGTTGACGTAATCTGTGTATCCGAAACCTTGCTAACTACCGATTTAAATGATCTATTGTGTTCTCTTAATGGGTATACACTTTTTCAATGTGACAGGAAACCATTTATCTTCATCATAGAACAAATATCCGCTTCCTATCCATCAGTTATATTATGGTGGTGATTTCAACTGCAATCTCCTTGTTCGAAATACTTTAGTGGATGAACTCAGTTCTTTTAACTACAGTCAGTTAATACCACTACCCCAACCCATTTCTCTAATTTTGAGCCTACTTTATTGGATCTTTTTATAGTCAGTAACAAAAATAGAGTTGTACCTATTTTATGAACAATTGTTGGCACCGGTTTTCTCTTTGCATTACTTAATTTTCCTTACGTATGATTTTCAATTTGAGATACATACTGAAATATTTAAATACAGAAGTAGAGTATCTGAACAGTAATGTTTTTAGACTCTTTGAAATGCATGTGCCACTGAAAACAAAAACTTGTATTCCCCAAAACAAACCATGGTTCACCAATGAAATTCAATCGTTAATGCGAAATCGTGATCTTGCCTACAAACGATGGAAAACTTTTCAGCTTGATAGTTTTCCTTTTCATCAACAATATCGATCTGTGCGAAACAGAACTTTAGTAGCCATTCGTAATGCAAAGGTTGCCTTATTCTCTAATCGTTTTAATAATTCATTGAGCTGCAAACAAATCTGGCAAAATCTGAAGATGATCGGTGTTGGTAAATCTAAAGGCGTCTTGAATAAAGATATAGATATAAATGTCTTGAACCAAAGTTTTGTATCATCGAGTAACTCCATAAATACTTACACACCTTTAACTTTGTCTTCTGTTAATGATAGCGATTCTATAGTTGAAAGTTCTTTCCGTTTTTCTACCATATCTGCTGAAGATGTGGTAGAAGGAATCCTCTCAATTAAATCAAAAGCTATTGGATTGGATGGAATGCACCCGTCGTTCTTAAAACTTCTCCTGCCTGTATTGTTGCCGTATATAATCCATATATTTAATTCATTTATAGTTACTAACGAATTTCCTACGCAATGGAAAATGGCAAAAATAATACCTGTTTCAAAAACATCGAGAGAAGATGATTTTAGGCCAATTTCGATATCGCCATTTCTATCAAAGGTGTTTAAAAAAATCATACAGAAACAAATAAGTACGTTCCTTGAGCGCGAAAATATATTGACGTCAAAGCAATCCGGATTTCGTAAGAAAAATAGTTGCATTACTTCTTTGATTAGTGTTTCGGAGGACATACGAAAATCGATAGACAATGATGATGTCACGTTTTTGATACTCCTCGTCTTTTCGAAGGCATTCGACATGGTGAATCATTCTATTCTTTGCGAAAAACTCTCTGGTTTTTATAACTTTTCCTCAGACGCAGTCAAGCTGATCTTTTCTTATCTTACCAAAAGAACGCAACCGGTTGAATATAAGGGAGTCCTTTCGAATTTAGTTTTAAATAAAAGTGGTGTCCCCAGGGATATCTATACTTGGCCCATTGTGTTTTTCTCTATATATTAATGAGCTTCCAAAAATTATAAAATATTGCTCGATCCGATTATATGCTGATGATGCTCAGCTATACCTTAGTTGTCCGTTAGGACTTATTGAACACTTTGTTACTTGCATAAATGAAAATCTAGAAAATATTTCACGCTGGTCACACCAGAATAGTTTAATGCTGAATCTGAAAAAATCTAAATGTTTGTTGATTTCAAAGAGAAAGATAGATGTATCCTGTTTCCCATTTATCTTGTTAAATGGAACACCTATTGAACCCACTGAAATTTCGATCTCTAGTTTTGTTTTCGAATATACTTTTAACTTACGGACCTATTGATCTCTACAATGAAATCTCATTCTTAAATTCAAGTAGATATGGACACGTCTGAACGCGAGTTTTTTGTCAATTCTACACGTGATTGGAATTTACTACCTCATCAATTAAGAAGTATAAATAGCATGATTCTACTGAAGAAAGAACTTAAACTTCATTTTGAAAACATATAAAATCTAGATAATTATTGTTCTCGTTTTAAACTTGAAAACTTTATTTGTAAATTTGTATCATTATAAGATATCCAACATTATTTATTTGTACAATTATAAAGCTTCACTATAAATAAGATAATATATCTTAAAGTGTAAGCAGACCATGAAATAAAATAAAATACTAAATACTAAAATACTAATTGAAGTTCAATGTCGTTATCTCATTCTTTAGCTCTTGAATTGTTCCTGATTTATTGACGTACACTTTTTCTTTTATATACACCCAAAAAAAGACGTCTTACGGTGTCAAATCACATGATCGTGGCGGCCAATTAATTTCGCCACGAATTTCTCGCACAAAAGAGCCATTGTTTTCGTTGCCTGTGGCAAGTGGCAGCATCCTGTTAGAAGCACATAGCGTCCAGGTACATATCCTCAATAAATTTCTGGCCATAAGAAGTTGGTTATCATCTTGCGATAGCGAACACCATTCACGGTAACTCCTTGGCCAACCTTATTTTCTAAGAAGTACGGCTGGATGACCGCACCATATAAACCGCACCAAACAGTCACTCTTTGTGGATACATCGGCTTTTCAACAATCACTCGTGGATTCTCATTTGCCCAAATGCGACAATTCTGCTTGTTAACGAATCCACTGAGGTGAAAGTGTGCCTAATCGCTAAAGATGATTTTCTTTGTAAAGCCACCATTCACTTCTGTCTGTTCAACCAGACATTCGGCGTATTGACGACACACTTGAAATGATCAATAGGCTTCAGCTCTTGAGTCAATTGAACCTTGTGAGCATGTAAATTCAAATCTTTGTTCAAAATTCGCATCAGTGATGTTCGTGAGATGTTCAGTTGTTGTACATGACGACGAGTCGAGGTTTACAGCTCTTCTGCCACACTATCGCGAACAACAGCAACGTTTTCCACAGAACGAGCTGGGCGAGCATGCACAGGTGTTTTCACATTTCCTACAGACCCGGTTTGCTGAAATTCACAATTCTACCGATTGTGTGCACATTTGGTCGATTATGCTGACCGAAAAAATTCCGAAGTGCATGAAATGCATTTTGATTTGAACGCCCATTTTCGTAAAAGGCTTCAATCATCAAGCACTCAAACAAAGAAGTGTCAAATTAAGTTGGGCAAAAAACTTACCGTTAAGGTGTGACTCACAATTAACATCGTGCATTATGGTTGGACCACCCTTTAGGTAAAATATGGATGTTTGCGAAGGGCGATTCCATTATAGCGGGTGCAACATTGAGACTCATTTGAAGTACATTTAATAATAAAATAAGCAAAATATTTAATGACATTATTATTTGAAGGGATACATTTTTACCTATTTATATTTAATCCATTTAGAATTCTAAAATATAATAAATAATTTGGCAGAAGAATGGTTTCAAAGTGCGATCGCGGGTGCAACAGAATCGGCCCGACTTTTCTGGATCATAGTACAAAAAACACAAATTCTGTTAATTGTGAAACATTTATCATGTTATTCTTACATATATTGAACGACGTTGATTAAATTAACTAAATAAATAAAAATAAAGATAAGAAACAAAAGTAAGCAACGAAATATTAACTTTTAAATCAATCGCGGGTGCAACATCAAATTATCGCGGGTGCAACGCGTCTAACTTAAATTAGTAAACTGATTTAAGAAACTCAAACCAAATATAAAATAAGCACATATGTAACAAGTCAGTATCCTTCTCTATTAATTATAATTTTGTTTTTTCAAATACTTCAATATTTTTTTCAAAAATACATATATGTATGTTAGAAGTACTCCATCTTCATCGATATCGGTTAAGGATAACCCCACATAACGATGTTGTGATATTGCAGCCTACCTGGTGCAAGAAGGTACAAACCTGCGAAAATAACTTTTGGAAATACTGCTGCTGTAAAAAAAGAACGGTATTTTAGAGCATGGATCTACTGGTAATATAGGAGGCTCAAAAGACCCTGTTAGAGATTTAGAATTTAATGCTTCGTCTTCTGACTCAATAAAAACATCGAAAACTTAACTTCACGAATGCTCATGGTCATTGTACTCTTTTCGATTCTTAACTTCCGACTTAATCGATTTCACATCTTTTATACCCGGCACTTGTCTGCTAATATTATCCCTTTTATAGAAATCACCTGTCATCCTTCAGTTTTTTAGATATTGCTTTGGTGGAACCATTTTTTTTTTAAATACATTTTTTTACACTTCAACTACGTTAGTGGGCGATTACGTTTCACTTGTGCGACTTTTTCAGACAACATGGACTGATGTAATGAGTGCCTGCCTTTTTTTGTGTTGATTGCATTTTTTCGTTTTGTCTGATTCTGGTCAGAATTTTAAAATTTGTATTTGCCTTCATTTTCCCTTTCAATACATCTCTCCACATTAAATTTCTACGTCCTTTTTCTGCATGAAGCTCAGCATATTTGTTAATTTTTTGTCAATTTTCTGTAAAGCAGTCTCTTTTTCTTGTTTCACTTCCATTTAACCATATATTTTTATATAAAAAAGAACAAAATATTACATTACATAGCTAAAAAAAACGTGAACACAAGAAATTATTATTCAAAGCATATTTTATCAATAAAATACAATCACGTTATAATGTTAGTAGTCAATGGGCCTTACCAATAATCAAATTTAGAGACGACTTTAATATTTGAGTGAAATGAACCAATACGAGTATGTAATGAGCTCTATATACATAGTTAGCCATACATGTTGTGAACTTAATATTTAATTGGACTCTAAATTATGAACCATTTATTATACGGAACTAAAAAAATAAAATGTAACATGTATGGTCAGTTATATAGAGTCCATTAAATAATGGTTAATTTTGCTCAGATATTAAAGTCGTCTCTAAATTTGTTTATTGGTAAGGCCCAATAAGTTTCACCGGCGATCTTAATATTGGGATCGCGGGTGCAACCAATTTAAATCAACGTTTTTTGTCGTTCAACGTACAATATATTCCTAATAACGATTGATTTAATTTTAGTTTTGTTTTCTTCTTACTTTTAGAAAGTTTCAAAACGCTAACACTTTATTTCTGCCAAAAAAGAAAACTTTTATATCTTTTATATCGCGGATGCAACAAACTTACAATGGCTATTTGCAATCAATAATGCTAAAAATATAATAACAAATTCGTACATGTTTTTATGCAAACGATTAAATGGCATGTTGCTTCATACGTCTATTGAGTAAAGCATAACTTAAAACTGTCGGAAATAGCTATTTTGAGCGTATGTTACCGACTCTTCGTATGATAATGTTGCCAAGCGCAAACAAAAATGTTCTCTATAACTTAGGTCTCAGCTTTTGTTTTTATTATTAAATATAGTATTTCTAGGTACTTTGAATTTTTATCAAAAAAAATAAAAAATATTGTAATTCAAAAATTGGTGTCAAAAATCGTCTACATCACCCCAAACAAAATTTTAAAAATCGTAGCAGCAGTCTTATAAATAAAATAATTTTTAAAAATTTGAAAAAAAAAACTGAATGGCCAATTCAAGTGTTTACATTGAAGAAATAATCTTTAAGTGATAATAAAATTTACAAGAAATATGATCTTTTTTACAAAAATTGGAAAAAATATATTTTCAAATTTCTTTTATACAATATACGCTCTTGTATAAAAATTGGTCTAAATTGGTAGAGCAGTTAGGCAGAAAATCGCTAATTAAAAACATGATTTTATAACAAGTTTTGGTAATACGAGTAATTTTTTTTTCTTGTATTTTGGACCAAAATTTAGACCTTGCCTGCAAAAGTACACATCATTTTCTTGTCAAAATCATTAGAGGCGTTTTCGAGATAAATAAGATTTGTCTGTATGGCAAGTACCGTTAGTTTAAGAGATAAAAAAAATCTGTTTCTTTTCTAGATGATCACCGAAGACCCTTAAGCACAAAGTTTGAAGAAATTCGCTTCAGTGATTTAGGCTGTAGATCGAGGAATAGACATGGGAATTGCGGGACCAAGTTCCACCAAACTCGAGTCCGTTTTTTTTTTAAATGCAAGACTTGCTCTGTATATTACGTACACATGATATATACGTACAATATACATATGTATATCCCAAGCCAAAATAGAAAAACATTGATGCATTTCAGCAAATTGGTACCAATCCGCGATAAAGACTATTTTAGTATTGAACTTGTTCTAACTTCTAATTAGTTAACTAAAAGTTTGATTAAGAGAATTGTTAATTAACTTTTGCAAACATTTTAGAATAGTACTGGAACCTGTACCAGTGAGTACTCGTGTCTTAAAAAAATTATGTATTGTCGAAACCAGGACAATGGGTGATATGCATAAAAGATAGTAAATGCTTTTACTTGAGAATTTCTAAGTAATTACTTTTTTTGATATGTATAAAAATGCAGTAAATGCTGAAAATAAAGTATTTACTTGAGGCCACAGTACTTACTTTTTTCGGATGAACTTTTTCAGTAAATACTTTATTCCGTATGCATAAAATGTAGCAAGTACTTTTTTTCTGTAGGAATTACTTCTTTTTTTCAAAGTCAAAGGATAGCAGCATGAAAATTTAAAAGTACATACTTTTTTTTTATTTAAACACATAACTACTCGTATGTAGCTTCGAAACCATAAAAACTTACAGTCTTAACTCTATTCTCAAAGGATTCACGTCGCTGATACAAATTAAAATTAAGTTACTGTTGACTGTACTGAAATGGCGGAATTTGTACGCGTTAGTTCACAAAAAGTCTATAAAAGTGAAGATCGGGTTCAGAATCAAATTTTAAACAACTCTATCGTTTTGAGAGGGAAAACGTAGATTGGTTGAGTGAATACTTCATTGGTAAGTCATTGCAAAATCGTAATTTGTAGTTTTAAAACTTGACACACCCTTACTATTTGGAGCCTTTTGTTAGTTCGCGGAAATGGTGTAAAACTTTCTATTTTCTTATACGCCTGTTAACTTAAAAATATAATTTATAATTTTACAAGAAGCAAACATTTATGAAAACTGTTATATATGTATATTGCGATACTATACCAATAGGCTTCCGTTAGTTAAAGGAGTTAGTGGCGAAGTTTTTAAACTTGCCCTTAGTCGCCAAGTTTATATAGAGTCTTATGTTGAACAAATGGTTCATATATATAATACTTTTTAAGGAGCTCAAACTGAAACAAGAGGAGGGGCAATCACTCATCAAGACTAGATGCGAATTTTTTTAAGATACGTTGGAGATCCTGGATTTCAAGTTGGCGTTGGTGAAGATCAGAGTACTGTATCCAGAACAGTTAATTTTGTTGCAAAATTAATAAAAGACAAAGCTTCTCATTGGATAAAATTTCTATCGAGCTATGAAGAACAGCTGGAAGTAAAAAATGATTGGCTAAGCAAATACAGGTTCCCATTATGCATAGGAGCCTTGGACTGTACTCACGTGGAAATATTACAACCTAGATTTCATTCGGAAGAATACATTAACCGAAAAGGATATGCTTTAATCAATATCCAGGCAACTTGTAACAGATGTTTACAAAACAACAAGAAGGGCAACAGTAATTTAATATAGGGATAAAACGGTTAATCTGGCAAAAAACTATTTGCTTACTAACCCGATAAGAAAAAAAAAATTGTGAGTGTCGGAACTCACGGTTAAGATGTGTAAACATCAAAGTTTGTCTGAAAGCCGAATTTTCTTTTGAAACTGTATGATGAAATGGACAGACAAAATATTTGTTTTATTTACTCGGAGAAAATTAGAAAAAATTCAAAGAAATTCGTAAAAACACAATTTTGCCGAAAAAAAACTCAAGAGCGCATAGTCCTCTTGCCACTCCGTCGATGTTAAAATTAAAGATTGAAGATTAATGCTTGATGTATGTATATGCAATTTCAACCAAAATTTACTAATAGATAGCACGTGCTTGTCCTACATTTGAACAATGTCTGGCTTATCCCAGCACCACATACGTCTCTCTCAAACATGCTTACAAATTGCAGAGTGGTATTGCATTGTTTTAAAACAATCATTCTCAAATTTATTTGACAATCATGGCATGACGAATATTTGACGGATGAAAAAGAAGCGTTTACAATCGGCAAACTTTTTATTAGAATTTTGACCATGGATGGCGGTACAACATGCGTTCGCATTCTAAAATATGCTTGTCATACTGCCAAAATGTCAAAACATTTTTTGTTTGACAAGCCACCAGATGGAACGTTCATCTTATCAAAATCAAGACAATCATGCATTTGAGAATGTGAGCCTCCCTAATGCGCACAAAAATATGAAACTTCAGTTTGACTTTTGGATCCTTAGGCCAGGCGCGCACATTCAATTTTTAATTTCGCAACTGTTTGGTTGCAAAAATGAAACATATGGACTTATATGGGACACCGCGCACTTAGAGCAACTCGATTCGAGCAACTAAAAAGTTTGTGTTTTGACACAAACTAAACGATTGCCTAAAATTAATTCGCAACAGTTGAGCTGTTTTCTATAAGCGCAAGAGAGAAAAGAGTGTGAACGTGAGTAAAGAGTTGCAAGTGCGCGATTCTCTTTCAACTGATGATTAAACTATTTGATTTCAATCACAGTTCTTTCTTTTTTGACAGTTAAGTTGAGAGGTAAAGAAGCGTAGCTTCATTCCGCAACATTTCTTCACCTCACATCATATATCTAATATGTCAACACGACGAAAGAAAGACTCGTGGCACTTGAGGCCTTTTTTCTTCTAGAGACGGTGTTCACACTGAGATAAATACTCCACCTTTTTTTTAAGTTTCTGTACTTTATCTTACTCCCTCTTTCAGAGATTTATAATCCGATTGACATTATTACGAGTACCACCTTGTAATGGAAATAGTTAAGGTAAATATATGTAAGTTGCAAAGACTAAACTTTGTATCCCTAGTCATCATCCATTTCATGGCTTAAAAGATTGAGAACGATCTGTATTTTGATGCAACGAGTGCTAAAAGTAGGTACATATATTTTGGTATAATATAGAATTTTTGATTCTATAATTAAATAAAATATATGGTGTGACAGATAAGGGACAAATTAACTCCCAATCGTTACGTGGATTACATATGTAATCTATTTTAAAATAAGAATAAAACTAGTATTCTTTAATCTTTCAAATATATTTTGCTGGAAAATGCATTAAAATATTATTTAATCTTAAAAAATATAAATTATTGCTTCACTATTTAACTTTAAAAACTAAAAGAGACGACTGCAGTGCTAAATTTTGAATTATCGATAACATACTCGTATCTTTTTAGATTTCAAAACTATTTGCCTGAAACAGCATTTTTCGGATTTTTAAGTGTTAACTCTGAAAATTTTTAAGACATTGAATGAATCCGCTATGAAATTCTACACAAAATCTTTTGTCTTTCTTCTTTTTGACATATTTCCAAGACGTTAAGAAATGTTGGGGAACTGAGTATATTTAGTTCTAGGCAGCAATGGAAAGCAATAGAATCGAGATTTCAGTATTCAAAGTTTTCAATGTAAACACGATGTCATAACTTCGCAATATTTCAAACAATGTAAACAGTCTTTAATGCAATCTTCGGTAAGGTAGTTTGCTACACGGAATGTGTAACCGTAACGGGTTACCCGGGACGTATACGTTTTACCGACATTTTCGATTCACTCTACAGCCGGCAGATGTTTACAAATAAAAAAAAAAAAAAAAAAAAAAAACAAAATACAATTTTAAGAATCATTTATTTAATAAACAACAAATTCATCTTTGCAATATCACAAACAATAAAGGTCTATTCGACCAATTACACTTTTTGTTTTTCAACTGATCTGCTATCAAATTATCACATATCATTTTTAATAATTTTAAACTTAAACTAAACTATATCTCCAACAAAAGTTTCGAAGGATTTCCGCCATTCCGTAAGATTATGGGCTGTTTCTAGATTTCTGCATTTACTCGCTGCTGGTCTGTCTTTGCAAAATGTTGTTATATTTCCTCAGATATCATGAGCAGAAGGTGATTTTGGTGCTTGAATAGAATTTTTAATTTTCTTAAACATATTTCAGATAAGTTAATTTATAAAAGAAAGAGTTTTGTGTTGATGGCAGAAGTAAAAGACAATAAACAATTAGACATACATACATGGATATGTCTATTTCAAATGTCACAACACAATTTGTATTAACCAAGAGTTAGATGGGTTCAATTTGCCTTATTGCTGAATGCGTTCAGAGTTGAAGCATTTCATACATGATTCGCGTACGTAGTAACCACTTATGGTAGACCATTCTGATTTAATTATGGATCCAAACAAAATAAACTTTATCTGTTCGATATCAATTAAAAGAAGTGGCGTAAAATTTTGCCGAAAAAACCTCACAAAGCCCATAGTCCTCTCGCCACTTCGTCCGTGTAAAAATAAGAGATTGAAGACTCATGCTTGATGTGTGTATATGCAATTTCAGCCGAGATTTACTAATAGATTGCATATGCTTGTCCTGCATTTGAACAATGTATATCTGTCTTAGGCTAGCCGCGCACTAGCAATTTTTAGTTGCGAAACTGTTTGGTTACTTATAGAAAACAGATGAACTGTTTGGTTGAATGTCCGTGAATTTGCAGATAATTATATGTTCAATAAAATGGCGAACTTATTTTAGGCAATCGTTTAGTTTGTGTCAAAACACAAACTTTTTAGTTGCTCGAACCAAGCAGTTTCGCAACTAAAAATTGCTAGTGCGCGGCTAGCCTAATAGTCACCACATACGTCTCTCTCAAACATGCTTACAAATTGCAGAGTGGTATCGCATTGTTTTAAAACAATCATTCTCAAATTTATTTGACAATCATGGCATGACGAATATTTAATGGATGAAAAAGGAGCGTTTACAATCGGCAAACTTCTCATTAGAATTTTGACCATGGATGGCGGTACAACATGCTTGACGAACATGCGTTCGCATTCTAAAATATGCTTGTCATACGGCGAAAATGTTAAAACATTTTTTGTTTGACAAGCCAAGTGGAGCGTTCACCTTATCAAAATTAAGCCAATAATATCGTTATTGTTAAACATATATTTGAGAATGTAATCACCCCTAAGGCTAGGCGCGCACATTCAATTTTTAGTTTCAAAATTGTTTGGTTGCTTATAGAAAACAGATGAACTATTTGGTTGAATGTCCGCGCAGGTGCATATAATTATATGTAACTCAAGATATCGAACTCATTTTAAGGCTCGGTCAAACAGAACGCGTTTTTACGCCGCGTTTCACCGTCGCGTTCAAACGAAGCGTTGTATTACATTGCAATACATGTCCCATGTCACACTGAACGCGTTTTTGACGCCGCGTTGAATTCACCATGGCGTTGCAACGCGGCGGTGAAACGCGACGTTGTGTGAAATTACAGATTATTTCTAACGCTGCGGCAGTCAAAGGAATTTTAAATTTTTTCAAGATGGAAAAATTAATTGAATTGGTGAGTAATTACCCAAGTCTATACGATATGGGTGATAAATCGTATAAGAACATTGTTTTACATACATATTTAATTATTATTATTGAAATATGAGACAAATTTGTCTCTCATCATAAATGCCGCATTGATAGGTCTTCTGTTTGTTGGCCTTCGAGATGTGCGACTCTTCTTTTTTGGCATGTACCCAAATTCTTTTTCTTTTACGGGAATTTCGTAAAATAGCAAATAGAAGCAATAATTCCCCCTCCGAATCTGAGCTGCTTGAAATTATTTTTGTTAAGGAATTATTGTTTCGTTTGTTCATTGCTTGAAAGCTATCTGTTTGACGTCCTCTGACGCGGCGGTTGCAACGTCGCGTCAAAATAATCTTACCGTCGCGTTAAAAAATCTTAACGCGCCGTTGAAAACGCGTTCTGTTTGACCGAGCCTTTAGCCGATCGTTTAGTTTGTGTCAAAACACAAACTTTTTAATTGCTCGAACCAAGCAGTTGCAACTGGTGAAACTTGTGAAAACAGCTGATGAATGTCCGTGCAGGCGCATATAATTATATATTACACAAAATAGCGTACACT